>JAIGNY010001140.1:0-34322 GCA_020152595.1 Chiridota heheva | reverse complement strand
TGGTAATACTCTATGCCTGATGGTAATACTCTATGCCTAATGGTAACACTTTATGCCTAATGGTAATTATCTGTGCCTGATGGTAATACTCTATTCTTGGTGGTAATACTCTATGTCTGATGATAATGATATATGCCTGATGGTAATACTCTATGCCTAATGGTAATTCTCTATGCCTGATGGTAATACTCAATGCCTGATGGTAATACTCTATGACTGATGGTAATACTCTCTGTCTGATGGTAAATCTCTATGCCTGATGGTATTACTCTATGCCTAATGGTAATACTCTATGCCTGATGGTACTACTAGGTGCCTGATGGCACTGCTATATGTTTGATGGTGGTAATACTGCATGCCTGATACAATAATATTCCAGGACTGCAATAAACTATCCAATCTTACTGTAATATTCCATCTCGTTTGGTACTATTTCATGTCTTGTGATAACACTCCATGTCTTATGAAATTATTTCAGGTCTGATAATAATACTCCAGGTTTGATAGTAATACTCCAGGTTTGATAGTAATACTCCAGGTTTGATAGTAATACTCCAGGTTTGATAGTAATATTCCAGGTTTGATAGTAATACTCCAGGTTTGGTAGTAATACTTTAGGTTTGCTAGTAATACTCCAGGTTTGATAGTAATATCACAGGTTTGATAGTAATATTCCAGGTTTGATAGTAATATCCGAGGTTTGATAGTGATACTCCAGGTTTGATAGTAATACTCCAGGTTTGGTAGTAATACTGCAGGTTTTATAGTAATAGTCCAGGTTTGGTAGTAATACTTCAGGTCTGATAGTATAATACTCCAGGTCTGATAGTAATATAATAGTAATATTCCAGGTTTGATAGTAATATCCGAGGTTTGATAGTGATACTCCAGGTTTGATAGTAACACTCCAGGTCTGATAGTAATATTTCATATGTGATAACTCTAGATCTATCAAAAGCCTCCACTGTAGCCTCTGTGATGTCAGACTCGGCCAGTCAAGCAATACTACCAACCTATAAACCAACAATGTAGCTCTTTGTTCATTCACTAATAAGAAAATAGGTTCGCCTAGATGTACTACAATGACTGGGGTGAAGGGTTGCAGAGTTGGTAGAAAGTTGTGATTTACTGGGGAGCTCGGGATTCGGATTTGGAGGGCCGCTAGGTAAGAGACTTCTTTCCAAGGAAGAAGGAGGGCCAATAATGCACACAGTGATTGCATAAATTCTTTATAAATTAATGTATAATATAAAAAGATTAAAGATTTATACATTGTATTATTTGCCTATCAGGTAACTTAAGATGCAATATTGTATTGAATTGTATTTTGCTATTGGGAAATGTTTATTTCAATTAAGGATTGTAATCTTTGACCAAGGTTTTATTAATGATTTAAAATCATTTTCTTATCAATTAAGTGTTTGATGTTGGTAATCCTGTACATTGATTTGAAAATTTGTTTATTATATCAAGTGCTGCCTAATATCTTCTGGCTTATATGTTTAAGTGTTGCCATAATTTGATACTTATATATTTTAGTTCACAAGTTGATTTTAAAACTAATTCCTTCTGCGTCTTTGAAGGCTCATTTGGGCCGGCCGGTGTATAAAACAGTGATGCAAACAGATGTGAGTACTTGACTACCCTTAGGTGTGACCTCAGTCCATCATCATGAAAAATTCACCCCTTTATTTTAGCAATGGAAAACGTTGGAACATTGAACATCTCAAGGCCACCGAAAAATCACACATCACTGCCCCACGCTCCATACATACAGCGTATAATTAATCATACATACACTATACACTGTACGTACGAACACAGCGTGTACACTATTTCAGAAAAATGGCGGCGGAATCTTGTTAAAATAGAGTAGTACCTGCTCAAAAAAATAAAACCACAGAAACAAAAAGACAAAACACCCACGCGAGTGTATTGAGGTGAAATATGTTACACTTCAAATTTTACTGAATGACGTATCAGAAGAGTATATAACACTATTAGAAATATATACACACATAAGTACAAGAGTAAATATAAAATGTCATCACACCAGGTGAGGATTATATCAAAATTGTTACAAAAAATCCTCTTTAATTATTACAATATCTTGCATAAACATCCTTCCCTCCTTTCTGTTCTTTGGTTGGTGGAAGACAGAAATGTATTTCACAACAAAAAATGAAAGCACTTTGGGGTCAATATGACTGCTGATTGACCCCTCATTGGGGTCAATCAGCAATCATATTAAAGTCTAATTTAGGGTCGATCAGCAGTCATGTTGAACAATCATTTGGGGTCAATCAGCAGTCAATGTTGAGCCCTCATTTTGGCTTAATCAGCAGACATATGTACAAGAATATTTTAAAGTTTTCCTGTGATAACCATCCAAGGCTCTTCACTTCCCCTCTAGCTTTTCAGTTGCATCTCATTATAATGCTATTATAATTTCATATACTTTACTATAAAGTTCAAGACTACGTAGAAAACAACTCTTGTTAACAAACATGAAAGAAATCAAGTATTTAACTCTGTTAACAAACATCTTGATTATATACACATCCGAAATGTAGCTTTTATTGGTCCCTCAGTTGCCCAAACACCTTGATTTATCTGACCCATCAAAACAAGATGAAATTGATTATAACTTTCAATTGCAGATGTCAAGAATACAACAAAGATGTAGACCCCAAAACGTTAACAAACATGAAAGAAAGTGTGTTAACAAACATGAAAGAGTGTTAATAAACATGAAAGAAAGTGTTAACAAACATGAAAGAAAGTGTGTTAACAAACATGAAAGAGTGTTAATAAACATGAAAGAAAGTGTGTTAACAAACATGAAAGAGTGTTAATAAACATGAAAGAAAGTGTGTTAACAAACATGAAACAAACATGAAAGAAAGTGTTAACAAACATGCAAGAAATTGTGTTAACAAACATGCAAGAAAGTGTTAACAAACAGGAAAGAAAGTGTGTTAACAAACATGAAAGAAAGTGTGTTAACAAACATCATCAAATATTTACACAATGAAAGTAGCTTTCATACAGTAGTCGCCTACAATACCTTGCACCTTGGTTGTTTGGACCAGAGGTTTGTTACTTTAGCAGGATATACAACACACAATCGTGACAGCCTACAGCCATGTTTTGTGCAAAGCGCACAACATTGCAAGAGGGGAAGGTGGGGGAGATGCTGTTTGAAATTTTGAGGGATTTTGTCCCAACACTTGTTGGACACGATTGTAGGTACAAAGTAACGACATGAAAACTTAATTTATATATTTGTGGTAAGTGTAGGTCGTACAATTTTGATGTATTCTGTAAATATCTGCCAAATTTAATGGTACTGTGTTATTCTCCTCGGAATATTTATCCTCTTGCAATGCTTTGTACTGCTTATCTAATTATAACGTTTTACATCTTGTACAAAAATATTTGAATAAAGGAAATAATACCGTGAGTATAAATGTACCAAATTTGTTGATTCAGTACGGTTTTGGTATAGCGCCATTTATTAAACAGAAGGGAACTCGCCATTTTGTTGACATTCATTGTACATTTGGTAATTGTAGATGTGAAGTATCGCAAGATTTTCTATCTTTAAACAATAAGCTGGAAAGGAGGAATGTTGAGATTTGTTTTCCTTTATTATAGCTTTACATGTTGATATATGTTATTTACCATGATTCCTTGTCTCGGAAGCAATTTACAGTACGAATTGCACTCGTTGAATTGTTGTTTATCTGTTAGTTTCTAAATGGCAACTCCCTGGTTTCATAGGCATCGGCACTGAGTTAACGATCAGCACATAACTTTCGCTAGTTGAGTGTTTTTGGATCGCATTTGACCTATCAAACATTTTATAGCCTTAATATGTACATGACAGAATGTTTCTGGTTGCAATGAGTCCCCCCTGGAGGTTATTGCTATGTTTAAATTACATTTCGGGAAATATTGAACATGCATTTACGATAGTCACTTAGGCTTAGAATCCAAATGATATGATATATTAGGTTTTACAATGGTGGCAGCACTCAATATCTATTTCCTCGCACAATTTCTATATAATTAGGGTGCTATTGCAGATTATATCATGTCCATGATGAAACATTTGAATAAAATAATGTTGGGTTAGTAGTTTGTTTTACCTCTTGTTTGCTGTGATTTTACGGCACGGTTAAGCGCTTAAGATGTGCAAGTATGATGAGATGACAAGTCTGATATGCAAAAAATAAACAGAAACCGGCCAGTAAAATACGTCTAACTTTTTTTCTTTACTGTTATTATCAGTTACAATAAAATTATTTTGATTTCAGAACAAAGTTTTTTAAGTTATGTACAGAAATTGAGATTTTAGTCTTTGTATCGACTGATAAGAGTAATTATGTAAAATTGCTTTGCATTTCTCTTGTGAATAAAGTATGAATATATATAAACAATACCTGTTGAGTTCCCGCATTTTTATTTCATGCTTGTAGCTAGAACTGGATGGAATAGCACCTTCTTATAATTTGTAGTTACATTATTTTACAAGTGATAATAATTATTTCTTAACCCAAAACAAAGACACTTTGAATTTGGAAAATATGCCTATAGATAAACAGTATGAATGTATGAAAGTGAAAAGTCTATTTGAAAAAGAGTTTTAAATTTTGGGTAAAAGTTACAAAAATTCGAATTTCAGAAATATTTCTTTTAGTTTCCAAGTTTTGGTTGATTAAAGAAGGATTTTCAACAGTGGCGCCAGAATGTTTATTTGGTCCAAAATTGCTATTTTTGACCTTTTTTAATGGAGGATGGGGTAGTCTGTATCATTGTAAAATTATATGATATATTAGATCGTTTGTAATTTTCCTAAGTTACCCAAAAGAGCCGTGTATTGCACACGTTCAGAGTCTTTTTGGGGCATCTAAAACTTGGAAAATGCAAGGTTTCGCCCTTTACCCCAGGACCCCACCGGGGCTTTGCCTAGGGCAGGCCCATTAAACTCATGCCGAAACGGTTTGTGCCCCCCAATATCAAACCCCTGACGGCTCCACTGATTTTCAATATGCTAATTTTTCGATGTATGACAACTTAAAATTTTGGATATAATATTTTATATATTTGAATTTATACATCTCAGTCAGAGAATTGAAAATGTCTATGCCAGCTATGTTTTAATTCGGGTTTGGATAAAGACTCAGAAACTGTCAGAATTGATGCACAATGAATTGTGATAGATGATTACAAAATTAAGTATTTATAAACAGAAGATTCCAACATCGCCTGGCTAACTATACATTGCAAATATACATACAAGTTGGCATATTGATACCTCAAACAGTTAAAAAAAAGTCTGAAAATGGTCAGTTTTTATGAAATTTTGGCAACTTGAATAGTTTTTAATCTATTTCAAAGCATATCTATTAGCTAATTTTGTCTTTGGAAAGAAAACATAGCCTTCTTTATATATTTATTTCTTGTCGCATGATTTAAACAATAAAATTGCAGAATATATGAAACCTTCAGTGAACAACTGCATCGTGCATTAAGGTGGTATTAGAAGAATCAAACTCAATAGTCAAACTTAGATTTGAAATAGAAAAGCAAGTCATTTTGTCACTTTGAAATTGTGCTGTGACGAAGGACGTCATTTTCTCCATCCAGTTGCTAAAATCTGTTACTTCTTCTTTCGTTCGTAGAACATGAAATCCTACAAAGAAAGCAAAGAGACATGGATCTGCATCGTTCAATACTGTACAAAGAAAGCAAAGAGACATGGATATGCATCGTTCAATACTGTACAAAGAAAGCAAAGAGACATGGATATGCATCGTTCAATACTGTACAAAGAAAGCAAAGAGACATGGATCTGCAATCAAAGTGGATATGCAACACTGTATAAACATGATATGCATGCATCGTTCAATACTGAAAAGAAAAAAGAGACTGGACAGAAACTACAGATTTGGATATCTTGTTCTGCTTAGGAAATAGGAGGATTTAAAAGATTAATGGGCACTAGACTGAAAAGTGAGGGCACAATTTTCCAGAGACTCACAAATATTCAGCAATAGTTGTGTGGCCTTCTTGGATACTGTAGATACAAAACTTCTCTAACACAAGTATTTATAACAAGAAGTTATCTGAGATTCATAAACAATAACATGTTATCACTTTAGGATGCAACACCTGGGTCAACAAATTCACCAAATAGACACCCTAGGGTCTAGCTAGTTCATCTTGTTTATAAAATAACTGCTTTTCAATATTTGTTCAGATGGTGGATCACAATTACTTCGCACGATTCTGCTTTAAAGGAATATTCCTATCAATGTTCATTTATATGATAGAGGACTATAAAGGAAACAAGTTGGTGAGAAAATAAAACCATGTTGATATTTCATTCCGTTTATGAATTATTGCATTTCAAAGATGAACAATTACCAGTAGAGTATGGAAGTGTGATGTCATCTTGCAGATCTGACCCAAGACATTATTATTTTTATTAAAAAGTACATTTTTCCTTTTGTTTGAGCCTAAGATACATGAGTATATTTTCCCAGCAAAGCATATTCATGTAACGTGCATGTTATACACCCTAGAATAATAAATTAAAGAAATGAGATGCAAATATATGTATAATAAATAAAATTGACTTACAATCAGCAACACTGCTCCAATTAAGGTAGCTTTGGCTTTTACATCCAGATTGAGTGGAACTGTAAGAAGAAAATAAGATTCTATCATAAAAGCTCTTAATGAATTGTATTTCATTACTTTGATTCTTCTTTGAATAGGCTTAACTGGACATGTGGAGTCAAAAAATGTATTTAATTCCATCAAATTTTATGAAAGTATGAATGATTTCCATCAAATTTGGTTAAAAATTGACAATTGACCAATTAAAAATCCATCTAAAATCATGATGATTATTATGAAATTATGATTCAATAATTTGAAGGAAGAATAAAAAAGTATACATGAATTAATTCATATTATGCTAATTTTTGAACAATTTTAAACTGTATTCAGGGTCGTAGGAGCCGAGAGCGGGGGCAGTGATGCTTTCCTCCCAATAATTTGCAAAGCCGTATGATAATAACTCTCCTTTGTAACATTTATATAATCGGTCTAGTCATAAATTCATCAACTAGGTCCCCTCCCCAAACAATGTATTTATAATGTATTATGAAGTTATATATGTTATTGCAGCTTATCTAATCTTGCTTATCTTATATGAAAGAGGACTTCAAAGGAAACAAAATGGTAAAGAAAACGTTGAAAAATCTTATTCCGTTAATGAGATATTTAAGTTTAAAGTTTTGTATAAACGACTGAAATCCGAATAATTGTGACGTCACAGCCTCAGATTCCTCAAAATCTTAATGTATTCTATCATATTTTGTCATACGATTTTGTGGCTGAAAAACCATTGGATTTGGAACAGAATCTAGTAAAATAATTATAAAATACCACCTGAAAAAGTTCAAGGAAAAATAATTCAAATAGTAAAAAAAGTTAAATAGATTTGTCTTTAAAATACATTAACAATCTTAAGATTGTGAGGATGAGGGTGAAAACCTTCCATAGTAGACTTACTACACCAGTCATTCCTACACAGACTGACAGATAATAGTTTAAAACCCAAATATCTCCTAATGGAAAAGGTTTTGAATGGTTTCTTCACTATTTTGTTTCTTTTAAAGTCCTCTTTCATATCAGATAGGCTTCCTAGACCACTGAACTTATCCTTTAAATTTTGAGCAAAGAAGATTTTAAATTTTGAAAAAGTTTTTGAGTTATGGCTGATGAAACTTTGATCAGTTTTTAATGTAAACTAAATCTTTGATGTATGTATAACTGGGCGGACACCTCAAAGTCTTTTATGTCATTTCTTTCCTGAATCTCATTGACTGAAAATGATGGGAAAGTGGAAGTTTTGCTAGAATATAATTGGGAGTATGGTTAAGACTATACAACCTTGGTTCAGAATTTGCTGCACCACTTCAAAGAAGTATAATAAATATTTAAAGAAACAAAAAGATTTACAAAAGAAAATACCAAAGTCCCCTTGTAATACATCACCATTTTTAAAATGAAATTTATCCATTGATACATGAGATTAAAGACACTGTAAAAGGGACAATTTTCAACCAATTATAATCACTTTGTTTTGCAAATCTCAAGTTATTTGATTTTAAAGCTAATATTGCCTTTTCAGTCTACACACCAATACACCTTCACGACTATGGTTGTAGATCTGTGTTTCATGGAAAGTATCAGTATAGAACTAAGATTCAAAAAAGGCATACAAGTTAATCCAAAGGTGTCTGCTTTAGTGTATGTCTCTTTCATCCATCCTCCCCATTGCTTCGCGATGTTGCCCACTACAGCCTCTGAACCAAGGGATTTCACCTGTAGGAAGTAAAACAAGTTTTTAGTTTATAAGGTTAATTAATTAATGAATTGAATTAATTTTAAGGTTACAATTAGAAGGTTAATTAATTAGTTAATTAATTTCAAGGTTATAATTAGAAACTATAAAATAATAACTAAAACAAACATCGATAAACCATACAAATCGCCTACCCACTGATAACATGCCAATTGCGTACTAACCCATCCACAAAGATCCACTATGCTTAGTTTAAAAATAAAGATTGTAACAGTTTTGAGAATATTTGTAAATTCCATCAGTTTCATTTTTTGTTACAAGAAAATTTTGGAATGAGGATGTGCATCTTGTTTTATCCCATATGGTCTTTGGCTCTTATCCCCTTCCTCTCAGTCCCCCTTTATCTCAGTCTCCCCTCCCCTCTGCCCAGCCTGTCCCTTGTTGCATTCCCTCTCCGGTTATTACATTTCCACCTCATCACATTTGCCCTCATCCCATTGCCCTGCACTCCCCATCTACTATGCCCAGCATATCCCTTGTTGCATTCTCTTTTCCGCTATCGCATTTCACTTCATTGCATTTCCCCTCGTCCCATTCCCCTCCCCTCCTCAATCCCCTCTGTCCAGCATGTCCCTTGTTGCATTCCCTTTCCCACCATTGTATTTCTCGTCATTGTATTTCCCCTCGTCCCATTTCCCTCCCCCACATATCATGAATAAGAATTACAGCCTTGCTTCCTATATGATGCTTACCTGGAAGTTAATGTCGTCAGTACACCCACAAACACACTGAAATGGACAGCACGGTCCTTCAATGTCCAGTATTGGCTCCTTGTGCCCGCTGTGAATTTGGAGCTTGGGATTCCAATGTGACGCACTGCATTTTCACGAGAAAATATACATCAATACAACTAAGGTGGTCCATTAGGGTTATTGAAAAATCAATTTTGAAAGTGTTCAGCAATCAGTAATTATCATTCAACTTAAGTGGTGTATTTGGGACATTGAGAACAAAATTTGAAAGTGGTCACTAATCTATAATTATTATTAAACTAAGATTCACCCAATCCGTAACTATCATTCAACTAAGGTGGTCCAGTTGGGACATTGAGAAAAGAACATTTGAAAGTGTTCACTAATCTGTAATTATCAGTCAACTAAAGTGGTCCATCCAGGTCATTAAGAAAATACAATTTGGCAAGTGTTTACCAATCTGTCATTATCAGCCAACTAAAGGTGGTCTATTCGGATCACTAAGGAAATAAAATCTGAAAGTCTTCACCGATCTGTAATCATAATTCCACTATCAGGCGGTCCATTCAGGTTATTAAGAAAATACAATTTGAAAGTGTTCACCAATCCGTAATTATCATTCCACTAAGGTGGTCCATATGGGACATTAAGAAAATACAATTTCAGTTCACCAATCCGTAATTATCATTCCACTAAGGTGGTCCATTTGGGACATTAAGAAAATGCAATTTGAAAGTGTTCACTAATCCGTAATCATCATTAAATTAAGGTGGTCCATTTGGGACATTAAGAAAATACAATTTGAAAATGTTCACCAATCCGTAATTATCATTTCTCAAAGGTGGTCCATTCGGGACATTAAGAAAATACAATTTGAAAGTGTTCACTAATCTGTAATAATCAGTCAACTAAGGTGGTTCATGCAGGACATTAAGTAAATGCAATTTGAAAATGTTCACCAATTTGTAATTATCATTCCAATAAGGTGGTCTATTCGGGACTTTAAGAAAATACAATTTGAAAGTGTCCACCAATTCGTAATTATCATTCCATTAAGGTGGATCATTCGGGTCATTGAAAAAATACAATTTGGAAGTGTTCACCCATCCGTAATTCTCATTCCACGAAGGTGATACATTCGGGACAATAATGAAATACAATTTTAAAGTGTTCACCAATTCGTAACATATTATGATTAACTGATAAGCTGTTTTGAGAACAACATATGGTTGTCATTTGGGGATGAATATTTAATCAATAAATGTATAGAAATGTGTTCTAAATACCTGTTCATAATTGTACTTTTGCTACGACATCAATCCACAGTAAAGTGCGGTACCTGTTTTATCCTTACCATAGTACTTCTTGTGGTATGTTGGATAATTATTGTTTATAGAAATTTAATTCAAATTGTATAGAAATTCAATTGTAGGCCTATATGTAGAAATTCAAATAAAATGAATATGTATGTAGAAATTCAAATTGTAAGTAGAAATTCAAATTGAACGTGCTGAGAAATTCAAATTGTGTTTACTGAGAAATTCAAATTGTATGTAGAAATGCAATTTAAGAAGTCGATTAAATTTAGAACAGTTCAAAGTTGACAACCATACATATTTTCTCTCCATCTTCTAAACAAACAAATATTTACTTGTGCATAACAAAATTTGAGTAATTCTCATTTGCATAAAACTTTAACAAACTTCGGTGATTTATAATTTACTTGCCTCTGCGTGACGTATCCAATCGGTGTACCTGGTGGCGACTCCACCACTACCTCAAAAGCGCAGTACTCACAGCATGGAATACAACACGCAGCGCCTGCGCAACATTTAAACTCCCTTGACATTCGTATCACCTCCTGTTCAGAGAAAGAAACGTTTTCTTTAAAGGTATCAGGATGCATAGAGGTAACAATCAAAGGCGCAGGAATTAGAGGGGCAGAGGTATAGTTCCCAACGAGAGAGTCTCACCTTACCGGTTGCATGCTTTCTTTACGGTTGGGAAGAATTAAATTAAAATTAAAATTATTCAAATAGAATTTTTAAAAAATGAACTTTTGAAATTTTAGTACAATTTGGCAATTTCCCAAAGATGGAAAGAAATTTCCAGAAATTGATGAAATTTTCCAAAACGAAGGAAACTTACCGAAAATTAAAAGAGGTTTTCCGAAAACTGAATATTTTCTGATAAGCATGCAGCAACATTTGATGGAAAGTATTTTTTTCCGCTCGTAACCAGGAAATGTTAGGCCTTTCTTGTCCCACCCTCTGAGAGGTGACCCTTCCTATGCCTGTGGCAACAGTAGCTAAATAATATAAGGCTCATAAAACAAAACAAAAAATATGTAAAATGTGCCATGTATGAACAGGAATTTGGTTCATTTAGTGTTAGGCCCACATGGGCGGCTTTAAGAGATTTTACTTGAAGGAAGGGGGATTATTTTGTTTTTAATATACATATAATTCAATACAAAAATCAATGATTTGCAAACAGTGGCAACGGGGTCATATCCCCCCAGGAGATCGCCTTGTCTCTCAAATTGCCCTCCAGAACATTTTGTAAAGTGACATATCGTTTGTCAGATTTATCTTTTAGGTTTTTTCCCCATGAAACAAAATTTCCAGCCCAATGACCAAAATCCTGGCACCGCCACTGTTTGCAATTTTTAGGGGACAAACCCACCACCTTGCCCATATGGCCAGCCGTCAGTGGTATTAGGCCTATTCTGTACATTTTTTCCTTAATTTTTTTGAAAATGTAAGAATGCAATCTTCACCGAGTTCATTATTTGGTGTGTGATTAAGATTCGCAAAAGCTTTTATCAGAATAATGGCTTATCATTCAAACACCGATCAAGAAATAGTAAACAAACAACAAGTTTATTGCAAAATACGCTCTTGATTTGCTCCACTAGTTGGCAACGTGGGTATTAAAACCAGGCCAGTATACTAGGAGGGAACACGGCGGGTGAATTCGCACCTCCCCCCCCCTCCCCCCTTTCTTATCACCACAACCGCCAAGGTCACGGTACACAAATCTCATATAATCTCATATATCCCATTAATTCATGTAAAATTTTACTGAGGAAACACAACCTCCCCATAAAAAATCTTTGCTACGAGCCTGTAAACACTGAATATTGCCAAAATGGAAATAATTCAATATTTCAGCCAATTTTTTTCTATATAACTTTTGATTAGGCCTACTAAATTTGTTTAGTTGCCCGTTCATGAGTGTGTGTGTGTCAAATATCCCCCTTTCTCCCAGCTCATTTGTGTGTCGAATGTACCCCTTCCTCCAGTTAATGTGTGTATTGAATGTCCGCCTTTTACCAGTTCATGTGTGTGTGTATCATCACGTACACATACTCTATTGGTAAACACGAAACTACAGACTTACCTGAAAACAATTCCTATAGGGTCTAGCTTTTAAACTTTTGGGGTTACACGCCTTAAAAACACATCTTATTAAGACGTTCACCTCACTATCTAGTACATTAGATATATAGCTTTGCCTTTTTTTTTTCCCGTGCGATGAGCTTCCCCAACCCCTAATGAATTGCAAAATACGCTTTTTTGTTGTTACTTACGTTGTTCAGGTTATCAACAACATGGATGATAAATCCGCGTTTTGATCCACAACAATATCTCATCCAACAATCAGACTCTGCAAAACAAAATGAGAAAGAAAATCATTTGTCGGTGACAGAAGCACCCACAGCAGGGGCAGTATAGCAGGGGCCTCCTGAAAAGGATTTAACGTGAACTTTGAAAATTATTCAGCAAACGGTTAATCTTAGAAGGTTACCTTGCTAACAAGAAACTGAGCATTTGGCATAGGAAGGGGAGTAGCAGGGGAAAACCTCCCCACTGAGAGGTTTTTACATTCCCGGTTGGGAGGTAAAATTGGGAAATAATTAATATAATGGCGTATACATCTTAGTGGTAGGTGGTGGTTATTTTAGTCGTTGAAACAGGTTTTTTTATATATTAATCCTCTTCATCAGGCCACAAGTTTAGCAGCATGTTGATTTTTAGTTAAATGGGGTGCTGTCAGGCATGGATTTGGGGGTATGATGAGACAAAGACAGCACTCTAACAGTGATTTCACATGACTGTGATTTCATATCACAATGTTAAATTTTGCTTTTTCTGCGGGCAAATATTTTTTGAAATCAATACACGTATATGAAATTAATGAGTTTCCTGATTTTCACTTCATAACGATTTCTAAAAATTATGCTTCTAACAAGAAGCTGCAACTTGTTTTGTATAAATTATAATGTGTGTTCCAATGAGTGGTGTCATCATGTCTCGGTCGATTCCTGACGTTGCGCGACAGTAAAGGTCAATTGAACTACAACGTATAGTGAGTAAAATCATTTTGTAACTAAACCAAAATGTCGTATATTTACACATTCTTGTTAAAAAAATGTAAAGTACCCTTCTTCTTAGTACATTCAACAAACAAGAAGATAAAAACAAATATTTTTTCAACATCCAGCCAAAGAAATTGCGACAAGTAGCAATAATCACTTCAATGCAATGTCTGAAAAATTATGCTTCTAACAAAAGTTATAAGTCTTTTTGTATAAATTATGTGTGTTCCAATAAGTGGTGCCATCATGTCTCGGTTAATTACTGACGTTTTGTGAGGGCGAAGGTCAATTCCACGACAACATATAGTGAAAAATTACATTTTGTAAACATTACCAAATTACCCTTCTTCATTGTATATTTTAATTACATTTACACAAACACGAAGATACAAGCATTACCAGTTAGAGTATTACATACAAACTATACCTAATGGTTGTTTCCCCTCAAACTATAGCCTTTTAACATTTTATAAACAATAATATTTGGAAATAATACCATCACTTTAAACTTCATTACCGAATTAACTTTGCAATTGGCTGACGAGAGTATAATAACACATTACGTCATCAAATATTTCGACATGAATAACATATTCAACATGAATATCATACCCCATGGCAGATATCCTGCATATGGCGATCCGTCACCCCAACCCACACTGTAAAAGAAAACGTGATTTCAACACACAATAACCGTTAAAACTTTACGGTGAAGACCGTATTCTTCGTGCGACGGTCTTTGACCGTAAAAGCTGAGATAGAGACTTCAGCGTGAGTTTTTACTGTTCAGGACCGTAAATTAGGACCGTAAATAACCACTAACAGTCTACGAAAGTAAAACTTTGCGGTAGTGACTGTAATTTTTACGTTGAACGAAGTCGCATTACGTCATTTCCATAGTTACCTACATATCATTAAGAAGCGCGCCGCTATATTAAGTTCTAAAGATATCGATACAGGACGCCATTGCTGCGCCGCATTGTTTGTCACGTTCATCGTCGAATATCTGCGGAATATCTGCGAATACTCTTTTCACTAAGTAACAAACCACATGTTGTTCTTTATCTCACATGTATAAACAAGTAAAAACTGTTGAAGTTGTTTGGTTTTTTGAGTAATTAATGATTTTATTCAGTTAAAAGTTTCTTGTGCTGCAGGAGCTCTGCCAACAAGATAGGCTAGGCTAGGCATTTGACTTTTTGCATTGCGTTGGGCAACTTAGGCCTAAGTTAGTACTGAAGTGTTGAAGTGAAAAACCATAAGTTACAGTATGATGATGTTAAAGCTAAACTCGAGTTATTCTTCAAACCAAACTTTATAAGGTGAATTGAGACTCAAGTCTGGATTTTCTCATGGTATTTGTAATAAATCATGTGGTAAGGACTACACTGCCAGGGTCTATCTTTGGAAGTTTTTACGTTCGGCGTTCGCCCACTAGTTGTTGACTTTAGTGTACTAGCCTAGAACAAATAAGTACATTTTGGCTGAAAATTTACCCATTTGTAAAGGAAGAGGTTATTAGAAGACTTCAAATAAAGACATAGGCCTAGATCTAGAAAGTTAAACTTTAAGAAACATAACATATATTTGTTTCAGCAGAATTTAGGTGTAGAAAAAAAAAAGTTACCGAAACAGCGCACAAAATTCGTTGTGGCTAACGTTAAATCAATGGCAGGTTAAATTTCTATAGTCTTATGTATGGGTCTTAGTTGACTGTGTTAGGCCGGTAAGAGAAACGTGAGGCTGGAAACACAGTAAACCGAAGTGAATCACGTTATTTTCCACTCTAAAAATCTGTATTCTATCAATTTAAGAGGATAATTGGGTGGGGAAAGCAAGTCTTTATAGTAAATAGAAACCTGGTGGAATGGCATCATTGGTATTGAACTTTATTTCTCTGCATTTTGCAGTTCAATACAAGTTTTACTCTAAAGACTTCATTATCCTATGTTATTTTAAGATTAAGAGGATAAGTTGTGGAAAACAATAAGCTTCATCTGTTCATTTCTCTGATTTTTTGCATTTCAATACAAGTTTGATTGAATGAGTTCATCAATATATGTCATTTACAAGGATATGAAATTGTGGAAAACAAACAATAATAAATACAAAATTGAATAAAAACTGGTTGTGAACTTTATTTGCTTCATAATCACCATTTGTAACTACATTTGCATAAAATTACAAAAATATATACAATTTGAATACATATTTCTCATAAAACAATAGTAATATTTTTAAGATTACAAAACGCTTAGGATGGATACTTGTACAATTCTCCAGAGGTTCTCGGTGGGCACTTTTCCATGTGTAAATTTCTGAACAAATCTTCATATTGATTAAGATGGGTATTTGTATAATTATCCAGGTTCTCGGTGGGTACGGATCCATGCGTACTCTTTGAAGAAAACAAACTTCATCAATTTATGTTTGGAAATTTTTTAATAATGTTTCAAATAATGATTTTACTCATCAGTTTTTTAAGACACGCCAATTTTCCGTAATTATAAACCTGCTTTATTCATTGTATTATGCCTATATAGGAAAATGTTTTAATGCGTTTTGAATGATTAAAAATGTGTTTGATTTTATACATATACCAATTTTTCGTAATTATAAAATCTTATTATTAAAACAATTCAAATTTGTTTGTGTATGAACAGTCTTTCAAAAGTTTTAAAAGCAATAACATTTCTTGAGTTTCGGCTGCTTAAAGGTTCTCATATATTTAAATAATACAATTTTAATAATCAAGACGTTCATAAATTGTTTGTTTGTAAACATGTGTCTTTAATTTTGAACATAATAACGTCTTTACAGTTTTGAAATAACAACATTTTGGTGAAACTTTTTAAGTGAAAAGAATTGTTGCATAATTTACTTCCTCTAAATACGACAGACTTTATGTATCCCATAGAGAAAAATTAAGAAACAGATTGGTAAAAAAATGTTGATATCTCAATGCTATAATATAGAGGAAGGTATTGAAAAAAATATTTATTGCCCGCAAAAAATGACTTTGTACTGAGTATAAGTCACAAAGTTGTGATGTCATCACAGCAGTTCTTGTATTAATCTTGATGTTCAGTATTTCTTTGAAATTGAATCGCCAATTTTGCATAATTCAAATATAAGTTTCAAAACCAATTGGAAAACATTGTAAATTTGACTTTACAGTATCCTAATAATTTTTAAGGAAAATGTTTGACCAATCAATTAGAAAAGATTAAATCAATTTTCAAAGAAACACATGAATGGAATTTCATCATAATGACGACTTAAACTCAGTCCCACAATATCTTAAAATATATTTAAATACGGGAATTCACGAGACAAATATCTAAATAGGCATACGTGAATTTACGGACAAATATATAACAATTACGACATTCGGGGCTAACGTTTACAAATATGTCTTGAAGAACAATGTTGAACACAAAATGCATGAACGAACAAGTTCAATTTATACAGGAAATTTTGAATAACATCAAAGTAAACCACCAAATTCATTGCGAAACCTTTCAACTCTAAAATTATTAACTTCCAATCATACATTCAAAATCAAATGAAAGAAATATGGAAATCCCATCAAATGTTATAACCACGCTACAAGTTATCCTCCTTTTACCACAAATGTTGTATTTGAAATTAACCAGCAAAGAATATTTTAACAGGAAATGCAATACTTTCTTTAATAGGAAAAAGTTGAATAACCTTCCATGGTTTATTCATATTGATGGTTACTCTCACGAATTCAAAACCCTATGCCATATGCACAAAAAGCACCTTTATTTAACATGTATAGACTTTCTTATGCTTACATCATACACATGCTGAACACATCGCGTATCACACACATACTATTATTGATCTGTTTATGTTCAATTTCAAATTTGCAAAGGCTCTAATATAAAAAGAACTTCGAATTGAATTATTTGAAAAGTAGTGTGTAAGCGCGCATTGTGGCTTATACCTGGTTTACACAGAAAATTTAAACTGAAGATTTCTCAGTAGGAATGTTACTTTACCTTTCAGCTTAATTCGACAGAGGAGATTACGAAGTAGTTTTGAGAATAAAAGAGCAAACTTTGGTGATTTTCTTTTATTTTCACTTCGTTTCACCAAGTGTCTGCTTTTACAAGTAAAAATACTCCACACAACAAATATGCGTATTGAAATGTGCGTCTTATGGAATTCAGTGTTGCATTACCGTGCGTATGGTTACACTTAAATCCTACACAAATTTTGAGTTCATTGGTATTCAATACATGCAACCAAGAAAGTTATTCTGATTGGTGAAGACTAGATTTGAATATTCCTTGGTTTTCCTAGCAACCTAAATATGTTTATTTATTTTCACCAACTTAACAACGACCATATATCATGGAATAACGGACTGCAAATCAGAGGTGTGTTCCCTTTCAACCAATCACATTGCAGGAAACAAACTTAGGTACGTGTGCATGAAAACTTGACCAGTCATAACTCGGTCATTAATGCAATAAGTTAGATTGATATATTTGCTGCTTTCATAAATTCTTCAAGAACATGGGCAACAATGGGATGGGAAAGGAATGTAACTTACTGCAAAAGCAAACACCCATCTGCATGTCAGTGTTGCATCTTTGCAGTTTTTTTTTTCCGGAAGACGTCAAGCTTCTTGTGAAGGCATTTGAGGTAGTCAAATTTCATTATGTTTGATATATCCAACAATTATTTTACAGCTTTCTGGATCAGAAATCATAAATACATATAAAGTTGTTTAACACCTAGTAATAGCTTAAAAGTGTATTACAACTTTTTTTGGAAGAAGTATAGGCAATAGTGTATCCTGACCTTAAAAACAACGAAGAATGCAAATTTTGATCCATTAATGAATTTAGTTTAGGAGAAATCTTTGCCTGGTCAATCTTTTGCTTTAAAAATATACATGTTTGGGAAAATATACATATTGTGGAATCTTTGCCTAATAAAAATGAATACTTAGTGAATCTTAACCTCAGCAAAAATGAATAAAAGGGTAAAGGCTTGAAGAAGGAATGTACTGTATATATAAGTTTGGCAATTGACTGCTGCATAAACTTGTTGCTTACAAAGTGAGGTGGTATCTCACTATCCTAAATATACGTGGAGGTTGGGTTCTTGCTCTTTCTGCAATAATATCAACGTGTTATTTTTAGCATGTAGTTTATTTATCTATTAAAGGTATAATTATGGACAGAGACAACATTAACTGATGATTTAATATCCACTAAAACACACAAAGCAAAACAAAATCTTTAAAAATTTGCCATTTTACAGCTTTTTAAAGATTTGTGTGCAAATATGCAAAAAAGTTGTTACTCTTGTTATGTGTGAACAGCACAGTCTCTATTTTCTTATGTATATCCATTGTTTTTACCCCTGCCATTTCTCTTTGAAAAGGGGAAGATAATTATAATGAAAAAGATTACCATATCTCCCAGCCAATCTCAAGCTGAAGAAAGCATTTTGAACATTTTCAAGGTCTCAAATTAAGTAAAGAAAAATAACAGAAGTATTTTTGAGATATTGTCTTCTTCAAACATCCCATTTTTCAATATATTACAAAACTTTCAACCTTTGATTACTTATTGCTTGAAAACTACATGTTCTATTTTCAAAATTCAAAGATTTTAAAACTCAGGATTATTAAACTCACAATTAAATGTTCTTTTTACTACACGGTTGATCAGAAACCTGTTTCTGTCCATAGACCTTTAATATATCATCAGTAGGCAAATTTATATTACCAAACATTTGTGCCAAGCTTCAGTTAGTAACATATAACATATGTGCCTTAATGTCTGTTTTGTGTTGAAAAGTGTTTTCTCTGCGATTATTGGAATTAAAAAGAATTAAGTTAACTAAAACATATTTTTCCGATAGGAAGGAGTTATTTTGTGAAAATAATTATGCATCACAAACACCATTTATTGCTGTATTTGGTAAGTTTGCTTAAAATCGATGTATTTAACATGTGTTTACTCGATAGCTTCCCTAGCTGTTCCAGGGGAAAAAGAAGTGGCTTCCCCTTCTGTCAAAACTTTAAATCTATTGTTATCATTTCATGGATTACAAATTTCATATAATGAACCCTGCCGCTATCATCACTGTACCAATTAATTTTAGCTGCAGAATTGAACATACACCATTTTTGGTTACGGTATGATAGGCATCAAGTCATCAAGTCATGATGGTGTGTGTGTTTGTCTGTGTTACAGATTGCTTGTAGACACAATATCCCCGGCCAAGAACATTACATTTGATTCATGGATACGTTATGTTCTGCTTTTATGCCCTATTATTTTGGTAGAAAACATGAAATAATGCATTGAAACCACTGCTTTTCTGGCTCTACATTCTTTTGCTCAGCTGTGGTCATAAATGTGTTTGTCCTGCCTGAACTTCTTCCCAATTAGAGCAATTTTTTCTCTCCCAGTTATAACCAATGTTCTCCAGTATAAAATTGCTGCTCCATATGAACTGTTTTATTATACTCTTATATTAATATTATTCAAAAATATCGACTAATATTATTACTTTATTTAAATGAAGAATGCTTCCTGCTTCTACAATTGAGTTTTAGAGACATTTACAGAAGTGCTTTCTTTTATTTATTTACATAGGAAATGGTGTTGCAGATGCAGAAAGGCTTGCGGTCTTCATTGACGATACATCAATCAATGGTAGAATCACCTAATGTTTTGCTTTAGTGGCGATGATGTTTGCATCATCTTGTATCTATAATCTTGAATACCTTGTTGGTGCAGCCATCAAATCGGAATTTATTCAAAAAGTGAGAATATATGCCTCCTAAGAAATAAATTTGGTCAAATTACCAGATTAATACTGTCAAAATTGTAAATGATAATGAATTACAAATTATCGATTGAATAATATCCAACTTGGACATTCCACACTGCAAAGTCTAAAGCAGATGAGAATAGCACAAAACACATGTCACGTGATACATTTCAGAGCTAGGTTTGTCTTCTGCTAATTACCATAAATGAATTTGCAATTTCATATTTAGGTCTGGAAATTTAAGTTGGAATTCTTGTGCTATTATGTTTGAATTTAATTATAAAGCTTTTTGATTTTTGCCCTCTCCGTGGACATAGATCAGGGAAATTATGTGTCCCACACAGTATAGAACAGTTGGGAAAGATACCCCCCCCCCACCCCCTTCCCCACCACCACCAATGCGGACGAAGGAAGTGTTAAAGTGGTACTACGTAACACTGTGTGCCCGCTTACAGGTTCCTGGCGAGGCCTGTAGGGCGAAGCCTTGGCACATGCATAGGGCAGTAGGAAAAATTTCCCCTAAAATTGAGAAAACTCTTGTTCATAGACTAAGCTCTGGTTTGAAGATTTTTGTTTTTGATGTCCCAAAATGGCTGAAAATTAACGCATTCTCAAATGTAAATTGTGGGGTCCGGGGGCGAAACAAGAGTAGGGATCCCTGAGAAGAAGTCCCGTTTAATGACCCTTTGGAAGAGATTCAGGGGCAAAACTCTCAGATGCTCTGAAGATATACTGTCTTTGGTGCCCAAAAATGTCCTAAAATGAACACAAAGTGATAGATTTCGGAAAATCAACACAAACTGAAAATTCAAAATTTTCGCCCTAAAATTGAGAAAATTCGGTCAAAAGTGTGGAGCTCTATGATGAAGTTTTGGTCTAATTTTTGTTTATCTTCAGCAAAGTGGCTGAAAATCAACACAAGAAAACCAAAATGTAAAGAAGAAGAAATTTTGATGAATATGAGTCTTTAAAAAAATCAAATTCTAATGAAAAATCTACTCAGATAAGCAGCTGGGTTACCATTTCTAAACACTGTCAGGCAGAAGAGAAATGTCCCAAACAATTCGTCCACAATATTGTTGGGTTCATGGATGCAGCTCTGATAGGGTTTAAAGGGCGAATCCCCTGGGAGATTTATACTTTTTTTAATGCCTAAAAATGGCTTGATCTTGACTTTAAACGTGTGTGGGCACGCATATTAATGTCTCCTGCAGTTGCCCAACCTGCCAACCAAAGCCCAATCAGCATCATGCACTGAGTGGAGATAATTCTGCTATCTAGACGATTCAGTCATGATTAGGATGTATCTCTAATTCAAACAGATCATACAGACATCAAACATCTTAAAGTTCTGCCCGACTAACTGCCTAAGTATGATGTTGTCAGCATGATGCCGAGTCAGGAGGACAAGATTCTGATATAACAATTCGGGCATGATTGAGATGTATATCCGATTTAAACACGCAGTACATCTGACATTTTACATCTTTGCCCGACTTAGTGCCCAAATATAATGTTGTCAGCATCATGTGCCGAGTCGGCGGTCGAGAAGATATGATTCGGATATCTAGGTTAATCGGGCATGACTGAGATCCATAGATACCAGGATACAAGTGCACCCGTCATTCTACATTTCTGCCCCACTAAGAGTGGTACATGGCCAACGGAGGGTGGTGGGATAAGGGAGCAAAAAAAGTATGATTTTATCCAAAACATTTTCAAAAGTATTTTGTATTTTGGGAAGAAACAAATACATAAAGGTAAAACCATATTAATTATCTACAAATTTGCTTCAGTACTAGGCCATTAGTTTGCCCGACGAAAATTGGAATTGCCTGACGAATTTGTTTGCTAGAGGGTGTCACACCCCCTTAAGTTACGCCGCTGGATTCACCCCTTTCATAAATTAAAGTTTATTCCCCTGATCTTTCATTATCTCATGAATGACTTAAGTGAAATAAGAAAAAAATGAGGAAAAGCCATGTTGATATGTTATTTCTACAATAGCTTAACAAAAAAATTTTCTTTGAAAATGAATCACTATTTTTAATTTGTTTTAAACAAGGTACATGAACAGATGGTTGAAATAAAGGTTTGATAATTTTATACTATAACCTATTACAATAACTTTTCAAAATATTTCTTATCCCTAGAAAAATAAATGAAACGAAAATACATTAGAAACTGACATGGCTTTGTTAACATGTTATCATACTGAATGAAGAAGTTGACTTGGTCAAGTCACTTTTGAGCAGAAAGGAAAAGTCTTGGAATTTGGTAGCATCTTGTAAGAATAACATCAGCATGTTTTATTACCAATTTGTTTTCACTGTCTTGTATCATATATATAAGAAGGTGGAAATCCATGAAAATATTCCTTTAACATTCATTTTCAATATTTCCTCCTGGTTTTAAATCCCAATACAAAATTCAATGTCATTTCACTTTTCAGATTTTTTAAGCAGATCAACCCAGGGCCAGAAAATGGCTTAAAAAGCAAAATGAAGAAAGGGAAAGAAGTATTGAGGCATTATCCCCAAAGTACTTGCCTAGGTCAATACCGTTACAAACTTCCACAGGGTGGATTGCATCGAGAGTCTAACTCTTTACAGGAATATTCCCATGAATTTTCATAATCTTTTGTATGATTGAGGACAATAAAAATAACAAATTTATTTCCTTTTTTGTACAGTCTCAATCATATACATGAATATGATAAATCAATATTTCTTCAATTTTAGAACAGAGTTAGCCATTTAAAAAAAAAGGTTAAAGGGTGCACGTGTAATGACAGCGTTATTTATTTCAAAAACATTTCAAAATCTGTTCGAAAATGGTCATTAAACTGTTTGTTTAAAGGAGCACTATACCGAAAAGTGAGAGCCCTCGTTTTTGCGAATTTCACTGATATATCATCCACGACAGATTGATAAACTGCATGCTTCCATAGCCCACAGATGACGTGAGGGCAAAGGTCACTAGAATATTCATATCAACTAGAAAATTGTTATACCGTTGCGTGCTAGATAAGCATTTGAATTTTTGGACCCCTAAAAATACGCCCTCACTTTTCGGTTTAGTGCTCCTTTAATTATTTGCAAACTTGTCAATGGCCATACCATAACTCTCTATTATCTTATGTTATTTCATTGTAACTGTCACAATTGTTTGAATGAGAGAGGCTTAATTTTCCCCATTTGATTTAAAATCTTTATTTTCAGACTGAAAACTAAATAAAGTTGTTTGATTTTGAAGAGTTTATCCTGTCTTCAACAAAGTTGTTAAATGGTGTATATACCATCGTTACCGTTTGTCTGCCTGTACATCTGCCCATCCATCCTCAGAAGTTTATGCCTTTCAAAAGGATTCCAGATGAATATGTATTGAGCTTTCAGTCGGAAATTACGTAAATAATTTAATTTGTAACTTGACATGTCAAGTCATGTTTGTTTCTAATGGCGTCAATCAAATCAAAGTTAAGGCGTTTGAATGTTTTATTATTATGTCAAGTTATCTGATAGATTGGGAGAGCTACTGTACATTGAAGCATGGAGCTATGTTTCAGTTAATAGCTCCATGAATGAAGAAAGTGACAGCAAGTTGAGGTTGACTCAGAGATAAGGTGGGAGATGTATTTTCAATCACAGTATATCCGTAGATGAGTTTGCTTGGAAGGTGAGTGGAAAACTGGTAGGTGAAGGGAGGATGTTTTTTTTTTGTGGCCCTCAGGAAGCTACAGGTCTAGTATTGTAAACTCGATGCTTGAAATCCGCCATCTTTTAATTGAGAATTATTTTCAAATTTCATATAATAAAGAGAATATGGACTTCCAATTAAGTGTTATTTATTGAAGATTGTATTTTAATGGTTACTACGTTACAATCAATTTCAGTAATGCTAATTCAAAATTGTATGGCGTTGCTTTTATCTGCAAAAATTATGTAAATTGGCACCGTTGAGGAATGCAGACGAAAAGTTTCGGTGCCAATCCGATATTTTAATAGCCAGGTCCAAAACGTGAGATGAATTCGTTTAGATATTTTTACTGTTTTAGAAATATAATAGAAAATAATTATTACACTAAAATATTTTTTAAAGAGTCACAAAGAGATAGTGAAAGAGAATGATATTATTTGAAATTGGAAATGAACGAGGTTAGTCTAACCGGAAACTTCAGCAGCTAAGTTAAAAAATTGTTAGCAGGTTAGCGTGGGTACGTACGCCACTTTCCATCTGCTGAAAGTAATCTTCCAACCTGAATCTAAATCTTAATAGGTAAAGGTAATGGAAACTTATAGTAAAGCGCACGTTACTGTATTCAATGGTGCTTTGCAAACTTACAGGTCAAGTCGGCAAAAATCCTTCTGGACATGAACGACAACCGAGCGAAACAAGTACATGTGGAAAAAAACTGTTCAGCGAAGTTTAGCTTTGAAACAATTTAGGAATGTATATCAATGTCTGGTGGTCTAGCACTGAGTGTTTGAGCAGTTAGGGAAAGAAAAACTATTTACATTCGTTTTAGCATGGGGAACGTGGAAATTCAGATATCATGATTATTTCTTGTATTGATTATTACGTTTGGGATTAAGGTTATCATTATCGATGGCGATGATTATTATTGATTTTACATTGCATATGGAAGCGGGTGTTCTACCTTTTTGTATTTAGCGGGGGAAAATCTAATTTATGACGTCTTTATTTATTGTATCTATTCTATTTTATGGAAAACTAAATAATAACATCGACAAACACCCCACGGCCTTATCTTTCTTTTTATTTATTGCTCTTTTCGGAAAACTTTAATAAGAAATTATCTATTGAGGGCCGGTTTCAGATTAACCTGGGAGAACAGACTGACAGAGTTGCGTATAGGAAGTTACAGGCCACCCCCGAAAAGGGTTGTCCGGCCACATGCATGTTTTATTTTGATGACAAATTGTGAAATTATTAACTTTAATCGAATTGTCTTCAGATTTGGCAATAGTTCCTAAACATTTATCGAAATTGACAGTGCTTTCCTGGAAAGTAAAGAATTTTCCTGAAATTGAAGCAAATTTCTCAGAAATTGAAGAAATTTTCAAGAATATGCAAGAAGTTTTTCGGAAAATGGAGAAATTTCCACAAAAATGACGGAGATCTCCTTACAATTCATGAAAAATTACGCAAAAATTGAAGAAATTTTTTAGAAAATAAAGAATTCTTCCTGAAAATAAAAAAAAATCCTGAAAATGGTCCATGATTTCCCAATTAGTGTGGGCAAAAAGAAAAAGGCCTATCTTAAAATTGAACTGCTTTGAATATTCATTATGGCTCCCATGCGCGAATGGCCCTGGTGATAAGAATTTCACCTCCGTATTCAAAGGTTTTTGATTCTATGTTGTAGATTGTAGCCCTTGAAAATTTCGGTCCAAAATTGAAATTTTTGATAAAAGCCTGCAGCTTTTTATTTATCCAAAAGTGCAGATTTTTAGGTCAATATTGAAGATTTTGGGAGGATTTTTGGTGCAAACTGTAAAAGTTTTGGTCCAAAATTAACGATAGCTCAGACGATACGATTGCAAAAAATGCCACACATGGTTCATTTGATATTTCAGTTAATTATATTTATAGCTTATACTTATGACAGAATTTTGGGAGGTGTAGGGAAGGCTAAGCCCCTAACAGCCCCCTAAAAAACGTCACTGTTTTCTTTATTACTATCCGTACAAAAAAATTAAATGCCACGACAGCCCCTTCTTAAGGGTGTTCTTGTTGAGAAGAGGGTGTGTTTTTGAATGGACGGTGGGTTTTAGAGTGGAGGGTGTGTTTTTGAATGGACGGTGGGTTTTAGAGTGGAGGGTGTGTTTTTGAATGGACGGTGGGTTTTAGAGTGGAGGGTGTGTTTTTGAATGGACGGTGGGTTTTAGAGTGGAGGGTGTGTTTTTGAATGGACGGTGGGTTTTAGAGTGGAGGGTGTGTTTTGAATGGACGGTGGGTTTTAGAGTGGAGGGTGTGTTTTTGAATGGACGGTGGGTTTTAGAGTGGAGGGTGTGTTTTTGAATGGACGGTGGGTTTTAGAGTGGAGGGTGTGTTTTTGAGTGGAGGGTGTGTTTTTGAGTGGAGGGTGGGTTTTAGAGTGGAAGGTGAGTTGTAGAGTGGATGGTGGAGTTTGAGAGTGGACAGTCGGTTTTAGAGTGAACGGTGGGGTTTCAGTGGTTCTAATTTTTCATGCAGTAAATTTTCATCAAGGATATATGTTACCTTCTTTCTTTAAGCACACGTTACAGTTTGATAGCTGAATGAAAGAATATTTGTAGCCAATTTATAGGTGTAAATTTACACATTTTACATCAGTGGGCCTAAAATTTCACAGAGAAATACAGAAAAACAATCGTTAGATTTGTGTGCAGTTTAGGTAATTCATAGACCTAAGTGCTCCCAGTTTCAGGGAAGCTGCTGTTGTGGTGCTTCAAGCTATATAAGACAATTGGTTCTGTTTGGTTAAAATGTTTGCAGGAGTGTTCAGGGTGTTTAGTGTTCAGGAACCAAATAAATTGTGATTAATTACAATGACAGGGTCCTCGCCTGCGTATTCGGTTATGATGGTAACAATGGTATCACGAAACGCTTAATACGACCCGGACGAGAACACAGGTACGACGTACGGACAGACATAACGTCAATGTACACGATCTTTGATAACCAGTTGTGGTGCACTGGCTAATTATTTGGTTTTTAATACATCTCATATATTGTGGTTTTCTCAAGTAGGGTACACAAGTATAATAAGATAATCCCATACTACAATTCAATATTTGTGGATCACAACCACAAAACGTCATGGTTTTGCAACTTTTGCTGTTCATTGGTAGATTTTAATGTCGTCACCATGTCGTTGACGCACTCCTTCAGGTTATTGATTGGATAATGGTGAGTTGTGTTGGGTTTTAGAGTGTAATGTTATATGTGTAATGCTCTATGTTTAGTGTAGTATGTTTTATGTAGTTAGTCAATGCAGTTTGATAGCTGAATGAACGAATATTTGTAGCCAATTTATTGGCGTGAATTTACACATTTTACATAATGTTATATGTTTGTTTACATATATGAGTGAAAAAAAAATTTGTTTTCAAGCTCTATTTTTGTATTTTCAACATAATATTTACTGTCCAGCATTAACGATAGGCTTACGGTTAAATACATTCACCGGAAAAACTGCTGCCATGACTTTTACCGTTTTTTTTTTTTACAGCTTTTAAATCTACGGTCCAGGATTTACGGTATTTTAAATCTACGGTCCAGCATTTATGCAAAGAGCTTCTACACAGAAGCTCTTGTGTAGAAGCTCCTTGATTTATGGTAAATTAAATATGCGGTCAAGCATTTACGGTACACTTTAATTTTACGGTCCAGCATTTACGGTATTTTAAATCTACTGTCAAGCATTTACGGTTGATATTAATTTTACGGTCCAGTATTTACGGTCAAACTAAAATTTACAGTCACATTGGGGAATACGGTTACCGTAAAATGTACAATTTTTTTGACTGGAAAACCTGCTGCCATGACTTTAACCGTTTTTTCTTTACAGTGCAAATAAGAGATTTTCAGTTTGTTCTGTGAAATTTGGATGAATCTTGTCTTTTTTGGCATGGCCACGTGTATGTATAATAGACACGTGCAGTAAAATTTATCTTACGTTAGGCCTACTCACAGGGTGCAAACTACACAGAGCAGTTCTAACCAATCACGTACCCCAACAAAGCTCCATAAACTAAAGCAATGGGGCAAGGAGTTAAGGTGCATATACAAGAAGACAAGTGTGTAAAGGCCTAAGCATCATAAAGTACACTATATAGCAACACACTTAGTTTTCCCCAGATCCCAAACATGACCGTTCTGGAATACTGTAACTACTTTGGAACTGCACTTTCCAGAAAAACATAAACCATCTGACCTAATGTATTTATGACTTCTATTGTCTATAGTACGGAGGCCTTAGATATGAGCTCAACGACCTAAATAAAACTGTCAACAATTGAAGATCAAACAGTGAATTAATCATAAGCTTTTAATAGAAAAAATATGCAGACTTTCCAATGGATGTGCACTATAAGCGGCTATCCGAAAGAGGGGAATGTTCCCCTCTAATAATTTTGTTGAGGGACGAATAGTTTTATGTCCCCTAAAAAATAAAGCCTAATTATAAAACCTATACATATGGCTGCTACATCACCATTGTCTGGGTTCGTCCCAGGAGTGGGGCTCCCAATTGCGTTTTTAAATGCATTATCACCTTTAAAAAAATAATGTATCGAACAGAAAAACTTGGGCGGGAAAATAGGGCTACAAACAAAAAGTATTTCCTCCCCCACCCCAAAACAAATATAGGAAATAAGATAAAAACAACAACAACAATTGTTTGGGGGATTAATTATGCTTAGGCCTATGCCCCCTAAAAAAATGAAGGCGTGTATAAAGCCTATATGGCTGGCTACACAACTATCTAGGTTCTTCCCGTGGGAGGGGGAGGGATAACGGTTCGCAATTGCGTTTTCAAATGCATTATCACCGATTTGAAAACAATGTATTGAACACAAAATGTTTCTGATGTGGAGGGGGTAAGTAACACCAATGCAAATTATTAGTGGGCATTCTAACATGTCCTTGTTTTCCTACTGAAGCTATACAATTCTCAATCATGACGTGGCCTCTGGTACTCGTGCGAAATCGCCTCTTATACTCGTGCGAAATCGCCTCTTGTACTCGTGCGAAATCGCCTCTTGTACTCGTGCGAAATCGCCTCTTGTACTCGTGCGAATTCGCCTCTTGTACTCGTGCGAAATCGCCAGGAAACTAAAGTTTTAAGAAATGTGTCTTGTGTAGCCTTTATATCATTTCGTGTTTTACTTCAAATTCAATCAGGAAACATCAGGATCATCATGACAATTCACAGTAAATCACACATCTATGGCCACTTCATCACAGTTCCAGGTAGCATGCCCACGTGCGGCCCATATGGGAAAGATCTGGGCATAGGCAAACCCATATTGAGCCCATACATCTAGTTGGGCTTGCCCATATGGGTACCGTATGGGAAAAACCTGGGCAAGCCCATGTGGGCTACATGGGAGATGACACATGTGGGCAACAGATGAGGAAAACCGGGGCAAGCTCATGTAGGCTGCATGAGGGATGACTCATGTAAGCAACATTTGGGGAAAACCTGGGCAAGCTCATGTGGGCTGCATGAGGAATGACCCATGTGGAAAATATATTGGGAAAACTTGGGCAACCCCGTGAGCTGCATAAGGGATGACCCATGTGGGAAATATATGGGGGGAAACCTGGGAAAGCTTAATTGGGCTGACCCACGTGCGTAGCAATGGGGAAACCTGGACAAGCCCATCTGGGCGGTATATGGGCTGGCCCATGTGGGCAACATATGGAAAAAACCTGGGTAATCCCATGTGGGGTAAATAAGGGATGACCCATGTGGGCAAGATATGGGGAAAACCTGGACATTCCCATGTGAGCAGCATATGGGAAACACCGCGATGGGGGCAGAAAACTCTCAAGTAGGTGGAGTTTGGATGTTTTTAATATTTATGTATCCGTAAGCAGTTTGCTCCTGTTTTCCTTTTACTGTGGTTCAAGTCATTGGTGATCAGAACAGAGATATATCTTAAAAGATTTCGTGTTTTAATAAACAAATGAAGTGAGTATGTTTTATTTTGGGATTACAATGAACCAATTCTGATGCATGCATAATACAAAATGAATAGAATTTTCAGATCTGGTATGACTTTGATTAAAGGATTAATTCAGGTATCTTATTCTAAAGAGGACTTCAAAAGAAACACAATGGTGAAGAAATCATTCAAAATCTTATTCCGTTAAGGAGATTTCAAAGTTTAAAGTTTGGTATCGTTTGTGTAGAAACGACTGAAATCAGATTAGTTGTGATATCATAGCCTCAGATTCTTTAAAGTCTTTATGTCTTCGATTATAATTTGTCCTGCAATTTTGTGGCTTAAAACCATGAGATATGTCAAAAAAGTAGTAAAACTGAATCTAAGAAGGGTACTTATAATATACCACCTGAAAGAAGATCTATGAAAAATAATTTAGATAGTGAAAAAATTAAATAAACTTTTTTTTTAAGTGCATTAACAATTGTTAAGGATGTGAGGATGAAAACACGAACTTTTCATAGTAGATTTACTACACCAGTCATTTATTTACCCGTCAGATAAGACAGAGATTTAAACTTGAATCTCTTAAACGGAATACAATTTTTGAACGCTTTCTTCACTATTTTGTTTCTTTTGAAGTTCTCTTTCATATAAGATGGACATGCTTGACAACTGAACTAATCCTTTAAGTTACTTCTCTAGTAACGTATGTAGGTATGTAAGTGATGGGTTGTATATCTGTGTGCCCATCTAGAAAGTAATTTTCATGGTTCGATCTATTGAGGTCAGTTGATCCATGTATGGAACAACTGACCACAATTGATGGATATACACCCCATCTAAATCCCATGTGTTGCCCATAAGGGATGGCCCATATGGGATGGCCTAAAAACTGCAAGCCCACCTGGGCCCCAGATGAATCCCATAGAAAGCTCATAAGGTATAGCCCATATTCTACCCATAAACTGCTTGCCCACATGAAACCCATATTAATCCCATATGGGCTGGCCCATATTATTGCATGCCCACCTGAATGATACAGACTACCGCTCCCCCCACATTAAAAAAGGTCAAAAATAGCCATTTTGGATGGGGTCAATTAGGGCCCCTTGTTGGGTCCAGGGCCAAAGCCCTGGTGGGTCATGGGCTCTCGAGAAACATTTTCCAAGTTTTAGATGCCTCAGAAAGAAACTACATGTGTGCAATATGCACGGCTTTTCTTAACTACCAAATTAGGATGATTTACGAACGTTTTTTAATGATGCAGACTAACCCCTATATTTTCCCTCCCAATTAAAAAAAAGACAAAAATAGCAGTTTTGGACAAAATAAGTGTTGGACATTTCGGAAATTGGGGGCACGTGTCCCATTCCCGTGACCGAGCCACTGGACTTCAAAGTCCGCTCCCTCTCCCCAGCCATGATTTTGAACGTTTCATTTAGATTATCATGAATAAGGGCCGTAATTCTTAGCAATTAGGTGGGGGTTAGGGATATATAGACAAATTTTTCCTAAACGCACCGTTTTCCTTAATTGAAGCAACTTTGTTTTTAAGACAATATGAATCAAAACGTAGCGAGTTGACAGAACTTCAAAAAAACTATACCAAGTCTGAACTGAAAGTGTGGGTTAATGAAAGGTCACTCTATACTGGAGAACTACGGCTCTTTCAGGCAAGGCTCGCAGTCCATCAACTGCCGAAATTCCTGTTTGAAGCATAAGAATTTGCTGTTGAAACATGTAAAAAAGTATGTCATTTGCGTCACACGTTTTTGCTCAGAAATAACCTTGGTACATAAACATTTTCTCAGAGCTTTCCCCGGACCCCACCGGCACCCTATGGCGGTCTTTGCATGGAGTCCCGAGGAAGTCTCCCTTCCCAACTTTGAAAACATTACGACGCCGTTGTACAGGCAAGCATGATAGAACGGTCAAATATTTTGTATTTTGTATTGACAATAAGAACGGAACCGTATCCCTGCTATCACTGCCTCAATACATTCGACACTGGCGTAGCCAGAGGATGCAGGGGGAGGGGGGGGGATAAGCCCCCCCGCAAAAACAAAAAAATACATATACAAAATATATGTTTCGCCCATGTGAGCGCAGGGGCCGAACTACAATGGGATCAAATATTTACTTTTTAAACAACGTCCTTAATAAGGAAAACAGTCATTTATGCATCGTGAGTTTTTATTGGATATATATTTTTATTGTGAATGATCTGTAAACCTGTTAAATTAGAAACACATTTTTGTCAGGGGTGGTGTCATAATACAAATGTGAAGCGCTACGAACTGACGAATATCATAGCTGCATGCAGTTCTTCGTGTTCATGGAACTAAATATTTACGCATCAGCACATATTTTCCAGTTTTGACTGCAGATTTTCGTGAACTTGATGAAAATGAATAAGCAGGTATGCAAGCAGTAAAAGGAAAACTGAATACACCCTGTGTGTAAATGTTCATGCTTTTCAATCCTGCCAAATTTAACACATTTTTGACCAAAAACGGAATGAGATTTTTGAATGCTTTCTTCACCATGTTGTTTCATTCCTCTTTCATATTAGATCAATTTGCCTGACCACTGAACTTATCCTTTAATAGAATCGTCCCATGTCACAACCTCAACGGCGTAGTCGTCGTTGAGCTAAAATATGGTAGAATTGAACTAAAATTTGGTAATTACATTTTTGTGAAATTTAAGGCAATTTCCCAAAAATTGGAAAGCAATTTTTCGCAAATTATAGAATATTTCCCACAAATTGAGGAAAATTTCCTGAAAATGATTTTCCCCCCGAAAATTGAAAGAGATTTCCTCATCAGCAGCAACGTTTAATGGAAACTGGAAAATGTTTGGGGTCATTGTTTCTGGTGGTGGCATTTTCACCTACATTCGAAACAATTTGGTTCTCGCCATGTTTACAGAAGTGACGCCATAGAAAGGGCCCTCTCCCCGCACTTTATCGTGTGCAGCCGCCCCTGGAATTGCATACTGCAAATGATGATAAGATATTTTATCCATGGAGCAGTCCGCTTGCATTACTTACTTCTCAGACACAGTTTCATTATTGCTCTCTTTCTCTACTAGAGTTCTATATTATTTTGGTATTAGTTATTTACTGGATTTTTCACTACTTTCGTTATTATATCAAAAATACAGTAAAATACATAAGGACTTTCCAGGATTGTGCTGTTGAAGACCGTATACTTTCTACACTAGACTTTCCACACCACTTGTTTCTACATCAGTGGTGTCAGAGCGGTGGCAATGGCCCGATCACTTTCAGAAATTCCACTTTTGGGCCCCAACTTTTTCGGGCAAACCCAATGTAGTTTCTAGTAAATTGACGAAAACTGAAGGTATTTCTGAACGTCTCTCTCTCTCTTCTCCTCCTCCACACACACACACTCTTGAATAAAATAGGCGCCGATGATCCACATGAAAAAAAATGACTTTAAAGTTGAATATCTTTTAAACTTGTATTCCGGTGAATGTTTATTGTCTTTATGATAGAGATCTATTTTAGAAACAACTTGGTGAACCTTGCAGCGTACAGAGTGTGATGTCATGATTCCAGATCCAATTGGCAATGTTTATGTATTTCTTAGAAAGTTAATTGCCTCTCATGTGAAAATGAAACTCAATGGAATATTCCTTTTAAGGACAGGAGGGGTAAGTCTGCTTTCATTATTAAAATAACTTGACCACTGTAGTAACTCTTTAAACTCACCTTCATAGGCGTAAAAAATCTGCTGTCCAACGGAGTTTTTTATCACAAAACGGTTCGCAGTTTCAAAGCTGGTCAAAACTGTAATGAAAATATCATCATTCAGTCATTTATGTGAGATACAATTTAATGAAGTATTTGCACCAGATCCCCAAACCAAACATACTGTATATTTAACGATACTACACATAACACGCTAGAACGGATCTACGTCAATGTAGGAAGGGGGGAGGAGGGGGGGATGTACTGTTGAGAATTCGGTGGTAAGTGGCAGGGCCTCAATGAGGGATTGAACCACCTATTATATGCGAATGGGGCAGGGCCTCTTCATGAGTTTCCTTGCAACCGCCCCTACTCTCACCCCAATTTTATAAGATATTTGGGAAAAGCCAATCTAAATTTTCGTCTAAAAACAAATTAAATGTTCCTAATTCATCATTTTTCGATGATGTTTTATTATTATTAGTTTTGTTAATCTTTCTATTCACTTCTTTCAGAATAACCTTCCCGCTTACCGTGACTGCATGTTTCAAAAGGCAAAAAAACATGTCACCATCAACATAACAACATT
>JAIGNY010001146.1:1485000-1489790 GCA_020152595.1 Chiridota heheva | reverse complement strand
TATGTAAAACTAGAAAATTCCTCTGTTTATTTATTCATATATGAAAAAAATAACTTTCTAAACTGCTTTCTATGTCAGCTCTCTTCCTCCGGTAGCATATATTTTCAATGGAGCCTTTAAATCCAACCTGCTAATTGCCGCATCTTATAAAGACATCAAGTGATCAATAATTCAAGATATAATAGTGATTGGAACTTGGCGGATTATTTAAAACCTTAGAATTTAGAATATGATTGTTTCAGTTCTTATATACTCTTTTGTCCGATCAATGTTCGTCGTTCACCATAATTCTGTAGTTATGAAATTGATCGACATTTTAACGTTTTAATCCTAAATCTTAATAAGGAAAAGTCATTAAACAGTTAAAAGAGCTAAAGAATCGATCGAACTTGCTTTTAAGTGCATGGTGTTAGATTGTTGAATGAAGACAAAAATCTTTGCAAATGTGAATAAAACTTTTGTGTGAATTATGGAATTCCTGGTATGGATTTTTATATTCTGAAATGAAAACCATTGAATCCATCTGTCCATACAGCCAGTATTTTATTGTTAAAAACGGAATGAAAATCGATCTCTCGTGCATTCTCAATGGAATGCATCGAAAGGAAATGTATTATTGTATAATTTCTCTTATTTTACTTATCTGATAAGGATTATGAGATGGTTTGTCTTTAGTTTTAGCTGATGTGCTTTTTGGGTTGCTACCAGATATATGCACGTGTCATCTATCTGTCTATTCACTACTACCATGAAACATGCATGCTATGTATTTTCAAATTCGGCTATAGATCATTACAAACTGACAAATTTCAATACACTATATTGGCGGCAGGTCATCGCCGCCAAAATGATAGCCAAACTATAGCCAAAAATGGTTTTAATTATAAAAAATGCCTAAGATATGTAACAAAACAACATTTTAAACAAGTTAACTGACTTTTCCAGTCCTTAAATGTAAAGATGTCGACTGAGATCCGATCATTCCAATGTCACTAAGATCTGATGACTGGGAAGAGGGACGGGGTGCTCGCAGTTTTACCCAACAAAGATCTATGATTGTCCTGACAGAAAGTCATTGCAGCGGTGCATTCTAGAAGAGTAGGAAGTGGGGACAGGAGGATACTGACCCCTGAGAGTTTTTTACCTTCCTGGTTGCATGCTTCCTTCCCGATTAAGAGGTTGGGAACTTATTGAAATAAGATTGATAGAAATGTTGGTATTGCAACATTTCCCGAAATTGAAAAAATTTTTCCCAAAATGAAAGATTTCCCGACAATCAAGAAAATTTGACGGAAAAAACATAGCAAAATATCATGCACGGTCAACCGTGACGAAGGCCACAGATAGGTCCAGCATAACTAACATAGTAACTTTTTTGTGATCCATGTTTAATACAATGTCATTGGTAATTTTAAGCAATGCTGTCTCTGTACTAAAGCCTTTGCGATATGCTCACTGATATTGGGGCAGTAAATTATTAACTTGGACGTGTTTAGAAAATTGACTACAAAACTCAAATTACTGACCGGCTGACCGGGCGATAAATAGCCAAAGTAAGCTCAAGTCAAAGTTTCTTCACTAAAGGTCTAACAATGGCATGTTTCTAATGCTCACTGAAGCACCCTGAGAAAGACTGATATTTACCAACTTTGTAATAACGGGAACGATAATGTCAATGTGTTCTTTAACAAGTTTAGTTGGAAAAGTATCCAAGAAACATTGGGTATTTTTTGAGCTCAAAACAATGCTTCTAACAAAGTTAGTTGAGACTTCCGAAAACAGCCCAAACTCGTCGCAAACAAAATCTGATGTAGGTTGAAACATTTCGCGATAAGTAAGCTCCTCCCGAATAAGTTTGATCTTACGGATGAAGAAGTCTCCAAACTGTTGAAAGTGTATCTGGTTTTTCATCAGGGTTTGAGTTCACTTTAAATCTCCCAGTGAGAGTATTCACAAGGATGCCACCAAGTCATTAATGTGATGGAACTTTGCGATGTTCAGTTTTTGAGCATATAAATTCCTTTTTGACTTGAACTTACAAAAATGAATAATGTTTTTAGTTCTGAGCCATTTCCGCTCGGCACGCCTCCTTTCAAGCTTCAGTGCCTTTAATTTACTTCAGTGCCTTATATTCACTAAATATATAGTCTAATAGTGGTGCCAATTTGTGTACATCGTAACTATCTGTCCCAACCAGTTCTGGTTAAACTGTTTTAGAATGATGCTTCTAATTCCTTCCTGACAAGTCCGGAATACTGGGAGAATTTTCCGGACAAACGTCGTGATTTTCTGCAACTGCGTGATTTTCCTCACAATTTTGCCTGGTTTTTCTCAAATTTCAGAGGAAATTTCTCTTCTGGCTTTTTAGAAATGGTAACTTAGATGTTAGCCTGAGAATTTAAACTGTCTTCTTTCATCAATCAAATTTAGAACCTTGTGTCGTTAATTTTAAACTATTTTAGGGCATGCATGATCAAAAAACAAGCCTTAATTTTCAGACTATAGGGCTTCGAATGAACCTATCAATTTTCTCTATTTTCCTCAAATAAATTTTAAATTACGCCGGGCAAGAACACATTTAGTTTTGACTAATCAAACTCAGTTTGAATAAATGTTCATGAGTTAATGTTCCATCTGATCATGCAAATGTTGTAATGTATGAAACTATGAAAGAGGACAGCTCAAACATTTCAACTCTTAAATGTAATTTTTTGTTTTATTTATGTGATAGATAGTAGTCACTGAAAATCATCAGACTGTTTTCCCGCTAAGTTTTGATTCCGGGTATGGTAGCCTATGCATGATGGAGATTCAACATTTATCAAGTCATACTCAACTGCTCTCATTCAAATAACGTTGACCATAGGCAGCGGAAAAGTGCCCTTCTTCATAGGAAAAAGTGCCTTTTGAAATGGTGCATGTATATATATATATATATATATATATATATATATATATATATATATATATATATATATATATATATATATATATATATATATATATATATATATATATATATATATATATATATATATATATATATATATATATATATATATATATATATATATATATATATATATATATATATATATATATATATATATATATATATATATATATATATACAACAAGCTCGAGTAAAGCAATTGATAATATTACATGAATATTAACAAAGAAAGAGTATGTTGAATCTAATCGCAATTTGGTTTACAGTAAGCATAGCAATTATGATACATAAATTAACTTAAGTGAAGTATTCAACTACGCTTACGTCAGTACGTATAAACGTTGGCTACCTCGCAATACACAAACCAGAAAGAATTCCATTTAAAACGTAGATTATAATGCCTATGTGCTCGGTTGAACTGTACTGAAAAGTAATGTACACCGTTAAGCCTGCTAAAATGACGGACATACAGCAATCAGCACCGTTTAAGCTGTGCAGTCTCATATAAAAACAACAACAGTGAGGCGATGAAGCAAATTTAACATGTGACAAGTAAATTTTTCCAATAAAAAATTCAAATCTTCTTACAGCATGGAGATCTGGTCACATATCTCCACGGTCACAGGTAAGTACAGTAACTACACAGCACAGCTTAAACGGAAAATGATGACTTATATCCCCTTCCCCTTAAAACAACAAACAAAAGACCCTAAGGGCGAGGGAATGCAAACGTCTCGTAAAATAACTTGAATGGGTTGCTCGGTCTATTTATTGTAATGAACTTTTCTACGGATAGAAGGAAACTGAACTTAGGTGAAAAAACAGTGGCATCGGGTTTAGTTTTCTATTCCAACTCCCTGGTTTTATTTATCTTACAACAAAAGATAAAGTATTTAGCATGCAGTAAAAAGAAGTTAACCTTAATGGTGTATCCGAGAAAAGAAAAAAAAACCACATATGAGCGGAAAATATCAAACTTAATCTTAAGGCATAGATTACAAGCATTGATCGAAAAATTTCGAAGATAGGCGCACCTCCAAAATAAGTGGTCAACTGTTTCACTCTCAACTCAACAAAAATGTACAAACTGGGGAGTTACTCAAATTAATCTTATGTAAATAAGCGTTAATACCAATGATTCTGCGTAAGAAACGAAATTGAAAATACTGGAGTTTTGTCTCTCAAAATGGAAGTTTGAAAACAATTTTTCAATCAGCAGAAACATTCATAATCTCCTGCTCCTACTTATTCACAGATTTGGGCATTACACAATAATACTGCAAAAGGTAACTATAAAGATGACGAGTTGGCTTGCAGGCAGAAGAAAAGGTTACTAAACAATATGTTATCATTAACAGGCTGAAAAGAAAATAAGTTATCTTTCCAAGATTTTAGGATTGCATCTAGAATGCCAAAATTAATAAGTAAAGGGAAAATTTCTCAAATTGAATTTAGTAACAAAAGAATCATAACCAAGGGGGTTGCCATTATCATCAACAAAATTCTTTAGAAGGTAGGCATTGTTATCTAAAAGACTATTTACAAAAATCACCTGGGAATCAATATTGATGCAAGAGTTGTTTCGAACATATGGGTTGGGAAAATCGTACTTTACAGGTTCATGGTAATTATAATCTGACCAAGCCTGACATGCATGTGAATTAAAAATATTTGAAATTTTTAAATCTTGCGTGGAAAGAGTTACATTTGAAAAGAAAACTAGAACCATACCTCTTTAAGAAATAGTCAAAGAATGACTTCCATGGTCTATCAACATTGTCAAGATACATCAGAACCCATTAACATTTACAACTCTTTGCAAAGATGAACATATTAA
>JAIGNY010001146.1:1405000-1480000 GCA_020152595.1 Chiridota heheva | reverse complement strand
CCATATCTAAGTTTAATTTCATAAATGCCGCTACTCTTGCCTTAGAAATTCTGAAGATTTTTAGGTTAGAGAACATTTTTTATTTAAGGGTCAAAGAATTTTGTGTACACCTGAAATCAACAGAACATTCTGTTTAAACTTTGTGTCACATCATTTTGGAATAAAAACTTGAATCACATAAAGAAATACATTCAAGTTAAATTCCTTACGTCCCTATTGGGGGAACTCAGGTCATTTTGCACAATATTTCAATACAGAATTGAACAAAATAGCAGCCTCCGCGTGTCAACTTCAAACACGAATAACTTGAGATAGAAATAAGAATTTGACTTGCTGGTTTTGGTAGTTGGTTAAGATATGTATCCTCTATCATATAAAATAATGAATGTATCACTTAGCTGGGAACTGACTGATCATTCAGCATGCGCCGCACTATTAATGTCATATAGCTTATTGAAGTGAACAAACGCTATTGTTCATTATATTTAAGAAATTTATTTGATTGTTTTATATTTAAGAAATTTATTTGATTGTTTCCTCAAAGAAAGTTTGATATATCTACCCTATGATTAAATATTCAAACAAATTCAATTATTCTCTTATTTTCAATTTTTTTATACCATCGTTTTGTCTATTACAAAAGAACAGGAATTATTATTTATTTCGAACCATTTACCTTTATTTTTAAATTTTCTGGCACGTAGGCCTACACATGCTTTGAAGAAAATCGGAAAATGGCCTCCCGTAGTCAATCAGCACATGCTGAGGAAGCTGTAACTGAACGGAGACTGAAACCCATTTATGGTAAAAATAAATAGTTGAATGAAACACATTCCCATTAAGATTTTTATTTGATTTTAGGGAAGAGACTCAGAAATCCTTGTGAAACGTTTTACTTTTACGTTTTAGTCATACATTATTCTTAACACAGTAAGGTTATGGTAGGAAGCTATGTGTACCAGTACAACGTAGATATTTTACGTCATGTTTGTAGTGTTTAATACTGTAGGCCTATCCTAATAATGTTTGGGGTTTTAAAATGGAAAATGTGACATCCATTTGTTCACTAAGTCGAGCACATGCTATAAAAAAATTTGGGAAATAAAGTACGATTAGGGCCTAGAACAGAATTATGCCACACGTTGGGCCCCTAGCCTAGGATACATTGGGATTGCTGTACGAGGCAATTAATTTAATTTATTATATAATAATTTATAATACAATAAGGCCCTAGGTACAAATCATATTATTTTTAAATTCACACACTGTAGGAAATTCTTATACCAATTAGTCTAAATAATACACTCTTCCAAACACTTTTCCTAAATCTTTACCTATTCAACACCACAACGGGATGAAATTCTCTGATTTAATGTTTTGGTCACCATGTTTCTTTTCTTAGTCACTAACGTTAGGCCTACACATTTGTGATCAACTATTCAAATAAGTTTTAGGTTGTTCCAATAAGCTGCAGGTTGATTTTTTGCTGACAACATTTTTTTGGTTCATATAATTCTATTAAGTATAAAAACTGCAAAAACAAATAAATAAAACTCCTTAGAAATGATTAGATTATATAATTGTACTTTATAATTACTGAATCTGAATCAGTTAAGTTGGCAAAAATCCTTCAAGAGGACATGAACGCCAACCGAGCATAAGAAGTGTGAGTAAAAAAACTAAAAAAAAGAAAAAAAAACTAGTTAGCAATACAAGTTTAAGTAAGTTTAGCTTTGAAACACTTGAGACTTGGTGCATGTACAATTTTTGACAGTAAAGCATTCCAATCCTTAGGTGTGTGAGGGAAGAAAGAGTGTTTGTATACATTCTTTTTAGCATAGGGAACCTGGAAATTAAGGTCATGATTATTTCTTGTATTAGTTCTGATGGTGGGGATAAGTTCATCTTTATTGATGGCGACAAGATTATTATTGATTTTGTATAGCAAATGTAGCTGGGTGTTGTATCTTCTTGTTTTTTGCAGGGGCCAATCTAATTTATGAAGCATGTTTTTTACACTAGATTTATAAGAGTAGTCTGCCATAGAGAACCTGGCTGCTCTCCTTTGAATAGATTCAAGTTATCCACATTGCGCTGGTGATGGGGGTCCCAGACTGCTGATGCGCACTCAAGTACTGGCCTGACTAGAGCTTTATAAGCAGTGGATTTAACGTCGGTTAGTCGGTGGGACAGTGTAAGAGGTCACGTTTTAATAGGCCAAGTACTATTATCTTAAATTTTGTTCCTCAAATAATCTAAAACATATTACCCCCGTTAAAATGTTATTCTAACCTATGCCTACCAGTATACCCCTTTCCAGGCCTTTTACTTCCCCACTAATCTGTTTTTTCCCTTGTTGGTTGACATTCACTGATTGTTGTTCTTTCTGATATACGGCCTGATGAAGTTATTCAAGTCCTATGCAGCTACGTGATACATTTCATTCTAACTGTCTTACGATGCTCTGCGACATTTTCCGGCCTGAAACTCTTACAAATTACCTGTCTTTTGCGTGTCCAACTTTGCACTCAAACATTTCTCTAACTACGTTTTAATCTTTTCTTCAGCTAAAAAGTGAAAATATATTCCTTTAACACCGAAATCAGATGATTCTTGGTACACTTTTTTGTCTGTTTTTCGCACTCTACAGTGTTAAGTTTGTACTGAGGATGTCAAAGTTAAAAATGATAGTCATGTGAGTACCATCTGAAAATTGCAATGACGTTTGCAATTTCTATGATTCTCGTCAGATCATAAAAACACCTAGAAGAATAATTTGAATTACATGTATACAAAGAAATGCAACTACTTATCGTTTACTTTTGGTAAAAAAAGCTCTAAAACAGAAAAAGGTTGAATAATTATTTGCTGAATATAAAGACGACACATAGATACCGCACACTGAATTTTTTTCACCCGTTAGTACAATGAAGAAGCCCTGAGTACAAATGCACAGGAGTGACACTCAACAAAAGTTTTGAAACTTGGCGACCAACAAATTATCGGTGGAAAATACCTAACTTAAATTCTCCTGTTAAAAGTTGCCGATTAAAACTCACTGTTACACAGCTAACTCATAGAAGAGGTGAAAACACATCACACTGTGTGGAAAGAACGCAAGTTTATCGCATCTAGGAAAATATGGGTTGCTTAAATGTGAGTCTAATCGGAAGCACGGTATCTGCAACAACCTACGTACACAAAACAAATGTCCCAGTGATAACATACATGTACGTGGCTTGTGACAATAAGTAGGCTTAAGTTAGGCTACAGAGTACAGTACAACTTACAAGTAGGCCTAAGTTAGAGGCTAGGCCTACGTTAGTTATTCGTCATATAGCCTACCCCGTTTCAGGCCTTTTAATTTCCAAGTGATCAGTGTTTTTCTTGTTGGCTGACGCTCACTGATTGCTGTCGTTTCTGATTTACAGCCTGACGAAGATTATTTAAGTCCTATGCAGCTTGCATTTTCATTTTAGCCTAACTCAGTTACGATGCTCTGCACCATTTTTCGGGCGGAAACTCTTTCAAATTACCTGTCTTTTGCATGTTCAAATTACCTGTCTTTTGTCTTTTGCATGTTCAAATTACCTGTCTTTTGCGTGTTCATTTTTGCACTCAAGCAATTCTTCAACTTCTGTCCTTTCTTCACACCCTAGGCCTAGGCTACAGCGATAAGTTTGTACTCAAGATGTCAAAGTTCAAAAATGATGATAATGATAATGATAACTACTGCCTGATAATAATTGCAATTGCATTTGCAATTTTTACGTGGGGTCCATTCAAAAAAAATTGTCAGATCATGGAGATACAAGTAGAAGGACAATTTTAATTAGGCAAAGAAATACAACCACTTATCATTCACTTTCGTTAAAATAGCTCTTAAACAGATTGAATAATTATTTGCTGATTTTAAAGATGACACATAGACACCGCACATAGACTTTTTTTCCACCCGTTAGTACAATGAAGAAGTCCTGAATACAAATGCGCAGGCATGACACGACAAAGGTTTTTGGAACATGGCGACCAATGAACTATCAGTGGATTTTACTTTGGCAAAATTGTTCTGGTAAAAGGCAACTAATAAACATTCGGATAATCAAATGAAGAGGGTGAAATCCCAGCAGATTGTGCGTAAAGTTATTGCATTTTGGAAAATACATTTTGCTTAAGTGTGACTCTAATTGGAAACATGGTATCTGCAACAACCTAAGTACACAAAACAAATGTCCCAGTGATAACATACATGTACTTGGGTTGTGGGAATAACTAGCCTATGCCTACAACAAGTTCAAACAAATTTTGTGTTGAAACACTTCAGACTCAAATTTGTCAATGAAATCAGGCCTAGTACTGTAGTAGGTATAGGATAACTGTTAGCCCTATAGCCTAGTACTTGGTATGTAAGGACTGTTACCTTTATTGTCCACCAGTTTGGATGATGTGGTATGGCCCCGCAAGCTGCCGTCACCCTGGGGGTCCTTTAGATGAAAACAAGAGGATCCCTATGAATATACAGAAGTGTGACGAAGTGAAATGTCTAGAGTGTGCATGCTGGTGTAAGTCTCACATGTGTGTTAGGCTGTATGACTACTGCCCAATGTAACACTTATTCAATGACATCTGGTATCACAAAATGACAATGTAATGGAAAATACAAGGGGGCATGTTGGTATACCTAAGCTACGTGTAGCCTAGTTGGATCTGCATGCACTAGAGCTGGTAGCTAGGATATACCAACATGACCACAGCAACAATCCAAGTGAGTTAGGAGCATTCCAAGTGAGTTAGGAATGTTTTGCTGGTTGGTTGATTGACTGAATAAGTAAATAAGCAGACAAGACTACCCGCGTGGTCGACGGGCAGGTGATACTCATGAGCTGGGCAGAAGATACCCAGTGAATAATTAGGTACTAATATGCATTGGCTTTACCATAGGCAGTATTGCCGTAGCCAAAGCATGGGACCTAATGAATGCAATGGGTACTGTATACCAAGCAGGTGAGTTAGCTTTGACACACACAATGTGATGATAGACAAAATATGGTACGTAGAATTGATGTACATACATTATATCATATAAGCGAAGGAAATAAACACAAGGTAAAAGTACATGGTATTATAAAGACATGATAACCATAAGTACATTGTAAAGGTATAAAGAGAATATAAATGTACTTGGATAAAGTAAAGCAACTTAGATACAGTATTAAAAGCAGCTTAGATACAGTAAAGCAACTTAGATACAGTAAAGCAACTTAGATACAGTAAAGCAACTTAGATACAGTAAAGCAACTTAGATACAGTAAAGCAACTTAGATACAGTAAAGCAACTTAGATACAGTAAAGCAACTTAGCTACAGTAAAGCAACTTAGCTACAGTAAAGCAACTTAGCTACAGTAAAGCAACTTAGATACAGTAAAGCAACCTAGCTACAGTAAAGCAACCTAGATACAGTAAAGCAACTTGGATACAGTAAAGCAACTTAGATACAGTAAAGCAACTTAGATACAGTAAAGCAACTCAGATACAGTAAAGCAACTCAGATACAGTAAAGCAACTTAGATACAGTAAAGCAACTTAGCTACAGTAAAGCAACTTAGCTACAGTAAAGCAACTTAGATACAGTAAAGCAACTCAGATACAGTAAAGCAACTCAGATACAGTGAAGCAACTTAGCTACAGTAAAGCAACTTAGATACAGTAAAGCAACTTAGATACAGTAAAGCAACTTAGCTACAGTAAAGCAACCTAGATACAGTAAAGCAACTTGGATACAGTAAAGCAACTTAGATACAGTAAAGCAACTTAGATACAGTAAAGCAACTTAGATACAGTAAAGCAACTTAGATACAGTAAAGCAACCTAGATACAGTAAAGCAACCTAGATACAGTAAAGCAACTTAGATACAGTAAAGCAACCTAGATACAGTAAAGCAACTTAGATACAGTAAAGCAACTTAGATACAGTAAAGCAACTTAGCTGGCAAACAGCTCCATAGGCTACATGATACTTCTCTTCTGCTGCAGCCAGAAATGAAAGGATAATGCACATGTACATGTGGCCAGGACAAACTGATTAAACAACAGACCTAAGAACCAATCAAAACATTCCACAACACACAAAACTGAACTGAACTTGGAACACAAAGGGAATGTATAACAATAGCTACACACAACCTGAGACAATGCAGCTGAAGGAAGTACCAAACCGCTACAAGTGAGAAGGTAATTTACAATGTCTCAAAATATCTTCTCTTGAAATATTTCAGTCCACTTCTCAGGAACAAGTCAGACAAATTATTAATGATTCACCTTCTAATTCCAGCCTCCTTGATCCTATGCCAACTTTCTTGTAAAGCTATGTATTGAGAAGCTCCTGTTTATCATAACATGGATAATAAACCTTTCTCTTGAAGCAGGTTATGTCATTCAGTCACTTAATACAGCAGTTATGACTCCTTTATTAAAGAAATGCACACTAGATTATAAAATACTGAAGAATTACAAGCCAATCTCAAACCTGCCTTTCACATCCAAGCTCATTGAAAAGATTGATGCCGTTCAACTTAACAACATTTATCTCATTCAGAACTCACTACTGGAACCCTTGCAATCTGCCTACAAAAAATATCATAGTACAGAAACTGCCTTTCTTGCTGTTCACAATGACATTCTACAATTCCTTGATGTGATCCAATGTGTTGAAGACATGAGATTCTTTTGTTATGAAAATGACAATGCAATTGGCGAAGAATATCATGCATTTTATTATGAAAATGACAACACAATTGGGGAAGATTATCGTGCACACGCGTGCAAATCAAAGAAGCTTACGGTTCATTTTAGGTATCTTTGGTACAAAGAGATTTCATTTCAAATTGCTCAAATTCATATCGTTAACTCGAGGCCTAATGTTGTCACTGAATGCTTACTGTGGATTTGAATACTTGTCTTAGCCAGCAGCTCCCGGTAGCTGTGCACAACCATCCTGCATTGCTTCTGATTTTGTGTGGGATTGTGAGAAGTGATTGCGCGATTCTTGCAATCGTGCTGCTCATGCAAACCCTGATATGTTCTCCTTATTTTGTTGAACCGCTCTGCTGCCTTTGACACCATTGATCATAGCATCTTACTTTAGAGACTATCTAATCTTGGTGTCAAAGGAAATGTCTTCAAATGAATACATTCAAACCCAGCAAACAGGCTCCAAGCCATTGCACTGAATGGTCACAACTCACTATCAAGACTTCTAAATTATGGTGTACCCCAGGGTTCAGTTTTAGGTCCTTTGTTGTAATTTGTAGTTCCACCAATATGCTGATGACAACCAGCTGTATTTGTCTTTTACCAAATCAGATTCATCTTCAGCAATCAATTCAATTGAAAAATGTCTCATTGATAAGAAGAACTGGATGACTAAAAACAAGCTTCTACTCAATGATTTAAAACCTGAAGTCCTACTTATTTATTCCAAATATGACCATTCTCCAGTTTCTTTCAACTCTATTAACATTGGATCAAGTTCTATTAAGCCAACAGATTATGCACAAAATATTGGGGTCACTTTCGACAATACATGCTCTTTCAAACAGCCCATTTCCAACATTTGTTGTTCAATTGACTTTATCTTCGTAACATTGGCCATATCCAAAAATACTTCACCAATGAATCTTGTCAAACCCCTTTTCATGCTGTAGTCTCATCAAAATTGAATTATGGAAATTCTCTGCTATATGGGCTGCCCGACTCTCAACTTGTTCCACTCCAATGTGCTCAGAATGTTGCTGCCAGAGTTGTAACCCATTCAAATAGGTTTGACCATATCACCTGTGTATTAAAGAAACTCCACTGGCTGCCTGACTGGCTGCCTGTATGGTACAGATTTGAATTCAAGCTACTTATAATAACCTATAAAACTATCCATGGACTTACACCTAAATATCTGGCTGATCTCATTCACTTCAAATCATCTTTACAACATCTGCGTTCATCAAACGAGCATCTTCTCCACACGCCAAAATGGAAACTTCAATCTTTTGGTCGCCACTCCTTCACATGTGCTGCACCAGCTTTATGGAATTCCTTGCCACTCGATATTAAACCTGCTCCCAATATCAATGTTTTTAAACGAAGGCTCAAGACTCATTTTTATGCAGAAGCATTTATAGTGCTGCTGAACATAACTCCGTTGTAGATAATGGAACTTTACAAATTATTTTGAACATTGAACATTCTACAGATTATCATCAGCATTAGTTCCACTCAAGGGCACCCATAGTAAATGTGTTTTGCATTAACTATTATTTAGGCTTAAGTTACTGTTACGCTGTTAGTGTTACTCAGTGTTTATACTGCTGTATAGTGATAGTGTTAACTATTGAAGTGTGATGTAGGCCTTTTAGGGAGTAAAAAGTGTAAATGTATTTAGGCCAATCCACTACCAAAAAAATTATTGAGGATGTTGGCAAAACATAAAAATTGTCTGTATGGCCAAGTTGTACTTGTAAATGTCAGGCCTAGATCCAGGCCACTTGCCTACTTGTAGTTTTGTGTGGTGCGAACAATAGCATAGCATAGCATTGCAAGGTTTAACGTCCCCAAAAGCATCCAGTGCTGGACATTATATCAAGACTGCCACGGCCTTTGATAACCAGTTGTGAACTCACTGGTTGCAGACCCACCGGGATACGAACTTGGGATGTGTGGGTCAGAAGACAAAGCACTAACCACTACACCACGGAGGTCTGTAAATGTCAATAATAACACAAACAGCAAAGTTAAAGTACTCTGTTCACTTTCATTTTCAAAAGTCTCGTCAGTTTGGCGACAGCACACTGGGTATAATGAGCCTGTGTAAGAAGATACAAATATTTTAATAACAGTGATCAGACTTCAGCTCTATTCCCATCATTAGAGTGGCAGGGAAAGTACTTACCAGCTCAAGGGACAAAGCAAAGGCCCTAATTGAGCAGTTCCAGTCTGTATTTACTTGTGAGGTAAACTTTAGGCCTGACGACAAACCATATACATTTCCAACCATACCTGACATCAACATTACAGTACCTGGTGTGTTAAAACTCCTTTCCAATCTCTAACCCAGCAAAGCCCCTGGTCCTGACAAGATCAGCCCATGAGTTTTGAAAGAGATTGTTGCCACTATTGCCTCACCACTTACGCTGATCTTCAGGAAGTCTTACAGAGAAGAGGAAGTACCAACTGACAGGAACATGCAAATGTTGCCCAGATATTTAAAAAAGGTCACAGATACGACCCCACAAACTACTGACCAATCAACCTTACCTGCATTTTATCATTGGTCATGGAGCATATCCTCTGTAGCAACATGATGCAAGACGCGGAAAAACACAGTATATTCTACTCTCTGCAGTATGGTTTCAAAACCAAGCAATAATGTGCAGGTATAAAAATTTCTGTGTTTCCAATTTTTTGTATGTGTTCATAAATCCGTGTTTATGTCATTTTTTGTATGCGTTGAAAATAATATTTTTCTGCTCGTTTAATGTCCATTTATGAAAAAGAATCAAAGAGAAGAATTTCATGATCAGTTTCTTGGAATATCAATTCAGTGTGTTTGGCAAATCATTGTGATTACCCCTCTGTAGAGCCCCTACCTCCTGTGGTTTCATTGCCAAGTCCAGAGGAAGTAACACAAATAATCAGACAAACAAATTTACAGAGGCGAAAACATATCCTTAAATGAAATTGGCGGAGGTAATTAGGTCACAAAAAAGGTGTTGACCAAGTGACGTTTGTTGTAGCTTTTGTGCACACTTAGCTATTGTATATGTTATACAGAGCTCCCATTGCATATCAGTTAATTAGGATTCCCATAATTCCATTCTTTTACCCATAAGACCCATAAGACATCTGATATGTTGTTAATTTCAATATGGCTGCACCCTCAGATCATGTTTATGCTTGTATATTGTGTTGTTATGTTAGCCTTATTCATGCTATAACATGCAGGGCAGATTTAGAGTGAAACCCCTCCGAAAATAATCCAACAATTTTCATTACTTCAATAATAAGGAGAACCCCTCATAAATTTTCTTCAATTTTCTGAAACTTCATGAAATCTCTTTCAATCTTTGGAAAATTTCTTTAATTATATTAGCCTACCAATAATTTTTGCATTATTTCTTTAGATCATTTAGATCATGGAGACTACAAAGCAGCACTCAGTCTCAGTGAGAAGTTGCTCAAAAAGCACAAAGATCTTCATTGTGCAAGGGTAAGAATGCCATTTTCAGTTTATTTCTTTAATTATAAAAATCTTAAGTTTTAGCTAGAGAAGAAGTCGGTTGAGGAAAAGTTTAATAGAAGAATCCAGTCAGGATTTGAAAAGCTTGCTTTTTCCCCTCTGAAGATATAACATAATAATAAGTTCTCTTAGCATTGGAAACGGCATTTGAAAATGGCTTCAAAGATATCGATCAAGATGCTGGCCAGAATTAGAGACTTGACTTTGTCAGTCACCTACAGAAGTAATACAGTTCTGAAGAAATTAACAATGTTTGAATGTACAGTAGTGCTCTTAGTAATGTCCTATTCTTTGAGAGATAGTTTATCTATTTAAATGCTTTCATAAGTATCTCTTTTTTACCTTGTCTTTCTAGTATTCCTCCATGTTGTAGTTTTTTGTATTAATATGAAAAATGTAAGTGTGATTCATGCCAGGTTGGAATACCTTGCAATTGTTCCCACAAACATAAAGAAAGAATGGCTGCTGTTCTCTTTAGTTGTTTGTATGAGCCATAATAGGTGTCTGGTCCAGGGTCCTGCTTAAGGGCCCTGGCGGTGTCAAGGGTTGGAACCCGTGGTTTGCCCCCTTGAAAATTCTAGGTTTTTCATCTTTTTTAGTCTTCAAAATGCATGTAGGCCCCTAATTCATGTTGTCGAAACAATTTATCACATTTGAAATTTTTTTAATGATTGATGTGTTCCCGCTGAGATGAAAGACATTCCTGTGAACAAGGCTCACGCCGTTCAAGGTCACGCCATACACAAGGCTCACGCCATTCACAAGGTTTTCCGACCTTGTTCATTCCTATAGTAAATGAAATGAAAAAGTTATTGCCTTAAAATTGTTACTGCAGAATTTGATGTAATGTGACATACAAGCAATTAATTCATATTTCATTTGATGAAGGTTTTAATAGACAAATAATGGCAGGATTTGGTGTTGGTCCTGTTTCTTTACAACTTAGCTCACTGATATGTACAACAATGATGCACACTGTTTAAGTTTATTGGTTATATTATAAGCAGACTTCATGAATTTTGCGTGTAAAAACACTATAGATAAAAGCTTTTTAACCCTTACTCTACCAGCACTGTTTTGAAAATGCGCTCGGGAGGCGGGCCAAACCTTTACAACTTAGCTCACTGATATATACAACAATGATGCACACTGTTTAAGTTTATTGGTTATATTATAAGCAGACTTCATGAATTCTGCGTGTGAAAACACTGTAGATAAAAGCTTTTTAACCCTTACTCTACCAGCACTGTTTTGAAAATGCGCTCGGGAGGCGGGGCCAAACCTTTTACAACTTAGCTCACTGATATATACAACAATGATGCACACTGTTTAAGTTTATTGGTTATATTATAAGCAGACTTCATGAATTCTGCGTGTGAAAACACTGTAGATAAAAGCTTTTTAACCCTTACTCTACCAGCACTGTTTTGAAAATGCGCTCGGGAGGCGGGGCCAAAGACGGGGCACCCAAAACAGCGATAATATCGCTGCGTGGTAGAGTAAGGGTTAATCAAGGCGTGATTATTGAAGGGTCCTCTGTCTTCCAGGCAGAAAAGTCGGGCCCCTTCCGCTTTCGGGACCCGCTGGGCCGCCCACCGGGATCATGCTGCCTATATTTTCGGGTTGGCGTATATGTCGCGGGTTGATTAACCCTTACTCTACCAGCACTGTTTTGAAAATGCGCTCGGGAGGCGGGGCCAAAGACGGGGCACCCAAAACGGCGATAATATTGCCGCGTGGTAGAGTAAGGGTTAAGGTACTTGTAAAGGATAAGTGTTTTTTAAGTTCTACAAATTTATTGATTTGAAGTTTAGTTGATCAAGTTCAAAATGTTTCCCATACTGAGATGACAAGTAAAGTCTAAAAATGCACACAGCATATCTTACTGTTATGATAGTGTAATTGCTTACATAAAAACATGAAATGTTGATATCTTAGACCATGATATGCTCAATAAGTATTGCAGAGTTCATACCAAGAAATTGTGTAATGCATTTTTAAGAATTTTCTACAAATGTTTGAATATATTTATCCTTCCTTGGAAAATATAAGTGAGGGAACAGTTTGACATAAATTCATATTTAACTAGAATTTTGGATTGTTAATTTCTTCATAATCTACAAAACCTTGACACACCAACGTTTAACCCCAAACTATTTCTTTCTCACTGTTGATCTCTATTGCCATTTACATTCTAAACACTTGAGGATCACCATTTGTGATCATTGTTTTCAGTTTAATTCAGGCTAAGCATTTATTTTTGAGCTCTATTCAGGGTAGATTCACATTCCATCATTTTTATTCATGGCAAAAACCAATTGTTTTGATTTCTTTGATACCAAAGACCACTTCACTTGATTTTCGTTGAGTCAAGAAAATTGATTGTCTTGCTGTTTTTTCATGGCATGAGCTCATTGTTTAGCACATTCCATTGGAAAGTTTCAACTAAGTCTTGATAAATCTTGCCCTAAAATATCCCCACCCCTCCATTTCTACTCTCCCCTTGTTCCAATAAGTTACAAATTTTAATCACTTCTTCCTTAAGCAGTAGCAAAACCACACACTAAATTGAATCAAAATCCAAGTATTTGTTATTGAAATATCTTGATGACAAACAAGGCAAAAACATGTCCCCACCCCCCATTTGCACCCTTCTCCTGTTCCAATATGTCTCAAATTTGAATCACTTTTCCTTAAGCAGTAACAAAACCACACCCCAAATTTAATCGAAATTTAATAAACATTTATTGAGTTATCTTGATGACAGACAAACAGGCGAAAACATAACCTCCGTCCAACTTCGTTGCTGGAGGTAATTAGAATAAAAATAAAAACCCTTTGCATTATAGTGTTTTGAATTTTACAATATCATATGAAGTTAATCACTTGGGTTTTCCTGGAATTGTATGCATCATTTATACATTATATTCAGTTGGTAGCGTAACCCTTTTGTCTGCAGGTACTCAAGGCATTGGCCCTCCTTCGGCTTGGAAAGCAGGAAGAAAGCGAGTCCCTAACACAGACTGTGGTGGACCTTAAACCCACGGATGAACCAACACTTCAGGCACTTTCTGTCACATACAGAGAAATGCAAAAGCGTGAGTTTTGCTTCGAATACATTCAAGTTTGTCCCTGAATAGCTGTGTATTAGTATTACCAGTGACAGCTTATCTTATTAATGAGATAATTTGTTTTGGCAGATTCATTGATGCTGTAAAGAACATGTTTTTATGCTATTTATACAGTGTAATTGACTGTAGTAAAGAAGGCCTTTAATTCAATTTAAGACACCCTGAACTCTACTAAGGAATAATTCATTTTACAGATGAAGTTTCCCTATTAGCCAATTGTATGTGCTTGTGTGTGTGTGTGTGCTTGTGTGTGTTTTTCAACAGTGTTACATTAAGACTTGATATTTCATATTCTGTACACTGGTGGATGAGAATATAAATTTACAAGTGCTGCATTCTAATTGGTTAAGAGGTGAAGGCTGTCACTTCTCTGTTTTTTTTTTTCAGATGACAAAGTAATAGAAGTGTACACCCATGCTGTTAAATACCAGCCTACTGAGGAGAACTACACTCAGCTGTTTATGGCCTTGGTCAGGGTGGGGGATTTCAAGCGTCAACAACAGGTATAATTTGGAGCTTCAGTTATGTACTTTATTGTGAGTTTGTAGGTGAAAAAATCTCAGTTTTCAACAGTAAATAGTCAATGTAAACGTTTTCCACATTGAAATTTGCACAACGACTTCTGACTTTGTACAGCTGATGCATATGGCTACTAGTGCTGTTATGACATGTCGATTATTGTGATATCTCTTTTCCCACGACATTAACTCTCAACACACATCACGATACCAAAAAGTAATACAGAACTAAGAAATTTTCTCGCAACTTAGCTAGGCTACTTCGTTACAGTACTAACGTTACAGTAGTAAATCCAAAAGTCAAGTTAAGGCCATTAAAATGTGCAAAAATAAAAACTAATTAAAAATCATGCTCCTTTACCCCACACTGGCACATTCTGATGTAAGTAGGCAAAAGAGAATGAAAAATTAACCCAGAACATGCCTCTTACTTTGATGATTCATGGTCACGTTGGCTGAATTACCAAACATGTGTATGATGCGTGATGATTGTAATAGTCATGTGATTGTGTCCTCTGCTAGATCTGCAAATTATTTTTTCTTGCGTCATTATACAGTCTTAACAGAAGTAACGTTAGTGATATTAACAGTTTGTGTCGTGAGTCAGTTTCCTTAAAAAGTATCGCGATATACCAATATATCACAATATTTTTCTCCACGATAATTGATACGTAATAGAGCCATGTCGTGACAGCACTAGTTTTTAAGTGAGTTATCTTAGGGTAGATTTTCAGCATTTAACATGGTTATATATCATACTGTGTTTTCAGTTTATATTGATAGCTTGTAAATGATCATCTTTTTAACCTTGTCTTTGATATTTATTCACAGACAGCAATGTTATTGTACAAAGTTGCTCCAAAGAATCCGTACTACTTCTGGGCTGTAATGAGTATCGTTATGCAGGTAAAAAACCCTTTAAATGTTTGAGGTATGTAAAGCCTGAAGGTAGCGGGTGTTTAATCAAAGTTTACTCAGTGTTTGTTCATAAGAATGATGTGATACATAGTTTTAAATGGTTGCACAATGGTTGTATATTCAACTCAATAGTTCTTGTACAGTACAGTGTGATCAGTACATTGATACATTACTGCTAGTCATTTTGTAGTCTGTGTCTTTGATGTTAACCAGGCATAACAACATCTGTCTTACAATTATCAAGATAGCTGAAAGATGACAATCAATACTCATACACAAGTCAAATTGCTGCAAATTTTGACTGCTTCTAGAGAGTTAAAATTTTGCTTTGTCATTTCCATGGAAAAAAAATATTGATGAACTTTCTTTTTAAACTCTTTTCAGCCCTTTTTATAAAGGAACTTACTAAATTTAATTTGATTCAGGGGAATTTGGTTGGATTTAGGTAACACTTAAAAAAAAAAGTTAACTAAGTTTTGTTTATTGTGTATTTTTTTAGGCTCTACACACTGATGACACCAAGTTATCCCAGGGGATGTTTCTGCCGTTAGCTGAGAAGATGGTGGAGAAGATGCTCAAAGAAGGAAAGATTGAAGCCGATGCTGAGATGAATCTATATCTTCTCATCCTTGACTTGATGGGCAAGCATAAGAAGGCCCTGGAGGTCATAGAGAGTAAAGCTGGTAGTAGTAAGTGAATATTTACATGGCACTCCACTGTGATACTCTCATGTTAGGCTGAATGTACCTACACAGCTCTGTGCACTTATGTAGTATTTTGTTTATCTCTGCTCTGTGTTCTCCTACAATTGTTACTAGGTACACTTATTTTATTGTTACACTTATTTCATTGTTACCATGTACATTTATTTCATTGTTACACTACTGCTCTGTGGGCCTCTTTGATTTTAATTATGTACACCAGGTTACTCTGAAACCTTGCTCCCATCGGCAAAAATCATTTTTGAAACCTCTCATATAGTTCTTTTTCAATGATTTCAATGATCCTGTTTACAATTTTTGTTAGAATTTTCTTTTTAATAAAGCACTTTGATTAAAGGATTAGTTCAGTGGTCAAGCATGTCCATCTTATATGAAAGAGGACTTCAAAGGAAACAAAATGGTAAAGAAAGCATTGCAAAAACTTATTCCGTTAAGGAGATATTCAAATTTAAAGTTTGGTATCTTTTCTGTAGAAATGACTGAAATCAGACTAGTTGTGATGTCACAGACTCAGATTCCTCAAAATCTGTATGTATTTTAAAGAAAGTTTATTGAAGTTTTTCACTATTTAAATTATTTTTCCTCAAACTTTCTTCAGGTGGTAGGTATATTTTAAATACCCTTCCTAGATTCAGTTTTACTACTTTTTTGACATACCCCATGGTTTTTAGGCCACAAATTCGCAGGACAAAATATGATAGAATACATAAAGACTTTGAGGAATCTGAGGCTATGACATCACAACTAGTCTGATTTCAGTCGTTTCTACACAAATGATGCCAAATGTTAAACTGAAATATCTCATTAACAGAATTATGTTTTTTGGGATCCTTTCTTCACCATTTTCATTTCTTTGAAGTTCTTTTCATATAAGATAAACATGCTTGACCACTGAACTAATCTTTTGAGAACAAAGAAATTATGCATAGAATCAAAGTATATTTAATATAAGAAATGCTATGCATGTTACCTCTCTCATAAGCTGCAAACTTCCTACATGCTAAACATCTTAACAGTTTAGTCAGTTTAATCTTATCATGTCTTTCTTTTCTTTCCAGTGTTTTTGATGGCAGCTTTTCCAAGTCCTTCAGAGAGAAGAACAGAACTTCTACTAAAGATGGAAGAATGGGACAAAGCTAATGCTGAATACAAGAATCTTCTAAAAGAAAAGTGAGAACTGAATAATTTGCCTCTATTTTTGATTTTTGGTGGCCCCAGTTCACAAGGATCTGCAAGGGTCATGAATTCTCTTTAGATCTTATGAATTGCTTACGAGTCTGAATTAAAAACAATTTGTTAACTTTTCATGTCATTTGAATCTATCAATGGGACATTCTTGTTTACATGTTTCCATGACTGTTTCCATAAAGGAATTTAAGAAAGTATTCATGTTTAAAAAAATAAGTTAAATTAATTTTGAATTTAAATCTGTCAGATCTCATACTTAAACATGTTAGCCTTTTCTCACATTTTTAGATTAATATTTATGCTAAACGAAGATCATCATTTATAAGTGATGTTGACATATCTGCAGTCATGAAAATAAAAACAAATCCCTTTTTTTCTATAGCACTTTCTTGATGGGGGCCACAATGTCAAAAAATTGATATTGTTTTAGTGGCTAATTTTCCAAGATTTTTTTTCATGCAAGTCTGGAAATGCTTTCCTTTAAATGAATTAAGTTTGCCTTGGAATTGTTTGCATATTGAATATTTCTATTCCAAGCAGCAAATTTTTAATTTATTTTCTATTTAATTTATAATTCTAATTTGTATTATTGTGTTTCTTTCTTTGCAATTAGACATAAATTATTTTCATTTTAAACTTCATTTTCATTTTGACTTTAAATGACAAATGCAAGTGTATTTATCTTGAGACACCTGCTTTTTCATTTTAATTTATTAGACATGTACTTGTTTCTTACTCATAAATTCTTAGATATGATGGTAAAGAAAGTTGAATATTTATTGCATGAAAGAAGAATCCTTATTTTGACAATCTTTTAGAACTTCTGTGATTCAACGAGAATGATGATTTTTCTTACTTCCTATACAGCCCAGACAATTGGATGTATTACAAGAATTATTTAACCTCTGCATTTAAGTTGAAGTCACTAGTTTGGAGTCCATCTGAAACAGAAGGGTAATTACATATTATTGAAGTTATGACAAACTATAAGAGACCTCTATTGTCTAGCAGTCATAGCATCAGCTTGGCAAGCTAGAGGTCATGGGTTCAATTCCTGTTTTTCAAACAGCTGTTGACATCTCTGTGTAACCTTAGAGTAGCTGTGGAGAAATTGATGTAAAATACTCAATCACAGGAATGTCAGTCTCTTAAAACATCCTGAATTTTTTCATTTTATTTTTTTAATCTTTTTATCATTTTGCATTATCTGTATAAAAAATATTATGTTTCTACTATGTTAAAGCAAGTACTAATTTGTAAGCAATATTTTTTGCATATAAAATGCTGTAGTATTTTTATTTCATTTTTAATTCCAAACTTTATTTTGTTCTCATGGCCTTATACGATATCACAAAAACAATTAAACTAAAGCAAAGCAAGTACAGTTATGTCTGAGTATTGTGCAGATTACAAAGCCTAAGAATTACTGGTATGCATAAATAGAATAGTTTACATTTGCCATGCCTTGTCAGAAGAGTGTACCCTACCATGAAGAGATGCATTATACTTTTTTATACATTACTACTTCTTGACAAACGGAAGTAGTGCCTTCACAGTCGGAAATGTTGTCAGAAATTTACATTTGTAAAGAAACTATTTAACTACTAAAAGAATGCAATTGAATACTTTATAAAGGTGAATACCAAATGAAATGGATTGGACGTTCAGTTTAAAAATGAAATTTGTCTTTTCTTGAATCAAATATTTAAAAGTATTTCAAAATTGTGTGAAGTAACATGGCAGAAATAAAATAGATGTTGAATAGATTCCTACTTAATATTACAAAAGGTACAAAGGTCATTATCTTGATTTATTAATCTTCTTGAGAAAAGCATTACAGCTGAGGATACAATTATTTTTCTAAAGCTGTAGTACTTGTGAAGCTATATGCTGTAATATACAAATGTATGAAACAACATTAAGAAAGTATTGATACCTTAGATACATCAGTGCTGATAAAAGAAGGATTTTCTTTGATTTGAGGGTCATTGAACTTTGATCATGATCACAGTGTAATAATTCAATTTGATTACCTCTGCCAATGAAGTTGGACGGAGGTTATGTTTTCGCTTCTGTAAATTTGTTTGTCATCAAGATATCCCAAGAACTGATGACTGGATTTGGATCAAATTTGGTGTGAGGTTTTGTTACTGCTTAAGGAAGAAGTGATAACAATTTGAAACATATTGGAACAGGGGATGGGTGAAAATGGGGGTTGGGACATGTTTTTGCCTCGTTTGTCTGTCATCAAGATATCTCAAGGACTGATGATTGGACTTGAATTAAATTTAGTGTGTATTTTTGTTAATGCTTAAGGAAGAAGTGATTAAAGTTTGTGACTTAATGGAACAAGGGGAGAGTAGAAATGGAGGGGTGGGGTCATTTTATGGTGAGTTTGTCTGTCATCAAGATATCTCCAGATAATTGAATTTGGATTTAATTTGGTGTGGTTTTGTTACCTTTCATGAAGTGTTCAGATTCAAATGTTTATTACAGATAAAAACTTTGTCAAGACTAAGTTTAAATTTTCTAAAGGAATGTGTGAATCTTGTGTTCTGAATAAACATCTAAAGGATTTCTGAGAAAATGTAAAATGATATATTCCTTACTGGGTAAACAATGAGGATCAAAACAAGGGTGAAGTCTAAAATTATTCTTGGTTCATGTTGGATGAATCTTGGTAGGCCTAGGATTTCTGGGCAGAGGTAAATGAACTCTAAAATTATTCTAGGCATGTTGGAATTGCAACTCTCTCTTTCTTTAGGTGCTGAGTCTGGAACAGACATTGGCGATCATGGCCCTCTAGTCACTTCTGTTTAGTGCTAAATGCATAAACGTATTGTTACTTAGGCTGTTGTTAATTGCCCAGTTCTTTAAGCTTTGGACATATTTAACTCGCTGCCTTCCTCTGCTTCTTTTGCCCTCAATTTTCTTATATACTGCTAGCTGTATGCTGCTCTAGAGAGTGCTAATATTCTAGTTTTAAATTGTTTTCTCTAAAGGGAGGAGACATTAGATGTTGATCACACATATGAAATGGTGGCAACATTTATTCAAGAAAGAATAGACACAGAAGATGCAAAGTTGACGACTCAGACAGAAGGACCCAAGGAGAAGCCAGTTAGAGGACCTTATTTAGCGAAACTTGAATTTATCCAAAGATTGAAAGATGAAGGCGTAGAAGATAATATATATCCAAAGGGTAATGATATGCCAATAGATCAATTTAATGACTCTTCTCACTGTCTTAAAATCTTTTAAAGTAATTCTTATACCAGATAGTCATCATTCAACTTTAAGGTTGTATAGTTTCTACAGATCAATCAATGTCTATAACAAAATACTTGAAATTCTGAGTGATGAATTTTACCTTTCCAATAATAGCATGCTTGTGAAGGCATCTTGGATCTTTGTATACTTTTAAAAATATTTTTCTAAAAACACAGTCCTTGAAATGTTTAGAACCCTTAGTCCAGCTGGATTTAATTGGATGTTAGATTAGGGATCTTAAGAGCATAGTCTGCCTGATCATACATTGCAAACTTGCATGTAGTTTAAAATAATAAGGAGCTTAAATAAGTTTTAAAAAAAAAAAAAAAAAGGCAAATTCTTAACTGATTTTGCTAGAATTTTTGTACTTTAACCATTGACCTGTAAAATCAGAAAGGAAAAGGATAATTAATTTGACATGATTGTATTTCAGAAGAAAAAAATATTCAAATTTTGCAAAAGACCTTCAGATGTCTCTCAGAAATGGCTTTCAAGTTTCTAAAATATATTTAGTGGTGTAAGAAGAAGGCAACCCAATACCACAAAAGAAATTTGTAAATAAATTGAAATGACTAGTATTTTGTTGATTGCACTTGCCTGTTTGATGTTGGTTGGAAGGTATAATAAAAAAGTTTGGTGTGAGCCAGATTTTGTTTTTTAAACAAGGTGACAGATGGTTAAAGTACGTTTTAATCTTATGAATGGACATTTATCCTGTGACATGACAAATTACTTTATTGATGCAAAGATTATGCCTGTAATTAAAAAATACCTTTAACATCTAAGTTAGGGTTGTTTGAACCAGTTTTGTATCTTTAATGATGATTATCCCATTAATTTAATAAATTTGTCCATAGAGTTTTACCAATAACTTGATTTTATTTAGAAGTAAAGTGACTCATAAAATCTGATGAATTGTTCATGTGTTTGATGTGATGACACAATATCTATTTTCCAGGCAGGACACCAGCCAATCATTTTTTCCAACCATTGAAATGCAAGGAATTTCAGTGGTTGATCACGAAAAACAAAAGTTTTCAAATTTTGTAATACTCAAACTTTGCTAATTTCCGCAAATATTTATTCATCTTGCAATGATTTTTTTAATAATAAAAACTCGAGTTAATCCATCATTCACTTCTTTCTTCTGCAGATGATGTTAAGGACCTTGTGTGCCACTATTTTGAGTTATTTGGTGATAAACCTTGCTGTTTTTCTGACTTGCTGAACTACCTCCCGTTGTTGACAGCAGAACAGAATTCAATATTTTTAAATACAATAAAGGAACAAATTGGACTACCTTATGGATTGTCTGAAGATGAAAACATTTCACATCCTAACTCTGTAAGTTCTTAATTTTGTTGATAGCATTAGATGTAAGTAATATGCAACTGACTCATAAGAAATGGATTACTTTCCAAGTTTGATTATATCCCCGAATAATACAATTTGATTTTAAGAAAACAAGTGGCCTGATTGTTGTTTTCAAAAGCAGTATCATGTAGCATTTTTTCTCTGTTTATTTTTCTGCAACATTTAGTATGCCAAAATAATCAAATTATGTAATAAATTTGAATGATATAATTTTCTTTATTGTGATTTTTAACTTGGCTGTTTAAATTCATGATGCAATATAATCTTAATATTCTGGTCCTGCATGGTATGTGCAAGTTTATTCAAATTAGATTTTGAATACTGAAATATTCTCTGCCATGATATCACAGTGTATCAATTTGTACAGAAAGTTTGTGAACGAATCACAACATGGAATAAGTCGGTGGATGCCATATGATTTGTATTTAAAAAAAATCTAGGAACACAGAAATGTGTGGAAAGAGTCGCTTACTGACTTATTTTTGGTCTCCCTCAGTTTTGACGGGATTGTTGCAAACACGGTGTTGAAGATTGCATGAAAGATGTAAAGTAGTTACATAATGTTACTAGATTTACTTTTCTTTTCCTCAGGTCAAACATTTGCAAAGGCATATATTTTCTCTTCAACTTAGTCGTTATTTTGGCAATCACAGTACGCTAACCAATGAGGAGAGACTTAAATTTTCGGAGCAGCTTTTGGTTTGGTACAGAGAAGGCCTCAAGTTTGGCAATAACCTGCTGCAGACTGATCTGCAGTATGCAGACACCTACCTCCTATTGGCTGTTCATTTACTTTTAGATGTGTGGAATAACACAGGTAGGACTACTTACTCTTAATCAACATATACACAATATGCATCAAGTATATTCATCATGTAGAATCATACCCAAAATGTATGCAGTAATCATTGTGCATTATAGAGTTGTTGAGTACAACACTTTTCCTTCAGGTCACCTTAAACTACACCTATAAATGGAAATTTTGAGAGATGGAAGGTGGTATTTTATTTTATTTTATTGAAGTGAAACTTGTTTTGGATTTTCTATCTTTTATCATATGGTAGAAATAAAACAAAACTAACAAAATGGCCATCTTTTTGTTATCCCCCACCAAGGAAAGTGGTGAACGGGATAATAGCATCTTTACCTTTCATCCATTTGTCTGTTCGCCCATCTGTCCATCCGATTGTCCGTTTGTCCACATCCATTGTCCATCCGACCTCATGCTTTGTTCAGCTACTGGGAACAATAGATTTTAGCCCTTGAAAAGGAATTCCAACTAATTTTATGAAAAGAAATTTATATAAACGAAAATCTTGCTTTGGAAAAAACTTTGGAACAAATGCATTCCAGACTTGAATAGCAAGTTCTGGGATGGAAAAAGAAGAAAAAAATTGAATAATAGAACTGACAACTGAATGGAATTTATAATGAAGTGTCTTGAGAATTGATAAGGAAAGACAAAAGGTTTTGCTAGAATAGAGTAGAAACAAAAGACTTTTAATAAACTTAAATTTAATCTGCAATGAATTTTTATTTTGACTTGGTAGATAGATCAGCCCTATTTGGTTTATAAGGGAAAAAAGTTGAGTATGTTTTTGGGAGTGTCAGATTAAATTTATGGTGGAAGGGGGAACTGTGCTGCAATGGAGTTAATGGAGTTTAGTGAAGGTATTTTGAAGGTTGGAATGATTAGTTGGTTACATGACTAGTTGGTTTAGAGTATATTTGGTAGATGAATGGATGGCAAAAGGTGGTTGGGGTAGTAGGTGAAACAGGGATGGAAGGTAAATGGGGAGTGGAGGATGGTAGGTAAATGGAGGATGGTAAATTAATGGAGGATGGCAGGTGAAGGAGGGTATGGTAGGTGAATGAAGGATGGTAGATAAATGGAGGATGGCAGGTGAAGGGGGGATGGTAGGTAAATGTGGCATGTTTGGCTGATAGTTAATGAGGGATGGGAGGGAAGAATGTTGGGTGGAAGATAGCATAATCATTGGTAGATGTAGGAATTGAGATGAAGGTGGGACAGATGGCAAGGGGACAAGATGGGGTAAAATATGGGACAGAGTGAGATGGCTGAGGGGATTTGTATTGTTTGCGATGTCTCGTTAAAGAAACAAAATAATAACTTTTCCAGAAGATGTCATTACAGACTTCAATAAAAAGTCCCCTACAAATGTTTAACTTCTTATTCAACCAAAGCTGTGACAGTAATACCTTGCTTCTTCAATTCTCTTATGGGCTCAGATTTTTATCATATCATTTCTTTATATTTTCTATCCACACCTCACCATTTCATTTGGTACTTTTTACCATCATTTTGTGTATGCTGTTTGAAAATTTTGATTACACCTCACCGGCAGGACTCTAAAGTGATAAGACACTGAAAACTCAAGCCTGAACCTTTGTTGCGTTAGTCGACTATATATGAGTACGATGTTCATTTCTCAAAAACATAATGCTGTTTTGATGTCACTGTTAATTGTCAAAATGCTGAAAGAATTATGTTTCTTTTTATGATTGAAATAGATAGTTTGCATTCATAGCTCAAAAGGTTGCTGACTGGTGTATGCTTCAGAGACAGCAAGGAGCACACTTATCACATTTTGTTTTGCTTCACAGGTGATGATGCTCATTACTGGCGGGTTATAATTCTACTAGAGATTGGTTTGAAGCAAAGTCCCTCAAGTCATCAGTTCAAGCTGCTATTAATGAGGTTGTACTGTTTAGCAGGTCAGTGAGTCATCTTTTATATGTTAATTCCTAAGCTGAAGTGTTTTTAGCAGGTCAGTGAGTCATCTTTTATATGTTCATTCCTTAGCTGAAGTGTTTTTAGCAGGTCAGTGAGTCATCTTTTTATATATTCATTCCTTAGCTGAAGTGTTTTTAGCAGGTCAATGAGTCATCTTTTATATGTTCATTCCTTAGCTGAAGTATTTTTAGCAGGTCAGTGAGTCATCTTTTATATGTTCATTCCTTAGCTGTTTTTTATTCATCTTTTATATGTTCATTCCTTAGCTAAATTGTTTTTAGCAGGTCAGTGAGTCATCTTTTATATGTTCATTCCTTAGCTAAAGTGTTTTTTGATGATATTTGAAATTACATCATTTGTTTTGTTAAGTTACTTTGATATGATTTAACATCTCTGGCACTTTATGACCTTTGCTGTTGAGTTGCTGACTAATTTCGTTAATCAATCATTCCTAACTACACTTACCTTAGACATTGAAAACTTGAAAGAGTCGACAGACAAAAAGTGAGGGCGCTAGAACCAATGAATTTTAACCAATAAAAATTGTATCACACAGTTTTATTTTACAAAAATTGTTCACACATCACGCACAAGCAAACAATTCCAAAACATTAATGGGCAAACACCTACAAATTTTGAGTTACTCGGGTCAGGAGTAAGTAATGTTTATGATAGTCTGCACTGCTGGGTGCAATAAATTTTTAAAGTTATCATGAGACTCAACTTTAAATATGCCCTCACATTTCGGTAGCAAGCTCCTTTAACTGCATCTTAATTCATCTATCCATCCATACAAAGTCAGCATCCCTGATGAATGAACTGGAAAGAAAATATATCGACTATTAAATGTGGAGTTAGTTTAGAAAGAGACCAGATTGAAAGTATTGCACTGTATTTAAATAACATACAAACAATTGCGTTAATGTTTAATATTATCTTTTATTTTAGACTTATTTTGATAGCAAAATAGCTATGCTTTAACTTTTATTCATCAGGCGCAATGAAGTCAAATTGATATTGATTAGGATTACAAAGGTATATTGAATGAAGAGCACTGATTTTAAATCAATATCTAATAATTTTTGGCTTGGCATGGAAATACATGTGAAGTAATTGTTTTTGTGCTGTTTGGTAACATTGTTTTATTTTTCTAAACTTTTCACCCAATATTCTTGGGATGATGTTGGAATCTTGTTTTTTTGGTGTAAATTTTTGGTCATGTTTCATTTTAGGAGCTTTTGGTCCTGTACCTGAGCTGTATGAGGGATTGGATATCAAGCACATGCAGCAAGACACACTAGGGTAACTGTTATTTATTATCTACTACCCTGTCAATCATTACTATGTAATGAAGTAAATATCTTATGAAGAATCTCATCCGTAAAGCAAAGTAGTTGTTTATCTCAAGAACAATCTTGCATGTTATTATAGAGGAATATGTTGATTGAGAATTTAAGTTATGAGTTTATTAGTATATTTAGAAACGTGTATCAGATTTGAAGGTCTGACCTGAAATGACAAACAAACATTGTCAATTTTCAAAGTTACAGACATATTTTGAAGAAATAAAAGTTGACCAAACTTATTGAGATGCCCAGGAAAACTAGTTATAGAAGCAAATTCCCAATGAAAGTAAAATATTTATATTGTATAAAATATTAATAAGTAGCATTGCATTAATTTAATTTATTTATAACGGGTTTCACTTTCGATTAGTGCTGTCATGACATATTAATTTGCCCATGACATGAAATATGCCTCACGCGACATATCGCGATACCAAAAGCTAATACTCAACTAAAAATTTTTGCGCAACTACTGTAGGCTAGGCTACTTCATACGATACAATTCTAATGTTACGGTACCAAATCTAAAAGTCAAGTTTAGGCCATTAAAAACGTGCAAAATAGTTGTGAAACATAAAAACAGCTAAATAAAAATCTTGTTCCAACAACACACACTGGCACGCGCCGATGTAAGTTGGCAAAAATAATGAAAAATTGGTCCAAAATGTGCCACTCAGGCTCTCACTTCGATGATTTATTGTCATGTTGGCTGAATTACCAAACATGTGCGTGATGAACGTAATAATCACACGATCATGTCATCTGCTAGATCTGCAAATCAGTTGTTTTGCTTTCATCATATCATAGAGTAAATTGTAACTCCATGATCATATAACGTTAGTGATATCAACAATTTGTGTTGTAAGTCAGTTTTTTTGAAAAGTAACGCGATACTACGATATATCGCAATATTTTTTGTCCACGATAATCGATACGTAAATAGAGCCATGTCGTGACAGCACTAGTTTTGATTTGATCAGATTTATCATTTACTTGTTATTTCTAGCATTTGATCATATTCTTGGTGTTTTACTGTCAGTTATGTTTGCTTCTACCTCAGATACAATGCAATCAAGTACGTTAAATCCTTGGGGCAGTTCTCCTCAGCCACATCTCTTTTCAACGCAACTCTCAGGTTTTTTACTGCAGGTCATAAAGATGTAAGTTTTTAACAACCAACCTTTTGTTTTCAGTTTACTCAGTTGAGTAAGTAGACATAAAAGGAGGTATTGAATAGTATTTTAGGAAGAACTGAACTGAAAGTAAGGCATAGCAGGATAATAGTTTTGGTGCATGATGAATTAGATATTGGAAGGAAAATATATATGAGAAAAAATGATTGGAATGTGAATTGGTTGCTTTTGGATAGTAACAAATGATTGGCTAGTGACAAATGATTGGCTAGTGACAAATGATTGGCTAGTGACAAATGATTGGCTAGTGACATGATTGGCTAGTGACAAATGATTGGCTAGTGACAAATGATTGGCTAGTGACAAATGATTGGCTAGTGACAAATGATTGGCTAGTGACAAATGATTGGCTAGTGACAAATGATTGGCTAGTGACAAATGATTGGCTAGTGACAAATGATTGGCTAGTGACAAATGATTGGCTAGTGACAAATGATTGGCTAGTGACAAATGATTGGCTAGTGACAAATGATTGGCTAGCGACAAATGATTGGCTAGCGACAAATGATTGGCTAGTGACAAATGATTGGCTAGACAAATGATTGGCTAGTGACATGATTGATTGAGATTGGCTATTGATTGGCTTGATTGGCTAGCGATGATTGGCAGTTTAGATTGGCTACACAAATGATTGGCAATTTGATTGGCTAGATTTCCTGGAATTGAGATATTATATTAAATCAGTTTAGAAACACATGAACAATTTATTAGATTTCATGAGGCACTATGGATTAAATTGGTTAAATTAATGGCAGGGCTCTCGGTAAACCTTAAAAAACCTTTAAAACCTTTAAAAACCTTTATTGACAAATTGAACCTTTATTCCTTTCAAAATAACCTTTAAAACCTTTAAAAATCTTTATTTTCAAATTATAATTTTTTTAAGTAAGGTAAATAATTCGAGTGCCAAGGTTTTAGCTTCATTGGTAAGTATACACATCCATCTGTTCTCAACACACATTTAAAAAGTAGCAGGACCAAAATAAAATTTCCAACTTCACGTAAGTAATGGACTTTTGGCGCCACCAACTGCCTTTTGCCCCAGAATATGCTCATTGTATGAAAATTTATTCCATGAGTTAACCTTTATACACCTTTTTATTTAAATCCAAAACCTTTAAAAACCTTTATTTCAACTTTTCCAACCTTTAAAAAAACCTTCATTTTAAAAAAGAGTCACTGGGAGGCCTGTAATGGGATAACAATCATTTTGAGTAAAGGATATTGTACAGTATGGAGACTAAGGGGAGGCTGACTCGAGGATGCTACTGCAGTACAGAAGCTACCTCACATGCAAAAGTACCTTTTTAATGTCACTATAGTCCTAAGCTTATCAGAATAGAAATTGATCAGGATAGGTTTAAATTAAACATCCATGCTGTGAAAGAGATTGTTGGTTTGTTGATTCTCAGAAAGAGACTAAAATTTCAGTCTAGCTGAATTAATACATTTTAGAGCATTTTATTTATTTTTTCACATCCATATAGTGTTTCCCTCAACTATATGTATTGGATATATTATTTGTCTTGATTAGTTTTAAACCAACTTTACACCAACATGCAAATGCATCAGTCTATATTTTATTCTCTGTCTTTTGAATACACTGCATTTTCACTTCACTTCATAAATGTGGACATTTCTCACTTAAAAATGCATTATATTTTATCATTACCTCTCTTATTATTATTTCATTTAAGGTAACAGAGTACATGATAGCATCATATAGGTTTGGTAGCTTCTTGAAGATACCAGAGTTTCTCAGGTTTAGGAAACAGATCAAGCATTCTATTCACTATGCACAGACGACGGCAGAGAGGATGCTTTAGAGATCTTGCTGCAATCCGAGAGGTAATAACCCCTTCTTGCTCTATCGTTGTCTTCTCACAAAATTGTGTTACGAGAACAAAAGCCTTTCTAAAGAAGCAAAAGTTGCTTCCATTGCCTTAATTTTTATACAACAAAGAATCAGTAGATCATATGTGACTGAAAATTTTGGAGGAGTTTGCATAAATTAAAAAAATGAATTCCTCCAAATTGGAAAGACAATCTCATTGGAAAATTAATTACTAAGTCTTAGGTTTTTAACATCATTTTTGTTCTCTTTTCATATTTTAGCGAAGGGAAGACCTTAACAAGTGTAGTGAAAGGATTAGAAATTTCTCCTGAGAAAGGTGTGTATCACTTGTATGTAGTTTATGAAGCTGTGCTTGCATGTCACTATGTTTGTCTTTAAGCACAAGTTGCATATTTTGCCTGATATAATTGAAGTTCATCAAAATTAAAAAAGTATTGTCTCATATTTTTTTGAAATTTTATTGTTCTCTTTGAGTTTTCAAAGTGTGTGGTGCCTTTTATTTTCTTTCAGATATTACTGAATGGGACAAAATTTCTGATCAAAGAGATTTAGATGTGATGGCCTCATACTGTCCACCATCAAAGTAGGTATTGCAATATTTTGATTTTACTAAATGATTATTGTATGAGGTGAAACAAGATACTGATATGAATGGTAATTAATTTAATGATGTTATGTTTCTTCTGAATGGCATTCAGTTGGATAAAATGCATTATAAGACATTCTTTGCCTGTTAAATGTTCCATCAGTCATTTTGGTTTTACAATTCATAAGGTGAAATGCATTTACAAGTCATTTTTTATATTGGATCATGGTTTGAGTGTCCCATTTTTTGTTGGAAGTTAAATTCCCTGCCACTTTTGAAATTGTTTTGAAAAGGTGGAAGTAAAATATTATGAACATGTATACCTATTTTAAATGTTATTCATTTACAGTGAAATATGCTAAATATGCTAAAATACAATACAAAAGTAATTCTTATAGGTAAAATCTTTTTACATTTGTGTAGACAGCTGTCATCAGAGGACAAACTACTTTCACTAGAACAAGAAAAGTCCTGGTTGAGGATAAGAAATATCATCTTGAGGAGCTTTGGTGCCACCATAGATCTCCAGACACAGGGCGGGGTCTCTGCTTCAGCCTCCCTGCCCCCAGTGACAATTTCAACTCAGGAAAACAACAAAATCAACACAAATGGAGAAAGCCAGATTGGCACTACAGTGTTGGATAAGTTACTGAAAGAATTTGAGGAATGTTTGGAGTCCGTTCAGAAAGATCCAGTAACAAGGAGAAAGGTGAGAGGATCCTTTCCTGTCTGAAGATATTCAGTGGTAATTAAGAGTGGCCTGATTCAATAAGATTTTAGGTTTTTGATAGTTGAAAAATTGTTGATCTGTTTATTATATGTAAATACATCAAATCACAAAAGGTTTTTTTTGAAGCCCAGTAACACTTGAAAAGTGAATATTCTCTTTGAAAGATGAAAAATTAGACTCAAGATAAATATGTTTAACACCACAGACATTCATTTTTTGAACTCATTGGAATCAAGATAAATATGTTTAACACTATACATTCATTTTTGAACTCATTGGTTTTGATATTAAAAAGAATTCTCAGAAAACTTCTAGAACATGCCCCTTTTTTCTTAATGAGAAAAATGGGCAGCACTTGTTTGTTCTTTGATTTCACGTATTGCATATTAAGCTCGAGCACACTCTAATTGCATCTTTGATATTTCAAACATTTTTTTCTTCTCATATTGCTGGATGGTAATCATTAGTTTTGAGTCATAAGCTCTGAGTCATATTGGTAGAGCCATCATAAGCTCCCTGATAAGGGAATACAATTCAGGACTGAACTTTTTAAATCATTTCCAATTTCCTTAAGGGTTTTGAAGAGAACTTAAAAATAGTACACTATTGGAAATATTAGAGGTGAAAATTAAACTGTTTTACTCTACAGTTCCCCATCCAGGGCCCTCCAGGACCCCTCACAGTAGATTACCTCGATGGTAGTCATGGAATCATCATGCTGACAGCATTCAAGATTGTTAAAACATTGTTTGAACTCACCAGTACTTCTTCAGGTAAGGATTTTTGTAGAGGTTATAATGTAGGTGTAAGATCTTTAAGGCAAGGATGGATGTGGGTTATATAATTTTAGCAAGGATTTGGAAGTCAACAAACTTATAAAATCAAATCATGAGGAGCATTTCTTTAAACAGTCGGTAACCTCAGAAGTGATTTAAGGAGACTTGCTGTCTTTTTGAGCATATCTGAGTACATTTGAAATAGTTTACAGGTCTAGTCGCACCTACAAATGTGGTTACTTTTGTGAAAAAGCATTAAATTCACAGAGTTGAGCATATTTAATGTTCTGCTAAAACTTCCGTAGATTGTGAGTTACTGGACGACTCAAGTGTAAAGATTCATATTGTTAGGAATCCTGTTGATAACATCTCAACATTTCTTCGTGAACAATAAGACCCAGAAATTATGTGCATTATTTAATTGTTAACAGATTGTTATAGGAAGTTCTTCTTATTTGCATTGAAAAAGTGATTGCCTTACACACAGAAATGTAATAATGTCATAATCCTTCTGTGTTTTTTTTTTGCTCAATTGTTTAGATGATGAAAGGAGATCTCTTCAGGAAACATTTTGCTCTCAGTGTGGGACACTCACCGATAGCTTGTCTGGTTAGTTAATCACTATTTACTTGTATGTGTCAGCATCTCAGGATGATGTGGTAGATATCATATTTAAATTTGTTCCTTGCTGTAGATCTAAAGTCACGTTGTTGTGATACCATTTACAAGAATGACCTTCTGTCACCACTAACAACCCCACTAAGAAGATCTGGAGAATGGTTAACATTTCCACGGCAGAGTGGGCAAATCTCCCATATCTCCTGGAATGGTAATCTCACCGCAAAAAAGGACATCATTAACCTCCTCACCGCCTCTTTTAGCAACATCTTGTCCTCAGCCAACTACCTCAATGCTTTCAAAACCAAAAAAGCTCACATAACATCCCCTACCAGTTCCTGAAACACCTCCCCAACAAGGCCACCACTACCCTACTCAACATCCTCAACCACATTTGGTTCTTAAACTCCTTTTTCCCTATCTGGAGGACAGCTATCATCCACCCCTTCCCCAAACCCGGAGAGGACAGTACCGACCCCTCCAGCTACCATCCCATCACCCCACCTGCTGTCTCTGTAAAATTAAGAAAAGGATCATTAACCAGAGACTAAACTGGTTCCTTGAGACCAAATTCTCCAAATAAATTCTCCAAAGACAAGACAGTGCACTTCTGTCATTTTAACAACCTCCACCCCATTTCGAACCTCAAGCTTAATGGCAATCACATCCCTAAAGTTAAGTTGAACACACTAAGTTCTTGGGTTGAACTCTAGGTTGAACCTGAAACAGAAATGCAACAGCCCCCTCAACATTCTCCGCCTCCTCTCCAACACCACTTGGGGTGCAAAATCTTCAGGCTCACTATTCGCTCTCCTACAAGCAACACATCACTAACCTGAAACAGAAATGCAACAGCCCCTCAACATTCTCCGTCTCCTATGCTTTTAGAGTCCAACACCACATTAGGTATTCTAATTTCTACACCATAAGACTAAACTCTACTCAAAATCTTCAGGCTCACCATCACCCTCGCCATTCTTGGCACCTCCTGGCTCACTTTTCCTCCATTGTCTACTACCTGTTGTTCAAAAAAACCCACTAACCTTTCATCAACCTCAACCAAATCAAAGACCAACTTAACACACCCCACCAAAATGGCTAGCCCTCAGGCTTTGTGTCATCCAAGACATTACCCTTAGTAGCAGGCTTAATGACTCCCCATCTTCTCGGCCGAATCCTCAGACCACTTCATCTTGAAGCCAACAAACCCCCTTTCTGCTAAATGGTGATAACTCTAAACTTAGCCTCTCCTATTCCTTTCACCCACCATCTGAAAGTCCTTCACCAATGTTGGCACCCTGGCAGAACCCTGTTTACAACCTCATTTTCCAAAACCCTTTCTGACATCAAACCGCTTATTGCTTCCCTTGTCTGTGACCGCTGGCAAACCTCATGGAACTCCCAAGTTGATAACAAACTCCACGTCATCTAGCTCACCATTCCAATCAAACCCACCATCCACATCCTCTCTTGTGTGGACAACATTCATATTACCCGTCTTAGAGTAGGTCACACCCACCTCACTCACTCCCACCTCCTTATTGGCTCCCCCAACCCCTCTGCAACAATTGCCATTGCACCCTCACAGTCCATCACATTCTCCTTGCTTGCCCCCTGTACAACCTTCCTAGAACTTCCCTCATTCCCCACAACTCAATACCTGAGCTCTTCCAGAAAAACCCTCCAAATAAAATTATCTCCTTCCTTCACATGCTTCCTCTACAACAATATTTAGTCCTCCTTTCCCACCCCCCTCTCTCTACTTTGTTTTTTTTACCCATGCACCTCCTTTCTCGATCCTAGCTTTCTGACTTTTAGTTCTTGTGTTTCTCTAAATCTTCCCCTGTTTTCTTTCCTTCCTACCTCTAGAATGATCTAATCTCTCAGGCACAATTTGACCCTCGTTGTCAAAGAAACAAACAAGAATGACTTTCATCCAGAGATGAAGAATTAATTATAAAATTTTCCACGGTTCTAAATAAAGGTGTCAGAAATCTTCCCACGAATAAACGTAACAGAAATAAGATGATAGAAGTAAATACATCTTTATATGCTCACACTTGACCACACTTGTTCTCTATTTCGCAATTTAATGTACTTGCACAATTACCTGGAGGTATGTTCTTAGAGCAATGAACCCGAAACCCGAAAAGTTCCAACCATATATTGAACCAGAACCAAAAGATCCTGTGCTTTCGATGTTTTTTTTTTCATGCTGATTGATTTTGTATTAACTGTTATGTCATTGCATATCATGAAATATTTGACATGACATGAATCGTTTTTGAAATATCTTGTTTACAAGGTCTTTTCAGCAAAATCATATTAAGCCCCACCCACCATACATATTAATAAAATTCAAATGTTTTTCATAAAATAAACACCTACAAACTAGCTAACATCATAATTCTACAAAATGTAAAACAAAACACACATGTGATTGTTAAATATAAGCATTTAAAGATTTTTACCTTAAGCCCCACCTACTCATTAGTATGCATGACATCACTACCACAAACAATAGGCACATCTACAGACTATGGGTTATTTGTGTACAGCACTTGGGTACAGCACTCATGAATCCTGTTCATGTTTAACCATATTAAGCCTCGCCTACTGTGCATATCAATAAAATTCAACAGTTTTATACAATGAACACATACACACTAGCTAACAACATACTTATACTAAATATGAAACAAATCAGACAAGTGATTGTTAAACTATGAGCATTTCAAGATTTAAACATTAAGCCCCGCCTACTCATTAATAAGCATGACATCACCACCAAAAAAAATAGGGCACATCAACAGATCATGGGCTATCTGTGTACCAAATATGATATGCAATGACATTAACAGTTAATACAAAATCAATCAGCATGAAAAAATTGCATCAGAACCACAAAACCTTTTGGTTCTGGTTTCTTTTGAAAGACAATCATTGATGGGTGGATTGTGTATTGTTTTGAAATAAAGATTTGGTGTTGTTTCAGCCTCCTTGAAGAGGAGCAGAAGGAGCCTCATAAAAGAAGACCAGGAAAATAGAAGAGTACTCGACAGACAGATCCTGCCAGAATTAGCCATTTTAACAGAAGTGAGGCCTTTGTAAATTCTATTATCATTCAGTTTTAGAACATAACTTGCATTTGTGTAATTGTTTTGATATATTATAAAGCTAATTCCATCGAGCCATTAGGCTCATAGAGCCGGCGCTTATCCCTGGTTTCCGTGGCGCTAGCGGATGGGAGGAGTACACAACTCCTGGACATCACAGATTAACTCCCCAACAGTGCTCAACAGTGCTGGTACTCATTTTACATCTGAGTGGACTGAAGCAAGTAGAGTAAAGTGTCTTGCTCAAGGACACAATGCTGCGCTTGGGACGGGAATCGAACCTGGTACCTTTTGAATACGAGCATGTCTCCTTCACCACTGAGTCAATGCAGCTCTTGATTAATTAAACAGGTTGATCATTTTCTGTGTATCAGTGATGGTAAATTTAACCGCATAAAAGTTTTAAGATTGTTAAAAAGGTAGTTTTGTCAAATGCATATTATTTTCCTTTTGTGGTGCATTAGTATCAGATTCAGGTAAGTTTAGTTAAACACAATTACATTTACAGTTTCTTTAGTCAGATTTATTTGTTCCAAATCTAAGCAAGTGATAAATGTTACACTGGTTACAGAAGTGTAGAAATATTCACAATTTATCACCTGAATCTTCAAATATTCAACCAATTGATATTGACCAAATCAACTACATCTTAAGCAATAGAGGAACTCATCAAAAAGATTCAATCTGCCCACTGCTGCACTTAAAGGTATATGGACAGGTAGAGGCAGCATTAGCTCAATTGATTTGAAATCCCCTAAAATACATGAAGAAAGCAGAACACTTCATCAAAATCTGTTAAAATTGGCCATTTTACAACTTTTTGAAGATTTTTGTGCAAATATTTGCTTTTTAACCCTCTGCCATTTCTCTTTGAAAAAGGGGGGTCTATTCTTATAAAGAGGATTTTATCTTTACCATACCCCAACCAATCACAAGGTGGAGAAGGCATTTTGAACATATTTAAGGTCTGAAATTAATAGTGGGGCAGTTGAGAATCATTTCTGGACCTTTGACTGCATTTTTGAGAACAATATGGCATCCATGTTAGAACCATCTGTAAGAGTCCCGGGCATGTGGACCTTTGACTGCATTTTTGAGAACAATATGGCATCCATGTTAGAACCATCTGTAAGAGTCTCGGGCATGTCGCCAGGGTGGATGCCCTAATTGTAACCTCCTATATTTATGACATCATTTAGGTCATTTGAGGTCAAGTGGGACAACCATTTAATTTAAAAGATAATGTTTCAAAAATGGTGATATTGGCATTACCATATGGCTTGTCATATAAAATCAAATTTCCTATTTTTATTTTTATTGATACCTATTTTGAGTGTATTTGCCAATTATTTAATCCATTTTGGGATCAAAAAGGGTTTAAAGATAAAAAGAGCACATATTTTGTGATATTTATTTGTGATCCGTTTTAATTGATAATTGTATGTGTTACGTTTAACTTAGGGACAACACCTACAGAGTAAAGAATGGAAAGTAACTTCTGTATGAATAGCGAATTAATTTGATTACATGTGTGTGAGATTGTTTGCAGCTTTAGGAATAATTACAGAGGGTTTATTGGTGGTGGTTTGGTAAATGGATTAACTACAAGCTTCTTGTGAGGTAAATATGTGATAATGTGAATGTGATTTACATGAATTAGGTATTGAAAACACATGATTTGGGGTAATAGTATTTATATTTTAGAGTTTCCACCAGTACTTTCCGGCAGTACCGGTAGTAGTTACAAACTTTTTGTTTTCCAGTATTTGTAAGTACAGGTATTCGTGAGTATCGGTACCGGTACTTATGTGAGTACCGGTATATGGCCCAAGCCTATCGAGAGATAAGATTGTGTCAGAGGTGAAAAGAGGTTGGAGAAGCTGGACAGAGTACAGTAGTAGGATAGGTATAAGGGTATGATGTAGGAAGGAGCTGATTTTCCTCTGGGGAGTTTTTTGCAAAAGAGCTCGTTACTGAAGGTGAGGGATTTAGGGAAGCTCCTGGGTGAAGTTTGGTCAGTCAATAAGGTTGTGTTTAACCATATGGGGTTTGTGACAGTTATTGCAGAGAGGTAGGGTGGGGAAGGCGGTGAGGAGGTGGGAATGTGTGAGGTAGGTGTGACCTATTCTTAGGCTGGTGGTATAGATATGGTCTTTATGGGAGAGATTGTAAGGGCTGGTGGAATGGAAGGCTGGATGTTGCAGAGTTTGTTATCTGTGTGAGTGTCCCAATTTGATTGCCAGCAGTGACGGACATGTGGAACAATAAGACTAGTGGTTTGATGTCAGCATGTGTTTTGGGACGGGGTAAGGGAGGTTGAAAGCTTGTTAGCAGCCGTGTCTACTTTTTCATTGCCAGGTGATTCCCATGACTGGTATACATAATAAATAGATACATTTCCTGCATGGGGATGGGGCGGTATTTACAAAGGATAAGGTGGGTGGTGGCGTTTTCCCATTTAACCTTACTCTACCAGGGCTTTGAAAAATGCAGCCCAATTTGCGTAACTTTTTTTCATATGCATTTTTGACAACCTTCCTTTCATTTTCTTTCATTACAAGTTTGGTTGGAATGGAAGCTAAGATATTTATTTTGAGTAATAAAAGCCAAATTAGGAAATATTGGACAAAACTAAGCAATTTTTGGCAAAATTTGGGTCAACAAATGGCCAATCTTTGCACAAGTATAACTTTTTGTCAATACTGAAAACAGAGATTTGTGTTACCTATTGAGAATCTTTATCAAATTTCCTTTCAATGATGCTAATCTAGAATTTTTAGAAAGATGGTAAAAGACTTAAAATAATTTTAGTCAAATGACCCTTGAAAACTGCAGCAGAAAAATTATAACGCAGTAGTTACAGTGAGACTCGAACTTGGTGCTCACGTGCTGGCCGTGTTCATATCCACTATACCAGATGATCATTGAAAATGCTGTGGTGAAATTGAATTATTATAGAAAAGGGTCAAATAGAGGGGTGTATGCCTGTTTTTATATCAAATGAAGGAAATTGCAAGCATTTTCGAATGGCGGTTTAACGAAGCATGTGCGATGTTTAATTTTGGCAGAAAAAAATTTCGAAAAAAATTCTCCAGAACAAAAGAATGCAGGGAGGATTATAAAAATTAGACCAGAAATCAATAATATCATGTCTTAGGATTTGTATGTTTGATTTTGAAGCAAAAATGTGATCTTGAAATTGTCAATTTGTCAAAATTGCCAATTTTTTAGCAATTTTTGAGTTCACCCCTTTTCAAGGTACTTTTTCTCAAAATTCTGTAATATGACCCCCTATAAAAAAAGCTACATTTTGTGAAAGAAATATTCGTTTCCTTATAGTGATACCAAGATTACTCCTATAGGGCTTTAGTAAAGTCCTGATTTTATTTTAAGAAAAAGGTGGTTTGCAAACAGCGATAATATTGCGCATGGTAGAGTAAGGGTTAAGGTTGTATAAGGAAACATAGGGCAGATTTTGAGTCTGAAAGATGGTAAAGGGGTTGAGGCTAGCTAAATTCATCTGAGCTACCAGGCATCCCCGGTTTCCATGGCACAGGTGGATGAGAACATGCGACTTTGGGCCCTGGAAGGGACATCAGTCCAGGTTGATTCTCTAGCAATGCTGGCACTCATTTTACAATTAAGTGGACTTGAGCAAGTAGAGTGTCTTGCTGAAGAACACAATGTAGTGCTAGCGTTGGAGGTCAAACCCGGTACTGTAACCACTGAGCAACTGCTTCTCTAAAGTATTAATGGGGAGCGCTCAATGAAGTTTAGGGCAAATATGATAGTCTTGACCTCGGCTGAAAAATGGACGAGTTATCGGGGAGACTGCTTCTGAGAGTGATGTCATGGATTGCAGCAGCAGATGCTGCCTTGTCTGACTTCTTTAGAACCATCGGTGTAGATGGAGGTGTACTTGGAGAGGTGGCATTTGATTTGGTTTTGGAGATTGGTGAAGAGGTCTGGGTTGGTCTGTGCCTTGTTGTAACTGGAGAGATTCAGGTAGATAGAAGTGGTAGGAGTACATAGCCCAAGGGGAAAAGAAGGCCATGAGGTGGCGAGAGTAGTGGTTGATGAGGCCATGAGGAGTGGTTGATGAGGCCATGAGGGGGTGGCGAGAGTAGTGGTTGATGTCAAGTTGGTGGAGGTTGCACTTGATGCATAGGCCGAAAGGAAGAGGATTAGGGTTTTAAACATATTAAAGAGGGTGGAGAAGTTTGGGTATCTGATGAGGTTGTAGACAGGATTCTGGATGTTGGTGAGGGTAGGAGAGGCTCAGCTTTTTACACCCGAGTAGGAAAGGAAGCTCATTTGCCTTAATATGGAGGCTAGCGATGGTGGAAAGTTTTGAAAGCACCCAGGCAGAGCCGGAGGACTTCGTTTTGGATGATTTTGGTGTGATTAAAGTATGAGTTGTGCGTGGCGCAGTACACAATACTGCCATAATATAGCTTGGCATGAATTGTGAGCCTGAAGATTTTGAGGAAGATGTACCGTACTCGTCCGCTAATGTCAAGTTAGTACTCTTGTTTGGCTGTGAAACATGGCACAAAGTCCTTATCACACAAGCCTCAGACATTTATTAACAGATGCCTCGTCCGCATATTACATATCAAGTGGCAACTCTGGCACCGCACAAGTTAAGATCCACTTCACATACACAAAAGGAAAGGGGATCGCTTGGTCACACAATGAGAAAACCACCATCAAGTGTTGCACATGCTCTTAGATGGAACCTGCAAGGGAAACGCAAGAGAGGAAGACCACGGATAACATGGAGACACTCCACAGAGGCAGACGGACAACATCTTGGTCACTCTTGGGGTTTGCTAGAAGTCATAGCTGAAGACGGGACAAAGTGGAGGCACGTTGTTGTTGACCTATGCTCCATATGGAGTTCAAGGGTTTTATGGCAGTCAAGTACCGGTCCGCTCCCCAAGTAATGATGGAGAAGTTGAGGGATTTCTTGCAGTTTGCAGGAATCTAGTGTGGTCTACTGTAGGAATACGATGGCCAAATGGGTTTGGGTGGAGGAGTGGGAAAACTGCATGCAAACAGTTTTGTCTTTGGATTACGTAAGCCTGTTGCACCAGTAGGTAATTTAGGCAAAGTTGGATCCAGTTTTCAATGAGAGTAAAGCTGGTGGAGGAGTAAAAGATGATGCTTGATGTTGGGGCCAAGATCATCAGTAATGATGTTAATACTGAGATTAAAGAAAGTTGGGGAACATACTTTTCTTGGGGGTAAGAGTTGGGGAGGATGTGACTGATATGGACCTGGTAATGTCTGGTGGACAGAATGTTTTGGATGAAGATCAAAAGGAGATTGCCTCTGAGGCCTATAGTATGGAGTGTAGGGAGTGATTCCATAAAGGTAGTGTCGTAGGCTTTTTCTAAGTAAAATGATAACAATGAGGTGTTCCTTCTTCACAAAGGCTTCATTGATAGCGGTGTTGAGTATAAGTAATCCAGGATATTGTGGTATTTTCCAAACCACTCTGGTTGGGGAGAGGATTCTATTGGTTTCAAAGAACCAATTGGGCCTCAATAGCTGGAGAGGTTATTACTGTCTTTTCCCTGTTTGGAAATGGGGGTTGATTATGAGTGGGAGGTCCATATGTGGTTGAAAATAGTGAGGATTGTATTGATGGCTTTGGGGAGTGTTTCAAGAACTGGTAGGGGTTGTTATTTGGGCCTTTGGCTGTGCAGCCAGCATCGTTGATGGCTTCTTTCAACTAGGGACACAAGGTGAGAGGGAGTTATAGCTCTTGGTTTTGTTAGAGAGAAACTTGATTCTTGGGGTTTTCTGTGCGAGCTTTTTGTCTTTTAAAAGCATTTGAGCAGTTGGCAGAGGAGGAGATTTGGCTGAAGGAGGTGGCGAGGTGGTTGGCTATGTCTTTTTTTCCATTATGATGATTATTATTTACCCACCGGGTACAGAGAGATGGGAGATTGGGGACTTGCCCATCCTATAATGGAAGCTATTAATCGTACTCTTTTTGGCGTTGGTGGTGAGGAGATGAAGTGGTTTCAGGTGTTGGTTTTACCAGTTTACTGTCTTTGATAATACGCCTGGCTTTGACATGTAAAATGCGAAAGAAGTTGAGGCTGTGAGTGATCGGGGTGATTTTGAAATGTCTAAGGGCCTTTTGCCTGTTTTGGATGGCAACTTTGCAGTTGGGTGGTTTGGAGGTTTTGGGAATAGTGCTGTAGGCTATGTGGATAAAGGTGTTGCTAAAATAGGACATGGGGTCTTCACAATCAATAAGATGGGGTAAGATATTGTAAATGATGATAATGAATTGATGATTACAGCGGAAAAAATACGACTAAGGAAAAGATAGGTAAATGACATAAATTTTCATCATTGGTGTTTCTATTGGAATGATTATGACGATCAACAAACAAAAGGAAAGAAAGACTACTAGTGATGACATAATTTGGCTACCACTATCTCTTTTGCTCAAATTGCAGCTTTTCTTCTGAAGATCTTAAAAATATTTGTATATTGACTGAACGTTTGACAGTGTTTTACTTTTCAGATTTCTTTGACATATTCCGTAATTTTTAAGGAATACTTGAAATAATTGTAAATGTATTTTGATGGTTTCACATGTAGTTACGTGAAAGAGATTATCAACTGATCAAAATTTCGCCAAAATTTGTTAAAAGTGTCATTTCCGCCTAAAAATCGGTTTATTTACAGTGAACAGTTCTTGAGCATTGTACAAAATTAGATTTGAAACAAAATGAATCTTGTGGAACGCTCAGAAATAAGTAACACATGCGAGGTTAATTTGTAGAAAACCCTGTGGGGGCACAATTTTGCTCATTTTAAGATTTCTGACTTTATAGTAACTTAAAACATTAATGATTTTACAATGGAATACCCCAAATGGTATGCTGAAATAATTCTCACCAGTTTTATGATAGTATTGAAAAGTGTTTAGGAAAATTCTAAGAAAATATGAATAGGTTTTGTTAGTTATTCTTGCAATTAATAGAAATATAACATTTTAAAATTTCGGGAAAATATGGTAAAAAATCATTATTTTTATCCAAAAAAAAAGAAATAGAAATTTTACAAAAGCATTCACAATAGGTATCAAAAAAAAGAACATTTCATTCTCTTTTATATGACTTTCAACATTATTTTGTTGATAACCACTGAATGGGAATTATTACCTAATCCCTCATTGGATTCGACGTGACCTCAATAAATCCCCATATCTCCCTAGTGAGGGGCTAATCGAGAGGGTATCTTTTTGCTCATTTTTAGATTTCTGACTTAGTATCTCAAAAATTACCTCAATCTATAATGAAATATCCTAAGCTTAAAACATTTTTACCACAGTTTTGTGATAGTATACGAAAGTTTTTAGGAAAAAGCATTACAATATGAGTATAATTTGATTGTTATATTAGTAGTTAATGAAAATACATATTTTGAAAATTTCAGGGGAAAAAACACTATTTTCAATCAAAAATGAAGTAAATAAATACTTGGCAAATGCACATATAATAGGTATCAATAAATAAGAAATTGAATTCCCTTTCATATGACATCCCATATGACAATGCCAATATCACCATTTTTGGAACATCGTCTTTTAATTAAATGGTTGTCCCACTTGACCTAAGTGACATCGTAAATCCCCATATAGGTGGTTACAGCAAGGGCATTCACCCTTGTGATGAACCCGGGACCCATACCGTCATTTCTAGCATTAATACCATATTATTCTCAAAAATGCCATGTTAATCCTTAAATAGGCTCTTTTTGAGTTTGGCCGCCCCACTATAAGAGAAGAAATATGTAGAAAAACAAGCATTTTGAGGTGCTTTCCTGTTCATACATCATAATTTTTCAATATATTACAAAATGGTCAAACTTTGATTACTCATTACTCACACATGCTACTTTCAAAATTCAAAGATTATTCAACTCAGAATTCGCTGCCCAATGAACAGAAAACTTTTACACCTGTCGACAGACCTTTAAGCCAGACAGACCTTTAAGCCAGGGCCATAATTTTCTTTTGAAAAGTGGGTACATGGCCTCTTATACAAAAAGTGGACAAAAGGCAAATTTTCCCACAATAGTACTGAATTTGTAAAATTCTGCTAAAAGTGTGGGGACATGTCCCCTGATCCCCCCGGAATTACGACCCTACTTTCAGCAAAGTTTTTAACAGAAAATTGAAGCAACTGTCAGTTAGATATGTGGCAGTGGAAGTTTGATGAGCTGATTTTCATCAAATGGGAAAATATATGAATATTTGGGTGAGTTTTCATAATTGAAATTGATATCCATTGCACATGAACTTAAAATAATGTGTTTGTTTCTTGCTTGCAGACAACTGTTTATGTTGTACTATTGCTTGGCTTTTGTTCTAAACAACTGAAGATGGTGAAGCAAAGACTAAATAAAAAGGCCAAAAGAAGAAAACTCCTGTAAAGGCACTGGTAAGAAAATCATATTATGTTGAATCATATTATGTTGAGAGTTTGTAATGCTCTTAAGAAATACAACTCTTTTTTTTTCTGAGGGAAGGGAGGGGGATTTAGATTCATACAAGTCAAAAGGGATGTAGAAGATTTGGGTCTTATTCTTTGAAATGACCTAAATTATTTGTTTAAATGAAACTTAAAATAGGTATCATTGAATAGAAAATTTAATTCCCTTTCATATGACAAAAATGCCAATCAAGACCCTTAAATAGGATCTTTTTTTTAATAAGGGCAAGGCACTGGTAAGAAATTCATATTATGTTGAGAATTTGTAATGCTCTTAGGAAATACAAGTCTTTTTCTTGGGGGGTTGGGGGGATTTAGACACATACAAGTCAAAACTCAAAAGGGATGTAGGAGATTTTAGTCTTATTCTTTGAAATGACCTGAATAATATGCTTAAATGAAAGTTACCACTGATCAAAGTTGAATATTTTTTTTTGCAAATTTTATGGCGTTGTAAGTTGAAATCTTACCCAAGATCTGGTTGTTATTGTTCATCCATTGGTGATTGGTGTTAAAAAGGTTTATTTTGGGTGTTGGGCCTCATGTATGGTTACAGAAATATTAGTTATTCTGATCAGAAGATGACTAAAAATTAAAAGAGCTTTTTCCTTTCATCAGCAGCCGCCATATTTTGTGATCTTCAATTCCCTGCTGGAGGAATCTGCCCAGATAGCCAATGGTTTGCTTCTTGCTGTGCAAGATATTGATCCAGTGTTGTTGTCAATGAACCTCGGTTCACTCAAATTGAGCAGTGCAGTTATTGAGGTAAGCACTACATGTATAACTTTATTTAAAGGACTAGTGACACCGTTTTGTTTGATTGCATATATGCAAAGAGGATTAATTTTTCTTATTTGATCAGTCTTTAAGTCTTATCAGATTTGTTAAATTTCTGAGTTACAGCTGATAAAATTTATTACCTCCACCAATGAAGTTGGATGGAGGTTATGATTTTGCCTGTGTTTGTTTGTCTTGTTTGATAGTCTGTCATCAAGATATTTCAAGAACTGATGATTGGATTACATTTGGTGTGTGGTTTTGTTACTGCTCAAGGAAGAAGTGATTACAATTTGAGACATGTTGGAACAAAAGAAGGGTGCAAATGTGGGGGTGAGACATGTTTTTGCCACTCTTTGTTTGTTTGTCATCAAGATATCTTCAGAACTGTTGATTGGATTTGTGTTAATGTTGGTGTGTGTTTTTGTTACCACTTAGAAAGAAGTAATTACATTTGAGACATGTTGGAACAGGGGAAGGGTACAAATGGAGGGGTGGGGACATTTAAAGGTGAGTTTGTCTGTCATCAAGATATCTCCAGAACTGATGATTGGATTCTGATTAAATTTTGTGTGTGGTTTTGTTACTGTTCCATGAAGAATTGATTAAAATGTGGGACAAATTAAAACAGGGAAAGGGCAGAAATTGAGGGGTGGGGATGTTTTAGGATGAGATCTGTCAAGACTAAGTTGTCAAGATCAAGTTAAAGCTTTCCAATGGAATGTGCTGAACAATGACTTTGTGCTCTGAATGAAGATCCAAACAATACATTTTCTGGACTTCTCTGGAAGCAATGAAAATGAAACAATTGCTTTCTGCCATGAATGGAAAATGATAGAATGTAAATCCTGGCTGAATAGAGCTCAAACAATGATGCGTCACTTGAATAAAACTGAAAACACGGTTTAGCCTTGTAAGAAATCCAGTCAGAAGATAATTTTCAAGTGTTCAGATTGCAAATGTTCATTACAGATCAAAACTTGGGGATGAATCTTGGTGGGCCTAGGATTTCTGAGGTAGATTATATTGGGTATGGGGATCAAATGAACTCTAGAATTATTCTAGGCATGTTGGAATTGCAACGGGGCGGAGGTATGCGCTCTAGAGAGTGCTAATATTTTAGTTATGTAATGATTTTAATGCAGCCTATAATATTTGCATGTTGGGAAAAAAATTGTGCTTCCAAGTCAGGGATTGATGAATTTTAAATGCTTTTTCTAGCTCAACATTGATTGGGGTAATAACCAGTTTTTCTGCTGTCAACTGTTATTAACTGCTAATGAATTAGGACTTGAAAATATTGGAGTGTAAAACACAATGTGATTCTGGTCCACATGGAGACATTTTGAATTCCCAAAGCAATTTTGCTTGTTAATAGCAGTTTGATCTTATTAACCAGAAAACCAAAGGTTTTGAGGTTCCAACACAGAATATGAATTTAATTTTGAACTATTTGATAATTAATGTAATAACATGATAGGCTCAACTTTACAATGACAACCAAATAACTTATAATTATCACAAGAATGGAATTTCACAATCAATTAAATTCAACCATTTATATACTATTAACATGTATACATTTGCTAACAACATCATTATTTCAAATATAAAACAAAACAGACATGTAGCTGTTAAAATACAAGCATTTTAACATTAAGCCCCACTTACTCATATGCATGAAATCACCACCAAAAACAATAGGGAACATCCACAGACCATGGGCTATTTGTGTACCACATATAAACAGAACTCCATTCTTTACATACTGTGTTTACAAGCACTTTTCAACAATATTATGTTAAGCCCTGCCCAATATGAATATTAATGAAATTAACAAAAATTATACCATAAACATGTAGACACTAGCTACCAACATAATTACACCAAATATAAAACAAAACAGATATGCGGTTGTTAGAATATAAGCATTTTAAGATTTTAACAATAAACCCCGCCTACTCATCTCATTAATATGACATCGCTACCAAAAACAATACAGCACATCTGCGGACCATGGGCTATTTCTGTACCACATATGAACTGAATCTCATGTATAGTTCTTGAGATACTGTGTTTACAAGCTCTTTTCAACAAAATCATGTTAAGCCCCGCCCACTATGCATATTAATGAAAATCAACATTTTTATACCATGCACACATAGGACACTAGCTAACAACATATTTACGCTAAATATGAAACAAAACAGACATGTAGTTATTAAAATATGAACATTAAAAAAAATTAGGATTAAACCCCACCTACTCATTGATGTACATGACATTGCCACCAAACACAATAGGGCACACCTACAGACCATGGGCTATTTGTGTACCACATATGAACTGAATCCCATGTATAGTTCTTGAGATACTCTGTTGACAAGCTCTTTACAACAAATTCATGTTAAACCCCGCCCACTATGCATATTAATGAAAATCAACAGTTTTGTACCATGAACATGTAGACACTAGCTAACAACATAATTACACTTAATATGAAACAAAACAAACGTGGTTATCAAAATATGAACATTTTAACATTAATATGAACATTTTAACATGAAGCCCCGCCTACTCATTAATATGCATTACATCAACCCCAAAAACAATAGGGCACATCTACGGACCATGTGCTACCTGTGTACCACATGACATGAATTCAGTGTATGGTTCTTGAAATATCATGTTTACGAGCTAGCGTCACACACATACACACACACCACCATGACCAAAAAAATGTGGCATGTTATAAGTTTATTTGATAGTATCTTCTTTTGAGTTGGGAAGGACAGGTGGAGGATCTTGATGGATAATCAAGGAATTCATAACATTGTGTTTTGATTTAATGTCAGAAGTTCAGGGTTTTTGATTTTTAGCTGTGCACCATTCTTTGCTGCAGAGACTGGAATGTAATTAATAACATACATGTGAAAAAGGCTACCGAGACTGAAGTTTAAATATTAAATATAAGGTACATATTTCAAGTTCAAGGAAATGTTTTTTTTTGGTGAATACGCGAAGCATAATGCGAACCTATGTAATGGCGATTTCATCTGTCCGGCCTTCCACAGTTTGGCCTGAGATTTCTCTTTAAGTTGTTTTAGAATTCCTCAGAAAATGTTCAAGTTTCTTCAGATATCCCCATGGAAGGCTGGAATTTCCTTACTAATTGTTAAAGTTTTTCAGAGACTTACAATAGGTTGAAGAATAGTTTTCTTAAAAAGTCTACAAAACATTTGATATTTCCTTCAAAGATAACTGTAAGATGATATTATTTCCCACAATTGTCTCTTATAACACTGGAGGTTTAAAACCCTTGCACTTTTTCAAAGTATTTGTGCACCAACAGCTGTATCAGGCATAATTATTTAACTCCGCCTTTATTATTGTGGTCATTTGCATAAAGTTGCTACAGTATATGAATTGACAAGACATTTTACTTAGTATGCTCAATCACAGAGTGTGACAGCATGGGACTGCATATGGACATAGGGAGGGATGTAATATGGGACATGGATGGGGCCCGAGCCATAGGATTGAATATATACCATGTGGTATGCACCAAGGGCTATATCAGGCATCATTATTTGACCACCTTTTTTGTTATTCAACAACTCATAGGGTCATAGGATAGGATCCATGTGGGACATAGGGTGGGATGCCATGTGGGACATATGGTGGAATGCCATGTGGGACATATGGTGGAATGCCATGTGGGACATACTGTACATGTATGGTGTAATGCCATGTAGGAGATATGGTGGATTGCCATGTGGGACAAGGGATGAGTTTGGATGTGGGACATGTATGGTGTAATGCCATGTGGGAGATATGGTGGAATGCCATGTGGGACAAAGGATGGGGTCGGATGTGGGACATGGGGTGGGCTGCCATTTGGGACATGGGATGGATCCATGTGGGACACAAGAGTGGGATGCCATGTGCGACATATGGTGGATTGCAGACCTGCCAACCTTTAGGATCACTAAAGTGTATTCTGGAAGTACAAAAGTTGTATTTTTGATAAAAAAAACTGTACTCTTCAAACAAAAAGTACAAAACAAAGGTTTACTGTGGCTATTTAATGTCAGATTATGTAGTGGTTAAAATGTATTTACCCAAAAATAAAAAAATGGCAAGGGCTTCGCCGTATGCGGGGACTTTTAAGAAAAGTGCCCACGGAAACTTGTCAAGTGTTGAAAATGGTTATAAATGGTATTCTGAATCTGAATCGATAAAAATCCTTCCAGAGGACATGAACGCCAACCAAGCGTAAAAAGTACGAGTACAAAATTTAAAATATGTGGGACACGGGATGCCATGTGGGACACGGGATGCCATGTGGGACACGGGATGCCATGTGGGACACGGGATGCCATGTGGGACACGGGATGCCATGTGGGACACGGGATGCCATGTGGGACACGGGATGCCATGTGGGACACGGATGCCATGTGGGACACGGATGCCATGGGGACACGGGATGCCATGTGGGACACGGGATGCCATGTGGGACACGGGATGCCATGTGGGACACGGGATGCCATGTGGGACACGGGATGCCATGTGGGACACGGGATGCCATGTGGGACACGGGATGCCATGTGGGACACGGGATGCCATGGGAGACACGGGATGCCATGGGAGACACGGGATGCCATGTGGGACACGGGATGCCATGTGGGACACGGGATGCCATGTGGGACACGGATGCCATGTGGGACACGGGATGCCATGTGGGACACGGGATGCCATGTGGGACACGGGATGCCATGTGGGACACGGGATGCCATGTGGGACACGGGATGCCATGTGGGACACGGGATGCCATGTGGGACACGGGATGCCATGTGGGACACGGGATGCCATGTGGGACACGGGATGCCATGTGGGACACGGATGCCATGTGGGACACGGGATGCCATGTGGGACACGGGATGCCATGGGAGACACGGGATGCCATGTGGGACACGGGATGCCATGTGGGACACGGGATGCCATGTGGGACACGGGATGCCATGTGGGACACGGGATGCCATGTGGGACACGGGATGCCATGTGGGACACGGGATGCCATGTGGGACACGGATGCCATGTGGGACACGGGATGCCATGTGGGACACGGGATGCCATGTGGGACACGGGATGCCATGTGGGACACGGGATGCCATGTGGGACACGGGATGCCATGTGGGACACGGGATGCCATGTGGGACACGGGATGCCATGTGGGACATGGGATCTCATGTGGGACATGGGGTGAGATCTCATGTGGGACATGGGGTGGGATGCTTTGTGTAACACAGGATGTCATGTGGTACATGGAATGCCATGTGGGACTTGAGTGTGAGATGCTATTTTCATAATTGACTGGTTCATATGATATGGGTGTCAATTTGCAGCATGGGCATGCGAACCATGACGGTATTTACCGTTCTACAGTGTAGTTTTAATTCTTTGCATTCTGTCTAGTGCAGTGTGATTTTTTTGACATTCTGTGAAAAGGTTGTTTAATTCATTATCAATTCTGTAGTTTCTCATATTAAGTATCAATTGTGATGAATGAATTTTTACTCTGCTCTTTTTCCAGCATGATGATGAATATGAAGAGGAAGAAAAAGCAATGTGGAAAGGATTTGAAGAGAGCTACCAGGAGTCTTCAAAAGAAATCTCAGATCTCATTAAAAGTAAACTGGAATATCTTAAGACTCTTAGATTATGACCTCATGCACTCTTAAGTAGGAAGAAATATTCATATAGAAGACCTGTTTTTAATTTTTGCCTTACTCTGTGAAAAGTCAAAGTGGTCTAATTGCTTTTGTAACTTTCAATCTATTAATAAGAGCGGAAACACTTCAGAAAAGCTTTTCTTTTCAATGGTTATTAAATCAAATCTTTTGTAAAGATTTTAGGAAATAAATGAAAAGAAATTTTGAAATCACACAGGAAAGAAATTTTAGTGGTTGTTTTCTTGAAACTCGAGCCTTCTGGCTAAGAGTCAGGAACTACGGAGCTGAGCTGATTTCACATTCAAATACACGTTAAATGATGTTGTTTGTGTTGGATATTTGCCCATTCTTCAACAATTGTTGTCCAAATTAGCAACCAGTGACTTTTTGAATAATTTTTGAACTTTGGTTCGTCTTCCATTATAAAGCAAAATCGTTCAACATGTGATATTGTTTCTGGTTGGAAGTCATTGCATGCAGGTAAAAAGTGGAAATATATCTAATAATCATGTTTTGAAGGAAGTTTTGAGAAAGTAGATCAGAAAGAAAAGACAAACATATGTTGACAAAAAAGAGAGGCATTTTTCTGATGCTTGAAATATTGCAAAGCTCCATTTTGCTATCACAATTTGCTTATGTTTGTTAGGTATTTTTTACAGTAAAGATATCAAATATTTTAAAAACTTAACATAGTAACATAACCCAGTTTTTCAGAAATGCTTGATTTCTCAAATGCATTCTAAAAAGTGTAATGTTGATAAGTTTCTGGTTTTTAGGTCGAAACAACCTTACTGCTTATAATTTTGGTAAATTGGGTTTTGATCCTGATCTTTTAATAACTTCATGGCTAATTAGCAAAGTTGACAATGTTACATCTTTGTAATTTGTTCACAATAAACTGACGATGCATTGTGAGAGTTCGGAATTCATTCTGGATGGCTTAGAAACATGTGAGCTGTAATTATCAGCGACTTATTACTTAGTTAAAAATATTTCCTCAGCAGTCAGCATATTGATCATTTCAGTTGAGAAATTATGTATGAAGATGCCATGCCCTTCAAGTGGCCAAAGTTAAATCTCACTCTTATGCAGTAGACTTTTTACACCAGTCTTTTCATTCGAAGTCATGACAAGCTTATAAGTTTAAACTCTTGAAAGGAACAAGGTATCACAGTAGTTTTCTCACAATTCTCTTTGTATTTGTCATCAATCGCACTTTGCCAAGGACATCACCCTCGCCCTCAACTTTATTCCATCTTCTCCGACTCAAAGGCTGTTCTTACTTCTTTACTCAATCTTAAATGGGATAACCTCACATGCCACCTCCTCCGGAAACTCCTTTTTCCCACCCTCTGCAGGAAAAGTGTTCTTTTCTTCTGGATACCCAGCCATGTTGGCATCCCTGGCAATGACAGAGGTTATGCAGCCGCTAAGCTTGTGCTGAACCTCCTCCCTACCCTTTTTTCCAAAACCCTCTTTGACATCAAACCGCTTATCGCTTCCCTTGTTCGTGACCGCTGGCAAACCTCATGGAACTCCCAAATTGATAACAAACTCCATGTCAATCCAGCCCACAATTCTGATCAAATCCACCATCAACAACCTCTCTCGTATCAACAACGTTCATATTACCAGTCTTAGAATTGGTCACACCCACTCCCACCTCCTTATTGGCTCCCCCCAACCCCTCTGCAACAATTGCCACTGCACCCTCACAATCCATCACGTTCTCCTTGCTTGCCCCCTGTACAACCTTCCCAGAGCTCCCCTCGCTCCCCACAACTCAATTGCTGAGTTCTTCCAGAAAAATCCTCTGGATAAAATTATCTCCTTCCTTCATCATGCTTTCCTCTACAAACATATTTAATTCTCCTCTTCCACCCCTCTCTACTTTGTTTTTGTTTCACCCATGCACTTCCTCTCTCGATCACAGCTGTCTGACTTTTTGTTCTTGAATTTCTCTCATTCTCCCCGTTTCCTTTCCTTCCTACCTTCAGAATGATCTGACCTCTCAGGCACAATTTGACCCTCTTTGTCGTGGTGCCATTAAGCCCTCATCAAACAAACGTACAAGGCGGATATGCCTAACCAATGAATTAGTCCTTTAATCATGTTCCCAGGCTCTTCACCACCAGAGAAGGCAGCACTTGGGGTTGATGTTAGAAAGATGTATCATTTTTGCCAGATAGTAAATAGAATTAAAACAGTGGTAAAGCATACTATGTGAAAAGAGTTGCTTTGCTATCTAAGAATCATGAAGGAGTACACTTTGGTGATGATGAAGGAATGATGATTAGGAATGATAAAGAAAAACAATTGTTAATTTTGGGAGTTGCTTCACAAGCATAAGTCTATTTTTGATAATTTGATTTGATACGTGTGGTGGGGCATGTGGTTCAGGGAATTGTGCATACTATATGGAAATTGTTCTTTGTGAGATGTTAATGTAGAGGTTGTTGTTGATTGTGACAAGGTTTAGGAAGAATAGAAAAATACTGCATCTTAAGTTATGGAGATGTACAGTTTTATAATTTACCATGAGGTAATTGACAGTTCAAACGGAGGGTTTGAAATGTTTGGAAACGAAATGGAACTTGGAATGTAATTGGGTACAAAAAAAACCTTTTATGATACAAGGGAATGATTTAATTTATGAAAATGTATTGTAACTTGGCATACCTATTGCTGAACCTGAAAAAAGCCATTGATAGCATTTATTGTGTCCAACTTAAATCTTTCACACTGTAAGTACCTTGAAATTCAGTGAGCCTTATGAGATTTGCCTCATAAAGTGAACCTTACCCCAGCCATTTTAAACTCTTTTGTTCACTTATGACAGTTTTGCCCTTACCTCTGCTAATTGTGCTCAATTGATGGAGCTACAGTTTGCTAGCTCACTCGGCTATTGTACAGCATCTGCGCACATTTTATTTTCAACACAAAAGTGTATAGGATTTTACATGCCACTTTGTTTATCCAAACTTATCATGAAATGGTTTGAATTTTACTTGGGTGATAGTAGAATGAAATGAAAATGTATAATCATGTGATTAACTTTTTATATTGCCTCGTGAATAAAGGAAGATGATTTTGTAAAAACATTGCAGTTTTCTTCTTTTTCGAGCTCTCATGTCTTTTAGTTATGTTTAGTTCATTTGGTTGGTAACTGCTTGCAGACTCGTAAATAGATGTGCGGAAAGGTTCAATCTGGACTAACTTATAGCAGAAGTGATGTCGTTAAATTGGTATGGGTCTTAAAATTTGAGTTGACAAACATTGAGCTCATTGAATTTTCACATTATAAACAAATTTATATAACTTTCAAATAAGTATATCTGACATTCAATGGGGGTAGGGAGGATTTATAAACTTTATGAGCCATGGATCAGCTAAATATGTCCATCCTAATCGTAATCCCATTTCTTCAGCTCAGAAAATCTGCAACTTGCAAGTAGCACAGCTGTAAATGTTGATTCTTTATACCCAACAAAACTAAAACCTTTTTGAGCATTTGTATTTGTGTTCCATTTTTAAATTAATTTTGATAGAACTTTATGCTGTGTTAGTGGTCTTTATTCTCAAACCCCAAGCAATTGTTGTTTCTAAGGATCAAGTAATGTTGGGACACGGTCTAGTCATAGCAATCATTGTGTTAGAAGTATTGTCATGAGAAAATTGGAATAAGCTCTGCGATATTACAAATAAAGATTGCACTGGCTTTCGAGTTCAAAAAATAAAGATTAGATAAGACATGTCAAAATCAATCAAATATGCAGAAAGGCATCAATATTCAACAAGTTTATCCATACACATCAGGCAATTATTCGATAAAATACCATCAGCTATCTGATAAACAGTTTACTTACCTTTGCTTAACATGGATCCTTGTAACAACACTTGTATGCAGGTGAATATTTTACTTCTCTCATCATTTGCTTGCTGATACAAAGTTGCAAAAATTCTTGAGCTAAGCGTTTGGGCAGGGAAATATGAATGCAAGCAACATATATTTGACACAATTCCCTTTTATTGTTAGTTATCATTCTTCATGAAAATCAAGCCCCAATTAATGTCAAATCTAGGAAAAAAATAAGTACAAGAAATTATTGCGCAGTAAAGGTTTTTGAGAATGTTCTCTTTATTAAATTATATGGCATTCATAGTGAACACAATTTGTATTCAAAATGTCATCTGTAAAACATTATTTTATATATTAATGATGCTTTATATAACAATAACAATTTATTGATATACTTTTCTCAATTCTTCATACAATGATGCACCTTTCTGAGTGACTTAAATTAATCTAAAAAAAAAAAATTAATGTTTGTGACAAAACTTGACAAACAATATACCGTATATTTTTGTTTTGAGGCAAGCAATGATTAAAGGGAAACAAAACTCTCCTGATGTCAGCAGAAACAATATTTCTGTTGAAAAAAGGGGATGACACTATTTAGGAAACGCTTAAACATGTGCTCCCTATATATTGTTTGATACAAGGATGAGTTTATGCGTTTTCGAGAAATTTCAACTGAAATGGGATTCTATATATCACACAAAGCACTGACATACTTGCAAGAAAGACATTGAAAAGGTGGTTAATTTCTATTCATAAAGTACACAACAGTGCAACATTAACAAGAAAATAATGGTATGCAGAAAAACTAATTTTCTTCCATGCATTGTGAAGTACTTATTGGTCATTCCACAGCAACTCCTTTAAGACAGCAAAGCTTCCTGTAGAACCTGTACCACTGCCATACCGTGAAATCTACCTGGTGATAAATTTCTTAAGATCATTGTTCTTGCACTTTTGAGCAAAAAACCTGTTGTATCATTGTTTTCAGTACCCAATACTTTGTATTTCTTTTCAGTGCAGACCTTAAGTGTTTACCACATTCTAGAAGTACCCACAGAAAACATCCATGAACATCCCAGCACCTTTATCTCTATCATCCTGTATTGCAATCATAAATAATTTCAGCAGTCATTGTGTCATGTTTTAAATCAATTCATGTCCCTCTATAACCTTTTGAGGTAACATGCAGACTTTGAATTTTGTGTACCTTATCCTCCCCCCTCACACCACCAGTTTTGCCCAAGACTTACACCCTTCCTCATTCCATGCGTAATCACCCCACCGAATTTCATCAAAATGCTTCAAAATGTTTTTTGAGATATCCTTCTAAATCAGGGACATGCACAGGTGAGAACTCCGGCCTCGTTTTAGGAGGATGTTGCAACAATCATCTTCAGTCTGTGAGGGCAAGGTCTTTGAAGACTGCACACCTGAGGGAAAAGACTTAACGTCCTGAAAGGATATAAGTCTTAGTATAATATTTTTTGCGATTTGTTTGTTTGTTTGTTGTTTGTTTGATGGCTTAACGGCACCACAACAACTAAGGTCAAATTGTGCCTGAGAGGTCAGATCATTCTAGAGGTAGGAAGTAAAGGAAACAGGGGGAAAATGAGAGAAATTTAAGGACAAAAGGTCAGAAAGCTGTGATCATGAGGGGAGGTGCATGCTTGAAACAAAAACAAAGTAGAGAGGGGGTGGAAGAGGAGAATCAAATATGGTCGTAGAGGGAGGCATGATGAAGGAAGGAGATAATTTTATCCGGAGGATTTTTCTGGAAGAACTCAGCAATTGAGTTGTAGGGAGCGAGGGAAGCTCTGGGAAGGTTGTACAGGGGGCAAGCAAGGAGAACGTGATGGATTGTGAGGGTGCAGTGACAATTGTTGCAGAGGGGTTGGGGGGAGCCAATAAGGAGGTGGGAGTGAGTGAGGTGGGTGTGACCAATTCTAAGACTGGTAATATGAACGTTGTTGATACGAGAGAGGTTGTTGATGGTGGATTTGATCGGAATTGTGGGCTGGATTGACATGGACTTTGTTATCAATTTGGGAGTTCCATGAGGTTTGCCAGCGGTCACGAACAAGGGAAGCGATAAGCGGTTTGATGTCAGAGAGGGTTTTGGGAAAAGGGGCAGGGAGGAGGGTGAGGGCAAGCTTAGCGGCTGCATCAGCCCTGTCATTACCCGGGATGCCAACATGGCTGGGTATCCAGAAGAAAAGAATACTTTTCCTGCAGAGGGTGGGAGAAAGGAGTTTGTGGAGGTGGAGGTGGCATGTGAGGTTATCCCATTTAAGGTTGAGTAAAGAAGTAAGAACAGCCTTTGAGTTGGAGAAAATAACAAAGTGGGAAGTACTCAATAAAGTTGAGGGCAAGGAGAATGGCCTTAGCCTCAGCTGAAAAGATGGATGAGTAGTCGGGAAGTCTGCTACTGAGGGTGATGTCTTGGATGACCGCAGCAGCAGCTGTTTTGTTGCCCTCCTTGGACCCATCAGTATAGATGGAGGTGTAATTTAAGAGTTGGTCTTTGACTTGGTTGTGGAGATTGATGAAGAGGTTAGGATGGGTTTGAGCTTTGTGATGAGTGGAGAGGCCCAGGTGGACAGAAGGGAGGGGGGTGGCCCAAGGAGGAAAAGTGGGCCAGGAGAAGGTGCAGAGAGTGGTGGGGTTGATGCCGTGATGGAAGAGGTCTGATTTAATGCGTAAGCTGAAGGGAGGGGATAGGGTTTTAGTCCTATCAAAGAGGGTGGAGAAATTGGGGTACATAATGAGGTTGTAAACAGGGTTCTGGGTGTTGGTGAGGACCCTAAAAGCATAGGATAGGCTAAGCTTTCTACATCTAAGTAGAAAGGGGGGTTCGTTGGCTTCAACATAAAGGCTGGTGACTGGGGAGGTCCTGTAAGCACCTAGACAAAGCCTGAGGGCTTCATTTTGGATGTGGTTGAGGTATGAGTTGTGAGCGACACAGTGGACAATATTGCCATAGTCAAGCTTGGCACGAATAATGAGCCTAAAAAGTTTGAGGAGAGCAAAGCGGTTCGCACCCCAAGTGGTGTTGGAGAGAAGTCTGAGGATGTTGAGGGAGCTGTTGCATTTCACTTTCAGGTTGGTGATGTGTTGCTTGTAGGTAAGCTTAGGGTCTAGAGTTAGACCCAGGAACTTTGTGTGTTCAACTTTTGGGATGCGATTACCATCGAGCACAAAGTTCGGGTTGGGGTGGAGGTTATTGAAATGACAAAAGTGCATGCAGACTGTCTTGTCTTTGGAGAATTTAAAACCGTTTTTGTTGCTCCAGTCTTGCAGCAGGTCGAGGCTGGTTTGGAGCCTACTTTCAACAATAGGAAAGCTAGGGGAGGAGTAGAAGATGGTGAAGTCATCCACATGTTAGGTACGTTTGATGTTGGGGCCAAGGTTATCCGCGATGTCATCGATGCTCAGGTTGAAGAGAGTGGGAGAGAGGATGCTGCCTTAGGGGACGCCCTCTTCTTGGGGGTACGGGTTGGAGAGGGTGTGGCCAATACGAACTTGGAACCGCCTGGATGAGAGGAAGTTTTGAATAAAGCTGGGGAGATGGCCTCTAATGCCGATGGTGTGAAGTTTGCGGGTAATGCCGTATTTCCAAGTAGTGTCGAAAGCTTTCTCAAGGTCAAAAAATATGGCAATGAGGTGTTCCTCTTTTGCAAAGGATTCCCAGATAGCGGTGTCAAGCGTAATTGACTGGTCAAGGGTATTGCGACGTTTTCGGAAGCCACTTTGGTCAGGGGAGAGGATTCTGTTGGTCTCAAGAAACCAGTTTAGTCTCTGATTAATGATCCTTTCCATAATTTTACAGAGACAGCAAGTTAGGGCGATGGGGCGGTAGCTGGAGGGGTCGGTACCGTCTTTTCCCGGTTTAAGGACGGGGATGACAATAGCTGTCCTCCATATAGGGGGAAAGGAGTGTGAGGTCCAAATGTTGTTAAAGATTGTGAGTAGGGTAGTGGTGGCCTTGATGGGGAGGTGTTTGAGGAACTGGTAGGGGATGTTATCTGGGCCCTTGGAGGTACAGCCAGCATCGTGGATGGCTAGGTTTAATTCAGAGAGGGTGAGAGGGGCGTTGAAGCTTTCGGAGTTGTCGGAAGGAAAAGTGATTTTCCAGGGTTCATCAGAAGCTTTTTTGGTTTTGAAGGCATTGGAGTAGTTGGTCGAGGATGAGATGTTGCTGAAAGTGGCGGCGAGGTGGTTAACGATTTGTTGAAATTCTCAAACCTTCATAATGGTAACCAGGCCAACTCTTCCATGGCTTTTAGGTATGTGATTGAAAAACATTTGATTCACCATATAAAAGATATTTTAACATGCTATAAAATAACATCAATGTTTTTTTTTTTAGGAGGAAGGAGGGGGGAAACAGAGAAATTAAATGGCTTTATTTTATCAGGAAGTGTATTTATTCATGATTTTGATAGCTTTTTAGCAGCTGCCTCTGTGTGATGACAGATCTTCGACTTGAATGCAATAGACCCACTATACAATTTATTTACAAAGTGCAGCATAAGGCACACCACTGAAATACAAAGCTTCTTCAGTCCATCAACTGTGTTGTTGCTCTGTTCATGATGAAAAGATTCATTCCAAACTCCCTGCCATGTTGTTTCGGCACTATACACCTTGGAGACAATGCACGTCTTTCCCTGCAATTGTGGGATCTCCATCAGGGTATGTATTGCAGCTGTGTTGTTGCCATCAGTATAATTTCAGTTCTCCTGTTACTTTGTCTATGAGATCTGCAATACCTGGAAATATAAAAAGGAACACTTTTCACAAATTGAATATATGAATTTCTGTAATAGTACTAACGAGCAAATTGCATATATGAATTTCTGTAATAGTACTAAAGAGCAAATTGCATATTTGAATTTCTGTAATAGTACTAAAGAGCAAATTGCATATTTGAATTTCGGTAATAGTACTAAAGAGCAAACTGCATATATGAATTTCTGTAATAGTACTAACGAGCAAATTGCATATATGAATTTCTGTAATAGTACTAACGAGCAAATTGCATATATAAATTTCTGTAATAGTACTAACGAGCAAATTGCATATATAAATTTCTGTAATAGTACTAACGAGCAAATTGCATATATAAATTTTTGTAATAGTACTAACGAGCAAATTGCATATATGAATATCTGTAATAGTACTAATTCACAAATTGCATATATGAATTTCTGTAATAGTACTAAAGAGCCACCCTCCACAATTGCGTTTGCTTTGTGGTCGCCAACTCAAAAAAACACTGGCGACCATGTTCCCTCATTTCCAAAATTTTGATCGCCAAAATTATTAGGATACTCGCCAGTACAAAAATTGTTTCAAATTATGATTTTGAATGGAAAAAACCCATCTTGCCCCGACGGTTTTTCTGCATGAATAATTTAACTTCATACTTTAATGACAACTCTTTTTAGTTTAAAAAATGCACAAAACAATTATCCACAATAAAGACCGATCTGCTGATCCATCAGGAACATGACCATATTTTGTTCAGCTGTTCAGGCATCTCTGCATGTGTTACGTACGCTAACAGGACTACGTACATCCATATAAGTACACTGTTGCTCAGGCTTGCTCAGTGATATGTCATCATACATAATTATTGCATCGGCCAGTCGGTAGATTAGTACCATGGGGCTTGTGGGGACAATGTTACAGTGTAAAAATTCGGAATTGGGATTGCCAGTGTTTTGGGGGCAGAAAAAGAAAGTATTTCATGGTACCAAAATATTTTCAGTACATTTCTTACCCACAATTTTTTTTATTTTGGTCGCCAGGTGAGACAAAGTGTTATTTCTCTGGCGAACAACATCATCATATTTTAATTATTTGGTCGCCATGATTTGAGTTTTCATCGCCATGGTAACAGGAATTAACAAGGGTTGCTAAAGAGTAAAATACTGGCTAGAACAATTTAAACTAGAACGGTAAATACCATCATGGTTCGCATGCCCATGCAAATTGACACCCATACTGTATGATCCGGCCAATTATAAAAATGGCATCTCACACTTGAGTCCCACATGGCATCCCATGTCCCACATGGCATCCCATGTCCCACATGGCATCCCACCCCATGTCCCACATGGCATCCCACCCCATGTCCCACATGGCATACCACCCCATGTCCCACATTGCATACCACCCCATGTCCCACATGGCATCCCACCCCATGTCCCACATGGCAGCCCACCCATGTCCCACATGGCATTCCACCCATGTCCCACATGGCATCCCACCCCATGTCCCACATGGCATCCCACCCCATGTCCCACATGGCATCCTACCCATGTCCCACACGACATCCCATCCCATGTCCCACATGGCATTCCACCATATCTCCCACATGGCATCCCACCCCATGTCCCACATGACATCCCATGTCCCACATGGCATTCCATCATATGTCCCACATGGCATCCCATCCTATAACCCACATGGCATCCCACCCCATGTCCCACATGGCATCCTACCCCATGTCCCACATGGCATCCTATCCCATGTCCCACACGACATCCCATCCCATGTCCCACATAGCAATCCACCATATCTCCCACATGGCATCCCACCCCATGTCCCACATGACATCCCATGTTCCACATGGCATTCCATCATATGTCCCACAGGGCATTCCACCATATCTCCCGCATGGCTTTCCACCATACAGTGTCTCACATGGCATATTCCACCATATGTCCCACATGGCATTCCACCATATGTCCCACATGGCATCCCATGCTATGACCCACATGGATCCCATCCTACATGTATGTCCCGCATAAATCCAACCATATGTACCACATGACATCCCTCCCTATGTCCCACATGGCATCGCTCCCTGTGTCCTGCATCAGTGGCTTCCCACCTGATGTCCCACATGGCATCCCACCATATGTTCCACATGGTATCCCTCCCAATGTCCCAATGACATCCTACTTTATGTCCCACATGGCATCACATCCCATGTTCCCATGGCCTCCCACCCTATGTCCCACATAGCTTCCTACCCTATGTTACACATGGCATCCTACTTTATGTCACACGTGGCATCCTACCTTATGTCACACATGGCATCACAACCTATGTCACACTCTGTGTTACTCATGGCATCCCACCATGTTCCACATGGCATTCTTCCCTGTTCCACATGGCATCCCACCCCTTGTCCCACATGGCATCCCACCCCTTGTCCCACATGGCATCCCACCCCATGTCCCACATGACATCCCATAGGGTCCATAAGGAGTCTCATCCTTGCTATCACAGTCTGTGATTGAGCATACTATGTATGAAAGTGTCAGTTCATATAACTTATATGCAAATGAATTGTTGAAATGGGGTGGGAAGCCATGTCCCACATGACATCCCATGTCCCACATGACATTCTATCCCATGGCAATCCACCCTATGTCCTGCATGGCATTCCACCACATATCCTACGTGGCATTCCACCCTGTTCCACAAGGCATCCCACCCCATGTACCACATGGTAGTCCACCCCATGGTAGTCCACCCCATGTCCCACATGGCATCCCACATTGGCATCCCACCATATGTCTCACATGACGTCCCATAAGCTCCATAAGAAGTCTCATCCCAGCTATCACAGTCCCTGATTGAGCATACTATGTATTAAAGTATCAGTTCATATAACTTATATGCAAATGAGTTGTTGAATAAGAAAAAAAAAGGTGGAGTCAAATAATTATGCCTGATATAGCCCTTGGTGTATACAACATGGTAAATATTATATCATATGTCCCTCATGGCCCCCATCCATGTCCCACATGGCATCCCTCCCTATATTTATATGCAATCACATCCTGTCACACTCCCTGACTAAGCATACTAAATAACTAAGTCTGGTCAGGTCATATACTGTAGCAACTTTATGCAAATGAGCACAATGATAAAGGTGGAGTTTAAAAAATCATGCCTGATATAACTGTTGGTGTCCAAATATTTTGAAGAATTTTAAGGATTTTAAATCTCAAGTGCTACAAGAGAGACTTGAGGATCTCTGAAGAATATTGGAAAATGTTATCATTTTACAGTAATCTAAGAAAATATCAAAAGTTTTGTAGACTTTTTAAGGAACTAGTCTTTAATCCTGTCTTAAGTATCTCTGAAAAACTTTAACATTTTATAATGAAATTCTAACCTTCCATACGGATATCTGAAATTTTTAAAACTTTTTCTGAGGAAGTCTAAAGAAACTTTAAGATTTTCAGAGGAATTCTCAAAAAACTTTGACATTTCTGAGGAAATCTCAGGACAAATCCGTGGACGGCCGGCCGGACGTAATCGCCATTACATAGGTTTGCATAAATGCTGCGCATGCGAACCAGAAATAAGAATATTATGATTGGAGGAAAATAAACAAACACAATGACTGAATTTAAAAAAAAAATGTAGGTAGATATTGAATTAGGAAGCTTTCACAAGGTAAATGGTATAAGAACTGCACCGATAGGAAGTGCCATCTGTGCTATTTCCACAAGAATTGATCAGATCTATGGAAGTCTAAAAGAAATAATCTTGTTTAATTACCTTTGAAAATGGAAGCTTTCAGTTTAATAATTATTTAAATCATGAAAAGTAAAATATTAATTTTAGAGTACTGTCTGAATAAAGTTGCAAAACTTATCTATTCAAAATCTGCCATCTATAAAAGGGCCTGACAGCTCAAATGTTTCTGCATTTCTTTAAATTTGAATCAGAGATAATTGTAAAAATTTCTTTACTGGACACATCTTGATTTGGGTTATGATCAAGTTCCAAATGCTTTTTGTCATAATCAACTGTGCTTCTTTGAAGAATTGCTACTGATTTTGATGGGAATTTGCTGAATTCATGATTTTTGATCAATTTTGAAGCAATCGCTGTAGACCTCCAAAAGTTATGTTGAATTAATGATGGATGAGACAGGAAAATAAAAACATCCTATATATCTATGTAGAATCACAACACCTGAAAATATCACTCTTTATAACCATTAGATTTACATTAGCCAATCAGATTCCTAATTCAAATATCTCACCTGGTCCAATTCCAAGAACTGTCTTTGATCCAGGAGCAATTTGAGTCCTTCCCGCATCTTGAATCAGTGATGTAACAAGCCCTAATGATCTTGCATGTGCTGCTAACGAGATTCTGTAACACAAAATTTTAAGGAGGCTACAATGGCACATTGAATTTTTATTTAATTTTTTGTATGTTTTTTTTTTACGAAGAACATTAAAATTATGAGAAGTGTAATCGTATAATCTTCAAAATTTGTAAAACACACTCAACTGTTTTTAAAGTAATAGTTACTCAAAGTTCCAATTTATACATACCAAACTTGGGATACAGTTACAAGTATCAGTTGCTCTTCTCAAAATTCAGCGATTGATCACTTTTAAAGCATCTTTTGGTTGGGCTTATGGTTATTGTTTAGGAAGAAAAAGCTTTACTTACAACATAAATTCTGATGTTAATAATAACTCAATGCAGCAAAGGGTTAAAAAGCAACATTTATTTAAAAAAGGAAAAGCTATAAACTCATATGTTGCATACGTTTTGTAATAAATAGGCCTGGAATTTCAAAAATATTAACAACAATCAATACTTAATTAACTTAATTTAAAATCTCCACTAGGTTTTACAAGACTAGCTGCTGTTACCTTTATGTGTCCTTAATGGTTTTAAGGTGTATGTATGTATGTATAGGTGAATGATGCAACGTAAGCTTCATTATATATCACACTCCATGGGAATAGCAAATATTCTCCCCAAATCCATTTTCCAATATTCTAGTATAATACAAATCATGTTGAAGCTGGAAAGCAGGCAAACCAGTTGACTGACTGCCAATACACAAACACGTTCCGCAATACCTGGAAAGCAGGCAAACCAGTTTACTGCCAATACACAAACACGTTCCGCAATACCTGGAAAGCAGGCAAACCAGTTCACTGCCAATACACAAGTTGCGCAATTCCTGGAAAGCAGGCAAACCAGTTCACAGCCAATACACAAACAAGTTGCGCAATTCCCGGAAAGCAGGCAAACCAGTTCACTGTCAATACACAAACAAGTTCCGCAATACCTAAAAAGCAGGCAAACCAGTTCACTGCCAATACACAAACACGTTCCGCAATACCTAAAAAGCAGGCAAACCAGTTTACTGCCAATACACAAACAAGTTCCGTAATACCTGGAAAGCAGGCAAACCAGTTCACTGCCAATACACAAACACGTTCCACATTACCTGGAAAGCAGGCAAACCAGTTCACTACCAATACACAAACAAGTTCCGCAATACCTGGAAAGCAGACAAACCAGTTCACTGCCAATACACAAACACGTTCCGCAATACCTGGAAAGCAGGCAAACCAGTTCACTACCAATACACAAACAAGTTCCGCAATACCTGGAAAGCAGACAAACCAGTTCACTGCCAATACACAAACACGTTCCGCAATACCTGGAAAGCAGACAAATCAGTTCACTGCCAATATACAAACACGTTCCGCAATACCTGAAAAGCAGGCAAACCAGTTCACTGCCAATACACAAACAAGTTCCGCAATACCTAGAAAGCAGGCAAACCAGTTTATTGCCAATACACAAACACGTTCCGCAGTACCTGGAAAGCAGGCAAACCAGTGCACTGCCAATACACAAACAAGTTCCGCAATACCTGGAAAGCAGGCAAACCAGTTCACCGCCAATACACAAACACGTTCCACAATACCTGTAATATCAATATTTCATATCTGTATTTTTATATCACTTAGGTCAATGTAAAATTAAGTTTACATAAAGAACATGAAGGTTATAAAACTGAAGTATCAAATTGCATATTCTTTCCCACATCTGGGAATAATATTTTTTAATGACGTTTTTTAATCAATTTATCAACTTCATATATTTTCCTTATAAATCATATACAACAGTCACCCCCTTCGGTTTTAAGGGTTGGAATTTTACTAATGTGACTTAATCAAAAGGGGAAAATGTTCCTCTCATTCTTTGAAAAGCAAAACTCACAGTGTCTCTTCATCCGGAGCTTTCAGTGTTATCTTTGGTTGTCCATGTAATTCCCATCTCTCTAGTGCTTCAGACTGGTGCTTGGCAGCTTGACGGTAGCAACCTACTGCTGCATGGCTGCACTGTAAAAGTATTCAAGTCTGTAATATTAGTCTTTCCAATGAAGATATGAGATGAGATAATTCAGAAAACTTTATAGATAAATAAAGTGGTAGTATGATGAGTCACAAAACTGCATTAACTCAGTAAACATGTCAGAGGAATGAACATGCAGAATATTGCTAAACACCTAACAGAATCACACCATTTTCGTACTCGTACTCCCACACCTTACCTTTCCATGCAATACATGATCACAATAATGCTAACATCTTTAATTTTCTACAAAAGCTTCAAGTTCATAAAGTGTGTAAGTACAATCCAAGAAACCGTTATCTGCCAAAAATCATTGCCGTATTCTTTGTAGATGAAACTTTGAATGACTCTACACAGTAAGTCTCGTCTTTCTATATGGCATGCAGTTGAACCTACATGTACACTTACAGCTGTGATCTGTGGGAGAAGAATAACTTATTTGAAACTAACCTGTGCAGCAACTTTGCCTTTGCCCATCTTGAGATCAGTCCTAACAACAAGAACCATCTTGTACTCCCCTGATTCACCTGGTATGTAGGTCTGTGAGCAGCATACGGAATCAGAGAAACAAGAGTTTTAGCACATTTTTTAAAAGATTTCAAGCAATATTAACTATAAATTATAATTTGATCAATTATGTTGTTGTGCGGCAGCATCTGATTTGGGAAAAGAGTGTACTTTTTCAGATAACAGTACAATTACAAATGTGCACTAGATTTCAAATATTTTCAATTTTTTAGAATTTTTTCTTCCATGACCAGTTTCTGGTTCATGTGATTACCAAGCGGCAATCACATGTTGTTTCTGGATACATATTCACATACTAACAGTAATGTAATAGCAACACAATTATCTTAAACCATACTTTCCAGAGTTTCACTTGAAATAGATACAACAAAATGAAAAGACTCATGAGAAGATTTAATATCAGGAAATAAGAATAGAAGTAAACAAGGTGAAAAAGCAAACTTTTAAAGAACAAACATAAAACAAGATTTTTTGCACTTTGTTGCAATGATCATTATATTAAGGACAGGAAACAGCAAAACCCAAACCTACAGTACCTCTGTTGATCTTGTTGTCTCTTTGTCAGCTGTAGTACTTGCACAAAGTGACTGTTGTTGGTTCCATTTCCCTTTCAACAGCCAACCCAACAATGCCCCTGCCCCCATGCTCGCCAGCAAATTGATGGTCATGGGAGACACATAGTCAGTGATCTTAGACATGGCGTCTCCTTTTTTCTTCTTCAAAGGATAACAGCAGGGTTGAAGACTTCTAAAACAGAACAGCAATTGTAAGATAATAATAGTAGCATACAAACACTTCTGAAAACAAAATGATGAACACTAATTGACATTCAAAACAGCTTATGAATTGCAACCGTACCTAGGGGTACTCGTGTTTGGTTGCATAAGAAAATATTTGCTGATTTCTTTTGCTTCTTTGGGAGAAGCAGAAACCAACCAAACTTAAGGTTTTACCTGTGCAGCCTTACACTAAGTACCCTTGATAATGAGGAACCTACATTTATAAAGAGAAATTACAAAAACTATCTCGATGTTTGGCTTATATATTAAATCGAGAAAAAACCCTCTTTCTCTCTCTCTATAATATATATATATATATATATATATATATATATATATATATATATATATATATATATATATATATATATATATATATATATATATATATATATATATATATATATATATATATATATATATATATATATATATATATATATATATATATATATATATATATATATATATATATATATATATATATATATATATATATATATATATATATATATATATATATATATATATATATATATATATATATATATATATATATATATATATATATATATATATATATATACATATGTATATATATATATATATATATATATATATAAATATGTATATATATATGTATATATATATATATAGATATGTATATATGTATATATATTTATATATGTATATGTATATATATTTATATATATGTGTTTATGTATATAAATATATATATATATTTATATATATGTATATATATCTTGGGTACAGATATTTTCTGGAATTGCCCAATGTGTAACGTGCTAATCTGAGCAGCATGCTAATGCGATGTAAATCCAATCATCCATGTGTGGTTTGTCTACAATGGCCTCGAAATTGTGTGTGCCACAGAGGAAAGAGTTTTGATAGTCTTATTATTCAAAAGACAAAGCTTGAATATTGTGGAGCTAATTACTTCATTATTTCAATCTGAATATCTATTTTGCAGGTAGTGATTAAATAGACAAAGCTCATATATTGTGGAGCTAATTACTTCACTATTTTAATCTGAATATCTATGTTGAAGGTAGTGTGTAGAATAAGGTATAAACATTTTAGTTTCAGGCATGAACATTGAAGAGGAATTCACATGTGGGCAGAAAAAGATAAGCAAAAACTACAATTAAAGAGTTACACATTCAAAAAATTATTTTACAAAATTTATGGGGAACTATTTTACCATGGACCGATACCTCAATTTGAGTCATTTGGCGAGAAAGTATAACTCCTCTTCACTTTGGCCTAAAATTTTAAAAAAAAATGCCCAAAACCTCTGGTGATCCTCTATTGAGACTATCCACATTCTAGCACGAATCTTCATGCCCAACTCACGTAGTGACCTAATCCTACAGATTAGGGCATGAATGCACATGTATTGAAAAAACCAAACCACACGCGAAACAAAAGTCAATGGGCTACAACACGCGTCCAAAAAAGTTGTACTAAAAATGTAGTGCAACTCAAAATGCAATATGAAAACTGTGTTACTTTCGTCTAAACATTCAACCACACATACTTTGATTACATCTTTAGTATTCCATTGAAGAAAATTATGATAGGCTATTTGGAAGACAAAGTTTTCTCTCTTTAAACAAAAAAGTTTGTTCAAAGAAATGATCTGCTTAACCAATACAATGTACACACGTTTCCATCTATGATCGCGAGCACAAACCAAAATGCAAGAGAGTTCGCAATTGATTGACACTTTTTGGATGGCAGCTCAATTTTTTGTGAAAAGTATTGGTGTTTGCACGTACGTATATCTTACTGTGCGTTTTCAGCTCCAAGCATGTCACACACGTACCGCACATTTAAGTAGAACTTAAAGTAACTTCAACCAGTACAAGGTTTTTTTTTTGTAAGGTGTATTTGACCTCATGTTTAGTCCTTATGCAAAACCAACATGGAGAAAGTGGCAAGAAGTTTGGGTGTAACAAAATAATTAATTGATAAGATATTCTATTTGTAAATTAATCTTGCCCATGACACAATTTTAAATAATTCTGCCCATTGTGAATAGATCATCGCGTGAGCACCCGTGAACAGTTTTTGTATCTTCCCATTTAATTGTGTACATCCATGCATTAGGAGTACATGAATATGCAGACAGTCAAGTCATTCCATACACGGTGGACAAGCAATACTGGTGGACGTAAAAATTATTTTGCACAACTTTTCCATAAAAATGCTATTTCGACACGGTTTTAGGACATTTAAGTTAATTTAGGTAAGATAGTGTCTAACAATATTTTGAACAGTAAGTAATTTTTTTGAACTTTTTTCCTGACTGAATTCTTGATTATTTTGAGAAACGTAAATTGGAGTGTTCTGTCCAACATGGCCATTTCAAATTGCCATTGGATTATGCACTTGATAATTGAATGTCCCACCCCTATACCTCGGCAAGGTGAGTCAAAGGTGGGTCATTGCAAAATAAAATGTGACCCACATGTGCATCATTTCACTTAGGATGTCAGTCATAAATGTGACTGTGGGGTGAGTCAGTTTACCAAAGATGTCTGTCATTTCAATAACACAGGTGGGTCAATGTGGGTCACTTGCTAAATCTGTTGCATGTGATTAAATGTACAATTTGTGAAAGCCAATGATAATACCCTTAAGGATTCTATTGCTTTTTTAAGATTTTAAAATTCTTTTTACTCTGCAGAATTCATGCATGTGCCTGGTAAATTGTGCAAGTTGGCACAAAGCATGGTTTTATCTAGTTAGATAACATCTGAGTGTAGTATACAATACAGCCACTATATGGCTGCTATACAGTCAGAAAATGCTATATACTTTATAATGTTGAAACTGCAGCATTGGCTTATCATAAAGGATAGATAATAATAATAATAATATACAGTTTTTATAAAGCACTACACACACCAAAGTTTCATTGCTGTGAAAAAAACAAATGAAATGAAAGAGGGGCAAAAGAGGGAAACAACTTATAGAAGTGAGAAAAGATGTGTTTTTAACAATGATTTAAAGTTAGTTACAGTTTGAGCCTCTTTGATATGTGTTGGTAGATTGTTCCAGAGAAAAGCAGCTGATGATTGAAACAAAAATGAACATATGACTTTGTAGAAGCAGAGGAAGGTACGAGCGATAATTTAGAACTGGAGCATAGACAGCGAATCGGAGTGTACATGTGGATAAGATCCTGTAAGTAAGTAGGAGCAAGGTTGTGGACACATCTGAATGTAAACAGAACTTTGAAGTTGATGCGCGATTTAACAGGGAGCCAGTGTAAGTTGTGAAGGATTGCAGTTGCATGAGTGAATGGTATACAACGTGTGACGAGTCTTGCAGCAGAGTTCTGTATGCATTGCAGTTTAGCGAGTTGAGAATCGGGAGACCATATAACAAGCTATTACAGCTATCCAAGCGTGAGGACACAAATGCATGTACAAGCATTTCAGTAGATAAATTTCGACTATGCACTAGAATAAACTAGACCTTTCCGCGATGATCTCAGGTCAACTTTTGACAAAGCCTTTTATCGTTTTGGAACACTTAAGTAATACTAAATAAATATATATATTTAATAATATTATTGAGAGCCGTTCACTTATGTTTTGATGGGTTTAGATAAAGAAAACTGATTTTTTATTTTTGTACGAGAACCTTCGCTACTGACTTAGTTTTTGAACAGCGCCTTGGGTGGATGTATCTAATCAGTTGAAGTTGTCGATCAATAGAGCATCAATGAAGTCAACGTGCACAAACATTTTCAAAATAGCAGTTGCCAGCGCACTCAGGTGATATGTGCAATAATTGTGCACGCATTTCCAGAAGTGAGGGAAATACAAAGTGGTCGGAATGTCCTATCTTCCGTAATTTAGATGTTTTTTACGTACAGTGTTCATCATTTCATTTGTAACTTATTTTGAAAAATACTTTAAAGTTTTAAGATGCTAATGAAATCAAAATCATAGCTTGAAAGTACTTTAGTCAGTTTTGAGAAAGGTTTTCATTTCATGATTATATCATTTATTGTTGACTGAGTGGTTTTTAATCTTACGATTGTATTGTGTATTGTCTCACTCAGTATGCAAGTATTGCCTTCAACGCCTTGCAAGTACCGAGTGAGGTGTTTATCTCAACTAGGCTTTATTCAGCAGAGTTACTGTCTGAAAAACTGTAATGCAACACCAGAACTATTAACAGACGCATAGATGGTCCAAATTTTCCAGTATTGTTTATATCACAACTAAATCAATTGAAACCAGTAGTTTCAATTGATCCTTTATCAATAAATGACCAGTACAGTTTACGAGATGAACTTTAATTCTAGAGCGTTTGTCAGAGCTAGTCAAGTAAAGGAGATTCTAGAATACTGGGCTGCTGTAGTCTGTTTCTTACATTAAATCTGAAATTTCATTATTGCTTTTTGGTGAGTTAATGTGATGTCTGTCACATTCATGACTGTGGTGTGCATCAATTACACTGAAATGTGCGTCACTTTTGTGATGCAGGTAGTCATTTTGAGACAAGATTTTAGTCAATTGTGTGACTAAGGGGTGCGTCAAAATTCACCATTTGCGTGATGCAGGTCGTGCAATGACGCACCTTATCCGGGGTATTGAAGGTGGGACATTCAATTGATAGGTGCATTACAGAGGGTGTGCTCCCTGGCTATCCACATTGAAGAGATAGGGCCTATAAGGGTCCGCGTCCTAAAAACTTTGCGCGACCACACCCGACCGACAGGTGACCGGTCGCTGACGGAGTCTGACCCAAAATAGCACAGAGTTGCCTATTGAATTAATGTCAACGCAAGAAATGAGCATCCACACATTCACTGAGTTTGCAAGCACTGAATGCACTATAGTGTCGACGACGACAACAAGTGAAAACACAATTACAATGACGGGGTCGTCGCCTGCATATTCGGTTATGACAGTAACAATGGTATCACGAAACGCTTAATACGACCCAGACGAGAACACAGGTACGACGTACGGACAGACATAACATCGACAACCAAGCCAATGTCCACGGCCTTTGATAACCAGTTGTGGTGCACTGGCGCGTCTACCCAACCCAGGCTTCAACCCAGGGCCTTGTAGTCTGTAGACATGTATGATAATCGCTGCACCACAGTTAGTAGACAATGCACTAGTGTGTGAGCTTTCTGTATTTATCCAGGTATGAATGGGAATTAAGTCAGTGAAAGTTCAACAAAAGATAATCTCTTTTCTTTGCTCATGGTTTGCTGGTAAAAATATCAATTTTGTTTTGAATTCGACTTCTTGAAGTGGCATGTACTTTTAGGCTAAGATATATGTGCATATTATTTTACAAGTTCAATCTGATATGCTCTCTTATAAAGAGTGTAGTCAGTACATTAACAGTGTTTCACAGGCTTTGGTATTGAATCACATAAAACATAAACATACTGATCATGATCATTGCTGGTTTTGTACCTCTTCCCTCTCTAATACTTAGTCCTATTTGTTTAAATCATACTTAATGCCAACAGATAAATCATTACCTATGAATTGATCTACTCTTTTTCTCACAAAAAAAGTTAATAAATTTTCAAAAGCATTTGCTGTTTTCCTACCAAGAGTAATTAGAAAAATAAATTAGTTTGTGTTATGTCTTTTTTTCTTCCATAAAGCCTTATTTCACTTCTGCCAGAAAAAGACAAGAAAAAAGGAGACTTAAAAATGTATCTTCAACGTAATCTTTCAACAATGAAAAGCAAAAAACGTTTGTTCCTAATTTAAATCATTGGCCTTAAAAAAGAAACATATGGGGTGGGGAAATAAGCCGGAAACAAAGCTCCCGTTTGCACCGTAAAGCTTATATCCTGACACATACAGCAGGGAAAGGAGGGGGAGAAGGAAGGGGGAGGGGGGGGGGGGGAGATTTTTATTTATTAAATGTCCACGGTCAGATTTTTATTCTCTTGTATGTGTATGTCCAAGATACTGAATAAGTTCGTCGACAAGCAGGCTTCGCGTTAACGACAAATTTGTCGTATATTAATTATGCTATGGCTGAAATTTCTTATGACACATGTTGTACCTGCGTCGTCAAATTTAGATATAGCAATACTGCCAAACTTTTTCATTAACTTGAACGAAAATCATGAAAATCTTACCTATCTGATGCGATCGAAAGCTTTATCTTACACAAAAATGATTTTAAATTACTCAGAAATGAAAGAAAAATGACACAACTACGAGACTAATGGCCGAATAATTCAACATGTCCGTACAAATACTGTACATAAACATAAAGGCTCATGTACACTGTACATGAAAGTTTTGATGTTGTTTTGAATGCAGGCTGTCAATCGTCAATGATATCATTAGCTAGGATTCCATCTACCTCCTGTGGTGTAGCGGTTATCATACCTGTCTACAGACCACGAGGCCCCGGGTTCAATCCTGGGGTGGGTAGACACGCCAGTGCACCACAACTGGTTATCAAAGGCCGTGGACATTGACTTGGTTGTCGATGTTATGTCTGTCCGTACGTCGTACCTGTGTTCTCGTCCGGGTCGTATTAAGCGTTTCGTGATAGCATTTGTACTATCATAACCGAATACGCAGGCGACAACCCCGTCATTGTAATTGTGTGTTCAACTCTCTCTCTCCACTTTCATTCACTTTAGCGAGGCAGGCCTACACAAGTGTGTGTGTCTTAACAATACTTGCAAGCTTCGCTAGCTTGCAGTGAAAATCAAGGGCTTGTCTTAACCAAATACGCCAGGCAAAAAATTCTAACGTAACCTCTGTCGACAACTATTAACTAAATTTTAATGCAATTGGCAATGTGGGAGCATAAAGTCAAAAAATATATTTTTTTTTAACCGAATTCGGGAGAGAAAAACCATAAAATACACTAAGATACAAAAAAAATCATCATAAAAAAAATACTTACGGTAAAAAGTGGAGTTACACCCCACCACCCCCTTGCATTCCTGTGTTGAAGAAATGTATTAACATGTGTTAAGGGGATTTACGAACCCTTTTTTATACATATTTTAGATACTACCTCCACCCCCACCCCCGCCGCACAAGCCCACTCCCTCTTGTTACTAATTGACTTTACATCAGACTTCATTTTTAATGAAAATTTTAAGCATTCCCCCGCCATGTAATGGAAATTCCCCATGCAAGAGCATAATGAAACCAATCAAGGCACTGCAATATTGGAAATATGTCGACTCTGCTAAGGTTACGTTACTATAAGCTACGGCGATTATTAATCTTGTATTGTTGATACTCATTATAGAGATTAAGAATATTTGATAGTGAATACTTAAATCAACGTTCACATATGGGCAATTTCAAACAGATTTAATGTACATGTTTAATAAGCAATATTACCGCCACAGTACGTGTCGCGCGGTGTCACCGCGTGGTAATTAGCATACCCTTACCGTATTAAAATCTAGAACTAGCCTGGATTGCATAATATAAGACCAGCTCCTACCTGCTGAAACCAGGGAGCTGATACACGTATTTATACACAAAGTGACATATCCCTCGTGTATTGATACCCTGCGATTCCACCGACGATGCGCTAGCATTGATGTGTTTAAGTGTTAGAAATAGTATGCATTTTATGACTGAAAACAGTCAGAATTATCATCGTTTTAATTGCTTTTGTTCCAAAACAATGAGATTGTTTTGTATTGCAATATCAACCCCATTCACTCTTTCTTACCTCACACACTAAAGGATTGGAATGCTTTACCGTCAGACATTGTACATGCACTAAGTCTCAACTGTTTTAAAGCTAAACTTACTAAGACTTGTATTGCTAACTAGTTTTTTTATATATTTTTTACTCATACTTTTTACGCTCGGTTGGCGTTCATGTCCTCTTGAAGGATTTTTGCCGATTCAGATTTTTCAGATTCAGATTCACTCTTGAGATAAAAAAATAAATAAAAAAACCTGCTATGGTATAAATCAACTTTCTTTGGGGACTAAATTTTATTACACAATAATATTATCCGAGATACTCCCTATCTGAGAAAACTTTCAACTTGGCCCAGATTTTTGTTAGCATATTAGGCCTATACATGGAGAATACCAAGCCCGCCTTCCTCGACCTTGTTGAATATAATTTGTAGGCAAACCAGAACTAAGTTCTTGTAATCCAATAACGATTGGGTGAGGTGAACTGAGCACTATAAAGTTCTCATAGGCGCAGATTACAGGGACATAGGAATGATCCCCCTCCCCCCACCACAGATTATGTTTGCAAATTTCTTCCAAATTTACTAGTGTACTATTGACCTTTAGGCCCTATGGACATTTTCAAAATTTGAACCGATCTTAAGTATTTATTTGACTTTCAAGTGATTTTATGTATCGTAGCCCTTCCAGGCAAAAAAAATGTAATGCTCATTTTGTTTATTCTCATAATATACTGTAGTTATTTCTATGTTAGGAAATTTTGTCAAACTTTCATGTGCCATATGATTTATAACATGAAAAGCTTGATAAATTCTAAGCGAATCTAAGCCCTTATTTGGCTGTCAAATTAATAAAATCGCATATTACTGCTTCTTCCCGTGGCCCCCACCATCCAGGAAGGAATTTTGAATACTTTATTTTGCTTGTAAATAAAATTCAACTGTCAATCAAATCTTATTTGGTTCCATTATAGAAAACACACTTTGAGAAACAAATCAAAATTCAATATAACATGCATGGTAGGATAACTATGACAAAAATAAAAACAAAACAAGCAGAATTCTGCTTAAAAATTAAAAGAAAATAAATCAAGGAACAGAACTGAAAACAATTCGACAAACCATCCAATTTGACAAATTCAAACATCCGAAAATTTAATAAGCAGAAAAGTCTAACAAAACAAAGCAATTTCTTCGCTCTTCGATTTTTTTAAAAGTTAAAGATTGAAAGAAATAAAATAAGAAGAAACGGAACTTTAAAACTTCAACAACTGGTGGATATAAAACAAGCCTGAAGCATCCATCAAACATTGATTTTCGACTTTCACATCATATTTTGTATATAGTTTACTTCATAAGCTCTTGATATTTTTCATTTTCTTATATTCCATTCTTCGTTTTTTTTTTTTTTTTTAAAGATTTGGTTTTGTATGGGAGGGGGAGGGGGTAGTTAAAAAGTGCATCTTTTACCAGAAAATATGAAGAAGCAAGATGTAAAAATAATTCAT
>JAIGNY010001146.1:1335000-1400000 GCA_020152595.1 Chiridota heheva | reverse complement strand
TATTATCAGAACAAAAAATATAAATTTAGAGGTAAAGGAAGCCCTAAACTTCAAATATGCCTGTGTTCTCTTTGAAAAAATCTTCAAAATGCATGCAAAACACGGTGATTAACATTTAGAAATGTCATAACTTCAAATCTATACGGTTAATTTATATGAATCAAAGACAACAATATGGCGTTATATGTACATGACAACAAAATATTCACGCATTTGCCCCCGACCTCTAAATTCCCATTCATAAGACACAACTCTGGTTATCAAAGGTCGTGGACATTGACTTGGTTGTCGATGTTATGTCTGTCCGTACGTCGTACCTGTGTTCTCGTCCGGGTCGTATTAAGGGTTTCGTGATAGCATTGTTACTATCATAACCGAATACGCAGGCGACGACCCCGTCATTGTAATTGTGTGTTCACTCGTCGTCCGACGTCGCATTCAAAACATTTTGCGCATGGCCAATACGGGTACGTACGGGTCACGCGTAGCTTGTAAAATTTCAACACGTACCACATCGCGCACTCACAAAATCACTCCGATTTTGATATGAACAAGTTATAAAATGGAAACAGAATTGATACGATCGTAAAATATAAGGTCTTTTCTATAAGTTTTGAAAAGATTTAAGTAATACATAATGAAAATCTAAAAATATCACAAGATATAAAATATGTTTTTATTGCGATCAAATCTCACACAATGTGAACGATCTGGTTCACTGTGGACGACATTTTCCGAGGGGTAAGATTTTGCTTTACACATATTTTCCGAGGGGTAAGAAGAATTTTCTGATACGGGTACGTACGGGTCACGCGTAGCTTGTAAAATTTCAACACATACCACATTACGCACTCACAAAATCACTCCGATTTTGATATAAACAAGTTATAAAATGGAAACAGAATTGATACGATCGTAAAATAAAAGGTCTTTTTAATAAGTTTTGAAAAGATTTAAGTAATACATACTGAAAATCTAAAGATATCACAAGATATAAAATGTTTTTATCGCGATCAAATCTCACACAATGTGAACGATCTGGTTCACTGTGAACGACATTTTCCGAGGGGTAAGATTTTGCTTTACACATATTTTCCGAGGGGTGAGAATTTTAGCTATACCTATGGACGACTTTTTCCGAGGACATTTCCGAGGGGTGCCAAAACGGGCAATGTCGGCGTCCATAGGAGGGAGGGGGCGGGGGATCGGACTGAAACTGGATTGACCTGAACGACATTTTCCGAGGGGTAAGATTTTTTTCCTCACCCTATGGACGACAATTTCCGGGGGTAAAGAATTTCATGAAACAAATTTCCGATGAGTTGAAAAACTGGACTATTTGTAGCTCCCTAATGACCATATGGACAACTTATTCCGAGGGGCTATATTTTATCTATTTTTTTTCCCGAGGGGTTATATTTTTGGCTCTAGTCTAGTCTCAAGTACTTCTGAGAAGAATTTATTACAAACATAATACTGACAATATGATGATGAAGCTTTACAGTTAGGCCTATAGCCTCAGGGCCTACCACATTACCACCATCAGAAAATACAAATATTAGCATTATCGATAGCCTAGGCCTAGTCATACTCACAGTTCTTTATTAAAGTAGGGCCTACGTAGACACAGACGGTACAACTGCAATATGGACGATTCTCCAAATAGCAGACGCATTCTATAGACAATTGACATGCTTTCAGATGGCCATAGCTTGATTTAAAGATGAGCAGGGTGCTATCCTAAACCAGGGGTGTCAAACTCAACTCTTACCTAGGGCCGAATGAGAAAATTTGAGTTTGTCGGTGGGTCGCACCATCAGAACTAAAAAGCAAAAACTGTATTATAATCATTTAAAGAGGGCCTGCCATGGAAAATAAAAATAAAAATTGCTAAAAATCCAATAAAAGGTGTTCGATATTCCATATTCCCAATTTCGAATATCTCACTTAAAAATTACGAAAAATAGCCATTTAGACTCAAAAAGTAAGGCTTGAAATGCCACTTTCCCCAAGCGCTCTAAAAAATAAATAATGTGTTTTATGACGTCACACTATACTTAATGGCGTAGGTATAGTGAGTCGATTTATTGTTTATGTTAAGCACAATGTGCATCGCGCCATATATATTATTTGTTGTGTTAGTTTATGTTGTTTGTGTCAATGGCTGCCAATCTAAATCACATGATTTACCCTTTTCTGTTCCCCAGGGCTCAGTTGTAGGTCCGGTTGCGTTTACTTGCTATGCAAGTACTCTTGCAGATGTTCTTTCACATGCTAATGATCACGTGAATATCATTGGTTATGCTGATGATCACTCTTTTTATTCTAGCTTTGATTCTGGTAATGTAGCTCAAGAATTAGAATCTGTTAATGGTATGCAACAAGTCGTATTTAAACTAAAACACTGGATGCAGCTGAATAAGCTCAAAATGAATGACAAAAAAACTGAGGCCATTTTCTTTAGTTCACTTTATTACAGGCGTAGAATTGCGACAGACTCGATTCAAGTCGGTTCTATAAAACCATCCAGCTGCATTAGATTACTAGGTGTTTCCATTGATACTAACTTAAATATGCAACTACATATCAAGAAAAAGTGCCTTGTAGCCAGTCGCAAGTTAGATATGATTCGTCGAATCAGGAAACACTTGACCACTGAAAGTTGTAGGCTACTGGTTCAAAGCTTAGTCATCTCACACCTCGACTATTACAATGCTGTGCTTGCTGAGCTGCCCACTTCTAGTTTATTACCAATGCAATCAATTCAGAACCAGGTAGCTAAAGTTGTTTTGCAAAAACGCAAATTCGATAGTGCTTCAAGCTGCCAAAAGGAACTGCATTAGCTTCCTATTGTTAAACGTATCCAATTTAAAGTTCTGTGTCTTGTTTTTAAATGTATTCATAATCAGGCACCAGCCTACCTCAAACAGCTAATTCAGTTCCGTAAATCCACATATAATACACGCAGCTCATGTAATCCTCCTCTTTCTCTACCCCGTACTCATACTTCGTCGCTTCGGTTCTCGTGCATTTTGTTCCATCGGTCCCAACCTATGGAATGACTTGCCTGATTCAGTAAAGTCTAATTCATCATTTACCTCATTCAAACGTAACCTAAAAACTCACCTTTTCAAGCTGGCCTTTAATTATTTCTTTAATTTTTATTCTTCTTTGGTTCTTTTGGCAGTTTCTCAGTGTGTTTTATTATTTTACATCTTGATTGGAAAGCGCGATAGAATATCTTTTTAGTAATGGCGCTGTATAAGTACTTTATTATTATTATTATCATATTGTACAATGAGTAGCTCAAGTAGCGACAGCTCTGATGACATTTTCGAACTCGGATTTGTTGTATTCTTGCTCGGTTTTTGACAAAAATCAAAACGAGGGGGATAATGACAGTGAAGAAGTAATCAAAGGAGTGGAAACCTACCAATATGAGCCCTTATCAGAGAGGTATTAGAAGGAAATGAACCACCGCCGGCAGAGCCTGAAGATGATGAAGATGATTGTTTTATTCATTTATTTTTATATATTTTTTTTACTTATAATTTTTACGCTCGCTTGGCGTTCATGTCAAGGATTTTTCCCGACTTAACCGATTTAGATTCAGAAGGCCTACGCAGGCTGTAGGCATTTCGTTACAAAACTGTTGATTGGTGAGTAGGCCTACTGTCTGACTGTAGCCTAACGTATATATCCCTTACCCTATGTTTGTATGTTGTTTGCCGACATGTGAAGTTGAAAAAAGACAACTCACAGATACTCTGTTCTTTGTATGGTACTTTACCCTAACATAAGATATCATGTTGGAACTTGGTTGGTTTTGGATATGGATGTCAATATCTTGAAGCACAATCATTTTTTTAAAGGCAAAAAATAAAGGTGGGTCTTGTGAGAATTTCTTCAAAATTATAGGCACGCCCACCGTGCCTGTACGAATTTTGTCGAAAGTAATGGCACGTCTGCCGTGACGTCCACCGTGCCTATAGGAATTTAATCAAAAGTAAAGGCACAGCTGCCGTGCTTGTAATAATTTTGTCAAAATTGTAGACAAGGCCTAGTACCCCGTAGTACCGTCGGACTGATGCCAGCCGTGTTAGTAATGCTGCCATTAGTGATGACTGCTCATACGGCAATCCCAATGTCAACTCGCACTGAGGGATGTGTATAAATATCATAATAACTTATCACGGCCAAAGCGACGCCGTGCCATTCCTGTAAGAATTTAGTGAAAATTTCACATTATGAATATTGATGTAACTTAGGTCAATGAATGCTCTTAAAGCCAGGTAGGGGTAAATTCTCCACGGCGTTAGCAAATGGGGTCTAAAGAGCCCGTGCAAGCCCTTTCCTTTCAGTATGCTATCATAGGGGCATTAATGATATGCCCAACGTGCATTAGATAGAGGCGTCATATTACACTCATGCGTGTTGGCAATGTAATTAGATCGTAGCTGTGCAAGGCCAAGCAAATAATGATATCATATTAGGTTGCCCTTGCTCTGGCGAGGCGTGTGATGTGCAACCCTCGATTTTGGCCAAAATCGGCGGTTGCAGTGCATACTAAATGGAAAGCGGGGCCGGCCCGTGAGAATGTCCTGGGGTTCATGGCAAAGCCACACACAAAAAAAATTGCATGCAAATTTGTGGTACAGTATACCGTATAAGAATATTATGATATATTTTTTCATTGGACCAAACATGGATTGCCATAAATTGACTTAAATATTCAGAATCAAACATTGGGGAGGAATGATATCATTCTGCAAATTGGTGAAAGAATCCAAATCTGTTTTCTCCATTCTGCCTACCAGCCATGGCATACCGCGCCGAAGGACTGACGATATTTACGGGTGACGGCTCAAGTAGAGCGGGAACCCGGAAATGTCGCTGATTGGTCGATCATATTTGTGTCTATAAGATATTTTACACGACAATAAGCACGGCAGCCGTGGCTATAATGACTTCGAAAAATTGAATTAAAGTAATGGATAATTCAATCAGTTTTTCTACTCTGTGTAGAAATATTCTTGTTTAAAGGATTAGATACTTCTCGTACCTTTGTCAATGTACAGAATCAGCGTTATTAATCGTAATGCACATTTGCATTTTGCATAGCCTTGCTGGTGCCACTGGTATCCTGACATCTGAACAGTGCTGGGCATCTAAAGTATTTAGTACAGTTTAGGCTGCTGTACATGTACATGTATGCCTTGCATAGCTAACGCATACTGAGAGCCGTTGTTTATCTCAGTGGGCCTATTTAGTTCCGGGCTTTTACAATAGGATTCACCCAGATCGCGGAAGGTCCGGTAGTTGTAAGCTATTTTTTTTTTAAATTTTTGGCTTTCAAAATCAGTAATATGCTTGTTCATTTCTACAGCAGTTAAGTATTATCATTTATAAAAAAAATATAATACTATTTGTACGGATGTTTTGTCTCGAATCCGAACTGCGTCTGTCTCTTAACCACATATTGTAATGCGAAAGGCAGGGATTTTTTTTTTTTTTGTGAGGCGAAGGGAGATTTCTTCTTAAGATGGATTTTTATAGCATTCCAATCTTACTTTCTCCCGGCCCACTTTTCCTCCCTGGGCCGCTCCCTCCCTACTATCAAAGACCAACTCTCAAACTATACTTCCATCTACACTGATGGCTCCAAGGAAGGCAACAAGACAACTGCTGCTGCCGTCATCCAAGACATCACCCTCAGTAGCAGGCTTCCTGACTACTCACCCATCTTCTCGGCCGAGGCCATAACCCTCGCCCTCAACTTTATTCCATCTTCTCCGACTCCAAGGCTGTCCTTACTTCATTACCCAATGTTAAATGGAATAACCCTACATCTCACCTCATCCTCCGTAAACTCCTTTCGCCCCCATCCGTAGGAAACATATTCTTTTCTTCTGGATACCCAGCTATGCTGGCATCCCTTGCAATGACAGGGCTGATGCAGCTGCTAAGCTTGCCCTCACCCTTCCCCTTTTCCCCAAACCCTTTCTGACATCAAACCGCTTATCGCTTCCCTAATTCGTGGCCGCTGGCAAACCTCATGGGACTCCCAAATTGATAACAAACTCCGCGTCATCCAGCCCACCATTCCGATCAAACCCACCAATCACAACCTATCCCGTGTCGACAACATCCACATTACCCGCCTTAGATCAGGTCAGACCCACCTCACTCACTTCCACCTCCTTATTGGTCCCCCCCCCCCACTGCAACAGTTGCCATTGCACCCTCACAATCCATCATATTCTCCTTGCTTGCCCCCTGTACAACCTTCCCTCGCTGCCCACAACTCAATAGCCAAGCTCTTCAAAAAAAAAAAAACCTCTGGAAAAAATTATCTGCTTCCTTCATCATGCTTCCCTCTACAACCATATTTAGTCCTCATTCCCCACCCCTCTCTCTCGACATTATTTCTTCACCCATACACCTCTCTCGATCCCAGCTCTCTGGCTTTTAGCTTCGCGTTTCTCTCAATCTCCCCCTGTTTACTCTCCTTCCTACCTCTGGAATGATCTAACCTTTCAGACACAATTTGACCCTTGCTGCTGTGGTGCCGTTAAACTCCCATTAAACAAACAAACATTCCCATCATGATTTAAAATGTGGATGTTAGTAAACAAAATACAAATTGAATTATGTAAATATTCTGATAAATCTTGACTTCTTTTAAAAAGTGTTTTTTTTTTTTTGTGGAAAATTCTTCATTTAAATGTTTTTTTTTCAGATATAATTGTCAAAGCATTGCTGGAAAAATAATCAAATTTGGGGAAAATAAGCTTAGCTTAAAAATTGCCAATTTGGCACTGCTGGAGAAAGTCTAGTTATGCCGATGACCCTTATGTGTATTATTACTTAGTTGCCATTTTGGCTCGACAAGTAAACTTTGTTCTTCACAAGGTTTTATAATTTATTTCATCATTTATTCTTTTTAGGTGCACATGTGGCAATTGTCAGATTATGCCAAAAGTGAACGAGTGCCAATGCTGCAAAGAGATGCAGAGGGTTCTTGTCAAGATGAAAAGTGAGGAAGAAGACAGGGAATGCCCATCCTAGATTTCAGCCAGTTTGTCTGAATCACCATGTTTTACAAGTTGCACTGTTCCAGTACAGTCAGAAGTATGGAAATAGAGCTGATACTGAACTTCATGAGAGGGTAGCATTGCAAATCATTTAGATTTTGTTTGGAATAATATAGTTTTTAAATTTTATTACAGAGAATTACCCCATTTTTGACATGTTAGAACTATGTGTAGTGCAGGATAAGCTTGGGATACCAGGATACCTTAGGATGATTCTGGATACAGGTTGTTTTTCCTCAAGTTCAGCACGGTTTAGCTCATGCAAAAAAAAATAGATAATTTTAACAGCCTCTTTAGTATCTTTTTCTCTTGGTCACATTGAAATAAAGAATGTCTTACCTCTCATTTCACTAATCATTCTTTCAAGGATCCCATCTAATGTAGAAATTTATAGGAATGGTATTCGCAATGTCAGACCAAAGCAAGGCTTCAAGTATGGGAGGAATAATAAGAAATAATAATAATAACGTAAATAAGAAATGATTGTTTTTCAGGTAAGATAAAGTTCCTGTCAGGCTACACATAACAACTAAAGATCTTCTTCTTTTTCAGATGAAGTACAGTCCTCCAATTGGATTATAAACGTTCCGTGAACAAGCAGAATATCTTATGTGCACAATCAGAATTTTATTTTGTCTAAACAAACAAGTTGCATATTATTTAATGACAAAATTTAAAAAACAAATAACCAGGAAATATATGTCTATACTGTATCTGCCAAGTGGCAAAGTCATGTTTTAGTTTAGCATCAATCAATTTATGAGTGCTTGTATCCAGTGCTTGTCATATATTTTTCTAAAAAAATGCATTTCTTCTTTCACAGACACTATCCTTATACTACCTACAGACACTGGCAGAGTTGGGATTATCTCGGCAAACATGTAAGGGTACCACTTTCGGTATGCATTTTCACCAAGATCAGGGAGTCTTTCCTTTAGCGGAATATGCAGGAAGCAGGATTCCAGTATCCAGCAATTTATGTCGTCTATTTTTTTTGAATTACAAATTAGGCTCTTATTTACATGTAGGACACCAAGTACAAAGTCTTGAGGGGGCTAGTGACAGTAAGTGGAAAATCGTATCAGTCTTCTATACCGAGATCCAGTTTGATATTCCAGAGTGGATTTACCTCCACCTTCACCATCAGTTTAAAAAAACAAAAAAAACACTGGCATTGATTTATATGGTGGGAGGGGAGGGCGGTTTAGAATCCCAAGCGGCATCTAAAAACTGTGTATGCATGATATGAGCTACAGAAAATATATTAAAAAAAAGGGAAAAGCTTAATGCAGCAGAAATTTTTCATTTTGTTTCTTCGTCACCCATGATAGTGACATTCAGTCAAACCCAACTACAGTAGCTCAACCCCTTACAGACATGTTGTGCCCTCTACCGCACATTTTGCACCGTTTGACATAATCTTTCTGCTAGTTTTTGCATCCGTGGCATAAAAGTCTAGTAAAGCAATTGAAGGAAGGTTAAAGGCCTGATGAGATGTAACACTTTTTAGATATGTAAATGAAAGTTAAGCAAAATGCATTTTCAAACAACAGCTTGTCTAGCTTTTGAAAATGGTCAATCAAAGTTTGAAGGTTTTGGAATTTAGGCAAAGTTTGTGGTGTCATCTGTTTAATATAACTCAAATTCTTTAATGTGTTTCTCAATGTTAACCAGTTGTGAGCTTTAGTTCTTTTTAGCCGATTACCCATTGCTTAAAGGTATGTTCAATATACAAAAAGCAACAGTTCCAACTCAAGTGCTCATTAAGAATTTTGGTGGTTCTCGTTATGAACATAATTCCTTAACAATGAGCCCACAACACATCTGGTCTGTAATGTACAGAAGTAACTTGAAGCCAACCAAATATATGTATAATTGCTTACACATCGTGGTTCAATAAATTATCAAAAGTGTTTGCCTGTTACTAAGGCAAGTATTATAAAACGCCTAATTGCCAGATGACATGCTATTTATTTTCTCTGGCCTAATCCAACACTTCTCTTATTTTGAATTAATTACTTTGCAGGCCTTTAGTTTATTTCCTTGGATTGCGTAATGGAAAAATTAATTGTCGCAGGGTCCGCAAAAGAAATTTGTCAAACCTTTTTATACTTCCATAAAATAAATTTCGGGTGGAAGTTTATCAAGTAAAAAAATGTATATTGGGCATAAAAAACTTGTTCGTTTGCCCTCCTCCACCACCCTTGGCATTAGAAAATATATACATATTTGGTTTTCAAAAATCCCTACACCTCATAGAATGTCCTTTTACGACCCAAACACTTGATTTGGCTAAAAAAATAGGTTAATTTTGGTGAAAATGCAGCTTGGCCATGCAAAATTAATTGTGTTAATACACATTGTACAAATCAAGAAAATTGGCCGTGAAATGAATATTTGGCCGTATACTGTCCAATGATCTTGCAGCCATGATTTTCAACTCTTCAATGACCTGCTAAAAATTATACATTTTCCGCCCGCCCCTCAAGCTTGTTTTCAAAGTGGAGGGCAAACAAACAATGTTTTTAGGCCTTATTTCCAATTATATCAACCCCAACCATATAGCCCCGTAGGGATGTTGCTGTCCCTATTTCAAAGAAGCAAGCTCCCCAAGAAAGCTGGTACTCATTTTTTGCTACAAAGATGATCTAGTGTATGCAACATTAATGTACCAAACCCTATTCCATTTATAAAATGAACTTCTTTTACAGATACATTTCATAAAAGTAATATAAGTGCAGGAAAATATGAGGTTGTGTCCAATATAAACATCAACACCTGATGTAATCAGTTGCTAGTACCAGGAGTGTTTTCCTCCATTTGCAGTGTGTCTGAAGTGCCATCAACACCTGTTACATCCACATTTTATGCTGATTTTGTTCAGTTGTTTGGAATCTGGATGCATGCCTCCGAAGACTTCTTCCAAGGTAGGTTTTTTATGACGCTTGATACAGGTTGATAAGGGCTAGGAATGCGACTTGACTGGTTTCTGACCGAATCATACAGGTTGAGGAGGGCTAGAAATGCGACTTGACTGGTTTCTGACCAACTCATCCAGCACTGCGAGAGCATACACTTCCTTGATTAGGATGTCAACATATTCTAAAAGAACATGAAGAAAAAAACTTTGATATATGGATAGCAATATTTTAATTTGTTTTACTTCTTTTTATTGGGGCAATTTGTAAATTTGACAAAACATGATTGCCCTCTTATTCCATCAACCCTTGATTATAATAAAGATTTTAGATGAACCTTGACGCGTCTTAATAACATATAAAGGTCCAACGCAATTCAAATTCATTGAACAAGAAAGTTTCTCCACTTTGTAAATACAACAGGTGGCAAAATTTGACCCATGAAAATTCAGATTTTGTAAGAAACAAATTCTCCTTCCTAATGTCATAAGTTATTACAAATTTGTATACGTATCAAATGATATTAATTCGGGGCTGCTGTGCTTGTAATTTAGGCATGTGAAAATTTTGTCCACTATTTAGAGATTGAAAATACTTAAAGTTTGATCATCAATATGGATTGTTATTACACATGGGTGACATCAGCTAGTGACAGGAAGATAGACCTCTAGCACACCCCCACCTTCTCCCCGACTTCGCAATCTGCCAAGAATTCACAGGAAATACTGTGTGTTATTTTTTTTTTTGTATCCACCTCATTGGTGGATAAAGTGAATACCCCACCCATAATCGGGGAAATCCCATCACCACCCATTCACTACAGTGAGCTCAGAGGGGTGGGCAAGTGCAGGATTTTTATGGCCCGGTATCCCATCAGAGATGCAGACGTATCCCACTGCAGATATTTAGATTTTCATAATCAACATGCTAGGCATTATAGTACCTTGAAAATTGGTAACCTTTCATTTTCAGGCTGACCCTCCAAGCCTCCTGATCTAGTAGATTCAGTTTTTTCAACTTTCTTCATGATCTCTGAAGAAAATGATGCCATGAGCTCAGCAAGAGAGTTTAATGAAATGTATTTCTTTATGAATAAAAATAACTGACTTAAATTAAGCCATTCATAATTAATTGTTGGTTTAGTGTAACTCATTTTGTTGAGAAAAAATTGGGTAGGTAGGCAATGTTTTTTGAGCCAATATCAGGTTTTTTCATACCTTTCGTATAATAAAAGGTTAACACTTCAGATAAAAAAAAATGAAATAGTTTGAGTAGGCACCAATTTTGATGGACAGGTAGGGTTGCGCCAAACGAACAATTATTTAGGATGGCCTTAGACTTAACTGAAAAGGTACAAAATAAGTTGTTCAATATATATACATTACAAAAATTACACTGAAAATGATATAGGTATATAACACCATGTGCGAATTGTGAAGAAAAAATTGGTTGAATAGGTCTAACTTTTAATTTGGAAAAACCCACTTTCAAATGGAAGTTTTATGTAAATGAAGTTACTGTTACACCATCAAAAACACTTCTAGTAATAAATGAAAACAACATCTAAGCATCAAGAAAAATTGATGAAACAAACCTTTCCATGAAGTTCTGGAAATTGCACAACATTTGTGGCTTCCTCACTTTCTGTCAACAAATGTTCAACAGAATCTGTGGTCGTTCTGTCATATTCCTCACAGATTTCTCTAACCATCTACAAAAAAGAAATGTTTTGATATCTTAACTATGCAGGCATGTAATTTTGTTATTTAGGACCTACCAGTTAACACACCATTTTTTGCACTCCAAAATGATTATTTTTTTGTCATGCATGTAGGCATAAGTTTTTCTATTCGACATACAAAATAGTATCATCAAGAGCAAGGTGTCAAAACCCCTCATAATTCCTTCACTGGCATGACAAATATGGAAGTTAATTTGTCAATTTACAGTTCATGCTTTTTTAACTTGGAAATCTGTCCTCATAATCTTACTCAGACAGCGTGTAAAGGATTTTTTTCAATGGCAATGTTAACTTGAACTTGGTTCATGCCTTTGTTTAAAAATGAAACATGTAGTTTTCGTATTAGAAATAAATATGCTCTAAAATGTTGCATCGCCTTTGTAGAGATGTGGTGCAGCCCAAGTTTTTCTTTGAGAACGTTAATACTCTACATCAACTTTTTACTCAGTTGCTTGTTATGAATTACAGAAGGGCATTTCTGCCAACTGCACTTTCTGCCATTCCTTACCGTCATGACGGTACGGCCCAAAAAGTATAGCGGAAAGGCTCATAATATATCAGTAATAAAATGTTGTTTAGTTTTAATTTGAATTGAAAAGCATTTCTGAGAAAATAGATACAGTAATTGCAAACAACAATAATTAATAAAGATATTTATTATTTGACTTTATAAATGGGAAAATGGGCCACAAAAAGTCCCGAAAGATTAATAAAAAGAATTGGTAATGCTATGTTAAGTACCAAATATAATTCATTTGAAGAACAAAAAAAGGGATCCGTTTGAATGGGATTAATGTGACCGTAAATTAGAATAAGCCTATAGCCTAGGCCTATTTGAAATTAAAACTTCATATTTCGGCGGAAATGCCCGGCTACCTTGTTTATACTAGTACCACAGCACATCTCCACATTATAATGTAAACCAAAGTCCTAGCTTGCATACAAAACTTAAACTAAGCTGTTTTATGGCACGATGTTTCCAAGAAGGCCTTGGTTTCTTTGCAGATCGTTGTTCATCAAGGTTAGGCTAGAGCTTGTAGCGGAATTGGTGCTGGTTGTAGTACTATTTAACTACAGCCTAGGCCTATTACCAGGAACGTCTGCATCGAGCCTAACGATCAGAAAACTCTAATCCCTTTTCAATGTGAAACCCGACCCAGGAACCAAAAAAATACGTTTAGAAAGTCCAAAATCTGCTTGCAGAAGTAGGCATGCAGACTCGCAGATTATCCTCAGTAAAGACTAAAGGCTCTCCGCAAATCACACTGCTTTTCATAGGCCCTGTAATTTGTAAAGTCCAAGTCTAACGTAAATTAACTGCACAAACGTCGTCCATAAACGTCTCATTTTCGGATCCTTTGGAAATTTGTATCTCTCATTTTTATTACTACACTCTCCTACGACACCATGAAATTACATTTTCCTTATTTCAGCTGAATTTCTTCTCCTTCCGATTTAAAAATCACATAAACAACACTTGTAACTGTACCGTGTACAGTACGTTGTCAGGTTGTTGCATATGTTGATGGCAAGCAGCACATGAATCGACTCACTATACCTACGTCATGTGACGTCATCAGTTACTAATCCGAAGAACTGGGTTTTTTTCTTCAAAGTTGATAGAAATGATCATTTTCTTTTCCTCGATAAAAACAATTTAATGGAATTTAGCAAACGAAACCTACATTTTTGGATAGCAAATGATCCAATTAATCAATTAAGAGCCAATTATAAATCCATGGCAGGCCCTCTTTAATATTTATTTTATCTGCACTATGCTTAATCTACAGTGTGGATGTGCATACAAATGTTTTAGCAGCATTCATGAATACAAAGTAATGAAGTAGTTTAACAAAAAACAAACAAAAACGGCAACATAAACTTGCAGTTTGCAACAGCACAAATACATTGTACAAAAATTGCAACAGCTCAAAACTGAACATTTATTTGCTACTATTCAATCCTTTTTAGTGTTTTGTCTTAAGGCTTGACACCTCTTTTTGCTGACAATTTTTGGTATGTCTGGCTGAAATGTCTGTGCTGTTCCGACTTTGATCAGAGATGACAAGTGTTGATCAGTCAGCCTTGTTCTCTGAGAAGTTTTTGTTAATTTCATGAAGGAAAATAACTGTTCACACACATAGGTAAAACAAACATTGCCATAATCTTTGTGGCAAACTTTCTGAAGTTTTTAAACTTTTCAGGAAGGAGTGAAAAGAAACCAGGTATCCCCACTTCAAGATACTTTGCTCTGAGTGTAGAATCCGACTGCATTTCTAATAGTTTCATCTGCAGGCTTTCTTCTGCATTGGCAACATCAAAGGTGAATGGTGCTGAGAATAATGCAAACTGATGTTCAAAAGATGAGAAATCACAAAATCTTTCTGAAATTCCTTTGACAACAATTCCGAAGACTGTCATACTTAGCAAAGCCAAATACAGACTCAATTTTGGCAGCATTTTTTAGCTCTTTGCACGTAGGAAAATAAGTAAATTTTTAATTTGACAACTATGAATTCCATAAGCTCACTTTTGTAATAAAGCACTTGATGTTATCATACAACTGAGTGATGAGCTTGCTTTTACCTTGCAATTTCAAATTAAGATCAGCTAATTGTGTGGTAATATCCACAGCAAAAGCCAGATCTTGGAGCCAACTTTCATCTTTTATTTCATCTGTGTTTTGACCTTTCATCTCCAAAAATATAATTATTTCTTGTCTCAACAAATATAATGTTTTCAGCACTTTGTGACATTACAACCAGCGGACTTTTGTGTAGAATGGAACATCGGTGAACTGACAATCCATATCTTCCAACAACTGGCTGAACTGACTGTGGTTGAGAGCACGGTCTCTGATGTAGTTCACTGTCTTTGTAACCAAGCTAAGCACATGATCCAATTTTAAAATCTTTGAACACAAATTTTGCTGGTGAAAAATACAGTGGAAATGTGCAAATGATGAATCTGGATGCAAGCTTTCTATTTTTCTTCGTAACTTTGCAGCAACACCATTATGTCTGCCAACCATATTCGCAGCATCATCAGTAGATAAGCATGCAAGTTTACTCAAATCAAAACCATAGTCATGCAGAACCTGTTCGACTTTCTTAAAGATGTCCTGGCTTGTTGTAGTGTCATGCATGGGGACCAATTCAATCAGTTCTTCATAAATATCAAATTCCCTGGCACAGGCCATGATGAAGACTGCAAGCTGCGCTATTCCACTGATGTCATCAATAGCAATAGAAAAATGTTCAAACTTTGATGATACAGCCTGCAACTGTTGTTTCAAATCACCTGATATTTCATCAATCCGTTTAGCAACAGTGTTCCTAGTTAATGAAATGTCTTGAATAAATGTGCTTTCTCTGGACATACAATTTCAGCTGTTTTCACAAGGCATTGCTTTACGAAATCTCCTTCACTGTAAGATTTCCAACTCATGCCGATCATTCGGCTGAGTTCATAGCTTGCAGTAACGGAAGCAACATTTCCTTTCTGAATTTTAGTAAAACAGGTCTGTTGTTGTGTCAAGTTAGCCTTCAATTGCTTGAGTGTTGAAACACGCATTGGGCCTTCATAATTATCATAAGATCGATGGTTCGTTTCATAATGTCTTTTCAAGTTGTTCTCTTTTGGCGTGGCGATGCTGTTGTGGCAAATTAAACAATGTATCTTTCCATTCACCGTTGTGCAAAAATACTGTAATTCCCACTTTTCTTGAAACACTCGCCCTCTTTGTTCAATTTCCTTTTTCTCTTAGCTGGAGGAGCACTAGCCATTTTAAAAGCAAAAATTGTGAAAGAAAGTTTCTGTTTGCAACTGTTAATGAGCTGCGCGTGATTCGCTGGAAGTTAAAAGTAGTTGACAAAAATCGCACAAAAAACAATTGAATCGAAAAATTGTGTTGTTTTTTAATTCATATTACAAGAATAAAACATTAAAGTGATCCACATAACTTTCAGTGTAATATTCTCTACCAAAAAACCACATCCGTCAGCGCGTTTTTTTCTGCAGTTCCAGAATTGCCATTACAGATTTTTTTCAGCCAATCATATACAAAAATGACAATGACGTAATAAATATGAATATTCATATACAACATTAGTCCTATAACATAGGACTGTATACTATAGCCTGTATAGTATGTAATGTATGCATGGAGCACTGGCGTAGCCAGAGGGGGGGGGGGGCATGGCTCCCCCTCCCATCCCATATTTACAAAAATTAAATTACACCTATATGCCTATGTATCGTACAGATGCGCATACATGAAATGCGAATCTCCCTGCATTCCCTGTAATGTAAATTCGTTGAATCCCTGTAAAACAAAACAATAAATAATTCAAATTTTTAAATGAAATTTTGACGCAATTTTTAATTGAGCCGTGAACTTGCCAAGCCTGTTCTTATGCGATGACGATTGAAGATAGCGCCATTCTGCTACTGCTTTGCGATGACAAAGTACTACAAGTGCCCCATTATTTTGCTCAAAACTTTCCAGAAATAGAAATCAATTTGTCTAAACTCTGAAGGCGGTAATTAAGTTCGGTTGAACTTCAATTTTGAAAATGTCACTTTTCGCATATGGTTTTTCAAAAAGGAAAAGGGAAAACACGGATGAAGGTAATGTATGCCCAGTCCAGTAAATATATCAATGATATGTATACATAAGTGACCATTTGTTGTTCTTCTATCGTCTTTAATATAGGCTTAGTTCCACGAGTTTTATAAAGCTATTTGTCATCGTCGGTGTGGGTGAAGCAAACACACATTTTTTATATATCTTCACAGTCCAGAAAAATAGGAGGGCGGAAACAGAAAATGACGGAAATTTTAGGGTTACTTCGTTTTCGACTTCGTAGTGGGGATTTACTTTTGAAGGACCATATCAAAACTTCCCATGCTAATGCAAACTACCTATCATCCTTGATTCAAAATGAACCTATTTGCGTTGCTGGTGACATGATTAGGGAAAGTGTTGTTGCTAACATCAAAAAAGCACAGTTCTGGTCTATCATAGCTGATGAAACATTGGATCGCCAAAAAAGGGAACAACTGGCAATTGTTATAAGATATGTTTCACCTAGCGATTCTGGAGTTTGGAGATTGCATGAGGACACGGTAATGGTATTGGACTTGATTTCTGACATCAAATCTAATAATCCTGGTGAAATTGAGCATAATGAAACCAAGTTGAGTGGCAAAGCTATTGGAGAAACGTTGCTAAGAAAGATTTGTGAGCTCGGTTTGAATCTGTCTCTTTGTGTGGGACAAGGCTATGATGGGGCAGGAGCCATGGCCAGTGAACTGGTTGGTGCTTCAGCAACAATAAAAAAAGGCAGCTCCATTGGCCTTTTATTTTCATTGCGCCATGCACTGCCTAAATTTGAGTGCTTCCGCAATGTTGTGCGAGAAATTTCATCGACTTTTCGAGCAAGTGCAAAAAAACCGGATCTGTTGAAGAGCCTCATAGAAAGTGACTCTGGTATTTCCATGACCAAGAAGCACCTGATTACGTTGTGCGAAACACGTTCTGTGGAACGACACACAGCAGTTGTAACATTTATGCAACTTTTGAAATATACACTAGATGCCTTATCGGAAATCAAATGCTGGGAATCACCTTGCGACAGAAACAAAGCAGAAAGCCTTGAAAAATTGGTGTGCAACTCAGAATTTGCAGTTGCTTCAGTCATTTTGGAGAAACTGTCAGGATTGATGCTACCAGTTTCCTGAGTCTTACAAACAGTGGGGGGAGATTTATCCCAAGCGTTAGCCTTAGTAAACCGCCTCCAGTCTGTTCTCAAAGAATTGCGAAGTGAAGGGGAGTTCCATGACCTGTATCAAAAGGCAGAATCAGATGTGATAGATGTGATAGAGGTGGAACTGCGAAAACCACGCATTGCAGCTAGAAGCTCATACCGACCAAATGCTCAAACATCAGACAACACCACCGAAGGCTATTACAGAGTCAACTTTTTTTATCCAGCCATAGACTCCATTATTGGAGACCTCAAGCACAGATTTGGACCACATCAACAACACCTATTTTTATCCAGCCATAGGCTCCATTATTGGAGACCTCAAGCACAGATTTGGACCACATCAACAACAGATTATCAAACTTAACTACCTTGTACCAAATTGTATGGAATTCGCCAAACAAGCTGACGGTAAGAGGCAGTGGAATGATTTAACTCCTGCTATTAAGGTGTATGCAAGTTTGATCAGAGATCCTTTCATGATTGTTAAGGGCGAATACATGTTATGGAGGAAGAAATGGGAAAATGTTCCTGTAAAGTCCCGATCATCTTCATTCGTCTGTGCCCTGGATCATTGCTCTGAAATGTTTCCTAACATATTACTGTTGCTCCAGTTGCTGGCAACTTTGCCAGTGACTTCTGCACAGGCCGAGAGAGTCTTTTCAAAAATGAAAAGAACCCTTACAGCTATTCGGTCAATAATGACGAAAGCCCGACTAGAGGCACTTATTCTATTACAAATTCATAGGGCCCATTGCCCAGACGTGGAATCAGTCATCGACAGATTTGCCATAACATCAGCGCGGCGGTTGAATCTAAAATTATGATTTGCAAGTTTGATTGTCAAATCTTACTTCCAACCTTTCGACTCCAAGTAACAAGTAAGTACAATGCCACCTCACTCAACCCCTCATTTTTCAATATTCTGGAGTCAAAAATATTGGCCAGGTGTGCAAGTGTGATCAATGATCTTCTGTTTCCTTTACAAATATCTTCTTTTGACATGTACCATCCCCCTTCCCCCACAAAAACTCAGGCGGCATCAACCCAAACTGCCCCTATATCGCTACGCAATAGAGTTTGAATAAATTGTACTTCGGCAAGTATGTGGCGGGGGCAGGTGGCACAGTTCCCCCAATTTTTTTGGCAACCAAGAATTCGGGCAAAATGTACAACAAAATTCTGGCAAAATTGTGAACAATAAAAAAAAAACAGCCTCAAATTTGCAAGTTTTGGCCTGGGAAGTGCCATTTCCGGCAATCTATAGGCAGCATTTATTGGAAAAGTTTCTCTGAACGCTACGCGCCAACCTATGGTGGCGCTCCGCTTAGATACTGTCACGGGTCAAAATTCATACCAATGAGTAGCCCCCAAACAAAAAACCTGCCTACGCCAATGGCATGGAGTACATAGTGGTGATAGTGGGTGAGATCTTATGTCATTATTAGGCCTAGGCTAATGCTATAATGCCTACGTTGACTTATTTTACTTGTTACTTGTTGGTTTTATGAAACTTCTTATTTTAAATTGATGCTTAGTTCAAATAAAATCATAGTGTGGCATAAAGTGCGGCAGAGTCGTAGTCAAAATTCTAAGCACCTTTTTTGAAACTCACTACGACTGCGCACTACGTCCAAAAAGGAAAATCAGGACTTTTTGGATATTTCAAAGTGTCTTTAAACATGTATAATTAACTACATTTACAAGTTCATCACGCATATGTTGTTTCATATATTCTTGAAACTATATAGGCTCTACAACTTTTAAAAATAAATATTAAATTTCAAAAAAGAATTGAATCAAAGAAGAAATTTAACTCACTACGCACTCCGTCCAAAAAGGAAAATCGGGACTTTGAGAAAAATGTTCAAAAAGGATAAAACTCACCTACAACTTAAACAAAAGTCTATTTGGGCATGAACTCGTACTAGGCCTAGGCATACCTACTAGTGCGAATTATCTCACGCATATACAGCAGCTTGATGATCTACGTATACAACGTGAAAACTATCGCTCTACAACTTTGTTTTTTTGAAGTGATTATTCGCAGGGCAGCCCTGCGAGTATCCACACAGAATCTCAAGCCAGCACTGCGAATAAGGTTAGGGTTGGGGTTAGGTTTTAGGTTAGGGTATATGTTATTACTGCCCTGCGAATAAGCCCCACCTTGATTTTTACACACTAACAAAAAACTCCGTACCTACAACACGTGTCAAGGAAAAGTGTTAATGCAAGGGAAAGTCGCTTAACTACTGCTATATAAATTATGTCTTAATTTTCATACAAGGAGCGAGTGTTAGAACTTTACTCAGAACACCACTTACCGAGATATTGTTAACTACTTCCTCGATATTTAAAGGAGGATTCGCTTCGTAGCACATTTTAAATTGTGCCATATCTGTAGTGTCAGGTTTTTTCCATTGTTTTCCGGCAAAGTAATGTTATTCACTCGCGGTCATGGAACTACTAAGTTCCAAATTATTTTGTCAGACGATATGTCATAAGTTTTTTATGAATGTTCATATTTGATTACGTCATCGTTATTCTTGTATATGATTTGCTGAAAAAAATCTGTAATGGCAATTCTGGTCTGCAGAAGAAAAAAAGCGCCATCCGTCACAATCTCTTACAATATGTAGCATACCTCAAAGTAATAATATTTTCTTCTTCTTTGGCTGAAATACCATACATACTTCTTACAAATAAACAATAAGATTATTTAGCTAGTAATACAGGATAATTGTGTTGGTTTTACGAATAAATACATATAAAAAAACAATTTAAATATCGACAAAATGAAAGAAAATAACCCTACAAATAACCAGAAATATTTTTAAAGTATATATTTCATTCTCTTTAGTGACCTTTTGTGGTTTATCAAGAAAAACAATATAAAGACTCATAAAAACAACTGTAGCATTTTCAATCGCTCACTTAAAATTGTGTGGCTTCGATAAACATTACTTTTTCTACAAAATGAACAATTTGAATGAAATAATCGAGAACTAATTTAAATTTCATTGAGATTTGTGTTTTTTAAAGAGAATTACTTTATCTTTCATCACATAATTTTACTCAGTATATTAAGGAGTTGTAAAGGAAGTTGGCTGTTACATTTGGTACAAGCTCCTGCTGTAAATATAATTTCTGTAACCAAGGAAGTACTTATTACACCATGGTTTAGGAAATACATTGAAAAGGAGTAAGTGTGCTAATGAAAATGTCATGCATCACCAAAGATTTGTATTGCTCGAGGCGATGCGGCTACGTAATTTTTTTATATCGATTACAATTTTCTAACGCACCATTTTATGTGGAAGCAGTTTGTAATGAACGTGCTCGCGCTGTACAAACCTTTGTGTGGGCCGCGGGCCGCAGGTGTGATTGTAAAGGGCCGCATGCGGCCCGCGGCACGCATGTTTGACATGCCTGACTTACATGGCAGCATGGTGCCCCCAACTACGTCATTTTTTACCCTTTGAACTAGTGTCGTAACATATCTTTGTGCCCCAACCTCCCCCAAAAAAATGAAGAACATGTTCCTACACCTATGATTCCCCTGCCCTATCAATCTTTCAAGAAAATTTTTCCAAAATGTTGGATGAGCGCAATGGTGATGACATGATTTGCCTTAGTCTTTCCGGCAAGATGTATCTTCCCTTTCTTGACTATTTTCACTCTATATGTCTGTCACCTATTATATTCATCCTCTTTTTCAGAAAAAAAGGTGGTAGCACAAGCACATGCATGCATGACATGCTCTTTGTTTTTCTTCCTTTAACATTTTCGTGCATGCCAGTTTTTAAATCATAATTGTGTTGTGTTTCTGTTGCTATTTCACTTTGCTAAAAAACAAGTTACCACATGTTCATCAATTAATTTCAAACAAAGAGTTTTAAACACCTTAGTAACTGCATGCATGCATGCATTGCGTCGTTTGCTTGTATGCTTATTTTCATGATTTGTCAGTTGTTTTTCAAATTTAATTTTTTCCTTTACCTCCAACTTGGAAATATGTATTTGGCACCGATAAAAGTATACCATATATCATTGCTATACTATTCCCTTCTGAAATCAAAAGTAATTGATTGATATTCCTATTGCGTATTGGAACCTCTAAGTTTGTTGTTTTCTGACTTTGTCTTAACAACTCCCTGGTATTAATTTACTGCCTTAGGTCCGTGGGATTTCTCACCCTTTTGTTTTGCCTCAGGGGTATACTGTTAAGGTATGTGCCAAAGCTTGCACTGTGCCCGAGATAAAAAGAAAAAAGATTTGCCCTCAATGTTTACAATAGCTTATTTTCCTATCCCACTCCCATTTTGAACACATTAATCCATGATTTCAGGAGTTGTGGTCCCCCTCCCCCTGTCGGAAATTTTTTCAGTCAATCCGGGAAAAAAAACTGAAGAAACTATTAGATGCAACCAACATATTTTAGCCTCCCCCTGTTGGGAAAACTCTGGCGCCATCCTGAATACTGTTAAAGTTTTATACGTTAACAAACAGCACTGGTAACGAAAACGCCACTCATTTTTCAGGTGGACCCCTAAGCTGAATATGTGTGTTACGGATTGGGTGAATTAGGAATGGGCCACTATATATTATATAGTTTATGCATGCAATTTGATCATATTTGAGATATATGCATGTCAGTTTGTTTACAGTTAAAACAGTAATTTGTCAGTTTATTTGGCGCTATGTCTGTCAGACTGTGTTCAAGCAGTCAAGAGAGATGTGATAATCTTATGACAGTGCAATGAGGCTTAATGACGGTGCAAAAGTTTGTAGCAAAATACTAATATGTGTAGAAAGGCTTTAGGCAGTGGCGCGGTGGGTCATGTTTCCTTGGGAAGTGCACTCTGGCGCCCCCGCCTCCCATTAATGCTTATAAGATTACAAAGCTGAGGACATCAAAATTCCAAGCACCATTTCGATGGCACCGTTTAGAAAATTGTTTAAAATTAGTGTTACAAATCAATGGGCGAAGCACTGATAGTGTCCAGGAGACGAAGCCCCCAGAAGCCTTGATTTTCACATGATTTTGATTGCCGAATATTGCTTAATATTGTGTCAAATACAGGGTCTAATCTTTGCGTTTCTCGTAATTTTGGTAGCAGAAAATTGCTTTAAATTGTGTCAAATCTAGGGACAAAGCTCCTAAAAGCCCTGCGTTTCTCGCAATTTTGAGAACAGGAAACTTATATTGTGTTGAAGCACTGTTAGAGGCCTAAGCCCCCGGAAGTCATGCGGTTCTCGTGAAACTTGTGTCAAACTTGTATCAAACCCATGCAGAGCCTCGCATTTGAAGAAAGCGCCCCTTGAAACATGGACGGGATAAAACTGCCAGTGTCTTTTTCGTCCCGTTCGAAGGACACTTTCTCAACGTATTGAAAAGGTATACAATCTCGAAGAAATGAGACCTATACCACAAGATTTAGGGGTTAGTTGGGATTTTCCCCCATATGTCAGAAGTCTGGCACAAAACCTTCACTGGACCCAAGGGTCATAGACCATGAGATAACCATATAATTGCAATTTCCCGACTTGTGGCCATATAGGGCCCCATTTTTGATGGTCCAGATACAATCTCCCAGAAATGAGACCTTTACCACAGGATTAAGGGGTAGTTGGGCTTTTGCCCCCATATATCAGAAGTGTGGCACAAAACCTTCCGTGGACCCAAGGGCTATTGACCATAATATAACTTTATGCTAGCAATAATTTTCACCACTTTTGGCCATTTAGGGCCCCGTTTTTGAGGATCCAGATACGATCTCCCAGAAATGAGACCAATACCACAGGATTAAGGGGAAGTTGGGCTTTTTCCCCATCGAGGTCTGGCACAAAACCTTCACTGGACCCAAGGGCCATAAACCATGAGAAAACCATATAATTGCAATTTCCCGACTTGTGGCTATATAGGGCCCCATTTTTGAGGGTTCAGATACGATCTCCCAGACATGAGACCTATACCACAGGATTAAGGGGTAGTTGGGCTTTTGTCCCAATATGTCAGAAGTTTGGCACAAAACCTTTACTGGGCCCAAGGGCTATTGACCATGATATAACTTAATGCTAGCAATAATTTCCACGACTTTTGGCCATTTGGGCCCCGATTTTGAGGACCCAGATACGATCTCCCAGAAATGAGACCTATACCACAGGATTAAGGGGTAGTTGAGCTTTTGTCCCCATATGTCAGACGTCTGGCACAAAACCTTCACTGGGCCCAAGGGCTATGGATCATGATATAACTTTATGCTAGCAATAATTTTCACCACTTTTGACCATACAGGGCCCAGTATTTCAGGGTCCAGATACAATCTCCCAGACATGAGACTTATACCACAGGATTAAGGGGAAGTTGGGCTTTTTCTCCCATATGTCAGACGTCTGACACAAAACATTTACTGGGCCCAAGGGCTATGGACCATGATATAACTTTATGCTAGCAATAATTTTACCACTTTTGGCCATTTAGGGCCCGTTTTTGAGGGTCCAGATACGATCTTCCAGAAATGAGACCTATACCACAGGATTAAGGGGTGGTTGAGCGCTTGCCCCTATATGTCAGACGTCTGGCACAAAACCTTCACTGGGCCCAAGGGCTATGGACCATGATATAACTTTATGCTAGCAATAATTTTCACGACTTTTGGCTGTTTAGGGCCCCGTTTTTGATGATCCAGATATGATCTCCCTGAAATGAGATATATACCACAGAGTTAAGGGGTAGTTGGGCTTTTGCCTCCATATGGCAGAAGTCTGGCACAAAACCTTCATTGGATCCAAGGGCCATAGATCATGAGATAGCCATATAATAGCAATTTCCCGAAATGTGGCCATTTAGGGCCCCATTTTTGAGGATCCAGATACAATCTCCCAGAAATGAGACCTATTCGCAGAATTAAGGGGTGGTTGAGCTTTTGCTCCCATATGTCAGACGTCTGACACAAAACCTTCACTGGGCCCAAGGGCTATGGATCATGATATAACTTTATGCTATCAATAATTTTCACCACTTTTGGCCATTTAGGGCCCTGCTTTTGAGGGTCCAGATACGATCTCCCAGAAATAAGACTTATACCGCAGGATTAAGGAGTAGTTGGGCTTTTGCCTCCATATGTCAGGAGTCTGGCACAAAACATTAGTCCATTACTTTTTGGTTTGGGAGTTGGTGGACTTTCACCTCGTGAGTGTAATTACATTGCAACAACCGCCACCCTCAAAACACTTCTATGTAACGATTACAAAATGTAAAACAGGAAAGAAAGAAAAAAACTGATTTCACTCCGTTGGTGGCCCAAATCCTCTCCAACTGTCTAGTTGGTTTCCGAATCCAAGTAGATAGCGCTCTTGCAGAAGGATAGCTCTTCAGCTGGTAAAAATTTGAATCTGAATATGAATCTGAATATAAATATGAATATGAATATGACGCTAACTTCAACTGGGTACCAAAAATTAAAACAAGGAAACATTTACCACCGGGGAAAACAAGACGGCCAGCCTTCACATGATTGTTAAAATTTGACGTGGTCCAAAGTTCCTGACGTTCCAACTACCGTACCTGACTGCACTGCACTGCACTAACTTGTAAGTTATGTGTGTTTCGGCTAAGTTAGTACCTAACTTCGGCTAGGCTAAAAAACTTAAAACGCCTTGATTTTGGGTGACGTTCTGGGTTTAAGAAAAAGACTGAAGGATTGGATTACGCAGGATTTGAAAGTTAAAACACGAACTGGCCCAAGTCCTACCCGAGTTCACCACAAGAAATTGTAATTCTGTAGATAAAACAGCATAAGAGGAAGTATGGAACAATTGAAACTACTCTATGATGAGCAGCTCTATTCGAATTTGATTCTCATGGTAATTCCACTATTAACAAAATTTAACTTTGATTCCAAAAATTGACCAAAGCCTAATGTTAAATCATTTATTATGAATAACATGTTAGTATTGTTAAAGCAGGTAGCACTTCACTAATTAGTTTTCTGTCGGTGTCAAAACCTAGTTTACGACAAAAACATATTTTCTTAAATGATATTTACCAGGGATTTTTATGCTTGAAAAAAGCAACGTCACTTATACATTTTTCAAATATCCCCATAAATAAATTTAATGGCCTAGACCTATGCCTAATCATTAAAATTGTGAACCCATGTTGATTTTGAATACCTACAGTAGGGTTAACCCCAAACTCAATAGGTGCACTTTAGTTTAGGTTAACGTTACGGTGAATGGGAACAAAATGTGATTTTTCATTATTTTGAAAAAAATTACACATACCTCATCTGAAAACTACCACAAATCTAATTATTGTGCGATTACTCATAACAGATAATGTTTCAGCAAAAACAAACCCTGCAGCTTAGAATGGCTGAAAACGAGGTATTTTAGTGGAAAAAATTAGGTCTGAAAATGACATTTTTGCATAATAGGTACTTCCATAGTGTTGTAACACAATAATAAAAGTTATTTACCTATCCAGCTAATGTGAGATGCGTCTTATGCGCGGAAGTGATAGGATAACCTGGTCCGGCTTGTGCGTATATTAAAGTTCAATTTATAAGATAAGATATAAACATCCACACATAAATATTCTTGAAGATAGTAATTGGTAAGTTATAACACGTGTAAATCCACAAAAGAATTAGGTATCGTAATACAATGCATAAGGTCCTGCTGGGACTAAGACCAGCAGAAGAAGAGAGTTTCCTTTTGATGAAACTGTTTATATACAAACAAATATCCTTTGTACTAGAATTTAGAGAGGGGTTGGTTGAACATTGAATACCGCACAACAATGCATATGGCTGTATGCTACAGCCGAGCATTATAAACTGCTACAATGTAATGGACTGCGCGAAAAGCTCTGTTTTTTTTCACGTTTTCAGCCATTCTGAGGCGCAGAATTTTTTTTCTTTGCTGAAATATCATGACAAATTGAACAATAATTAGATTTCTGGTAGTTTTGTCGAAATTATGACAAATCGTGTTTTCTTCCATTGACTGTAATAATAAGTGCCCTAGGCTATAGAACGGGTTTCGGGTGAGCCCTATAGGCCTATGGTATCCTATTCTGTTATGTTTTTCAAAGATTTTATCATATTATGTTAAAAGGTGAACACTCAACTATTGAGGTGGTCACATGGTAAGAACTATGGTCATATTTAGTATTAGCCAGCATAAGAAGAACCTCAAATTTGGTTGATTTTTGCTTTCTTCTCAAAAACTCCCCAAATAAAAGTGAAATGTAACCTACAGCACTGTATGTGAGATGGACAAAACACACAAAATGTGAATGACAAAATTCCATTGAATGAGATAACGAAAAGGCAGGTACTTGAGTTTTTCATATTTTATTAACATCAAATGTAGTATCAAATATCAGAACAAAAATTGAACAAAAATTATGTGAAACATCTATACTCCAAAAGTAACACTTGGACGGACAAATGTAACAGGCGCATTGCAAACATAACCTTGAATGGACACTACACAACAACCATTATTTTCTTTATCTATATATTCAATAAGTTTTATTATATTGGTATCAAGCAATTATTATTACCTGAACTTCTATTTGATAAGTACAATTGGACCACTTTACTGTGAAATCTGCCATAGTCATACTATTTCAACGTGGAGAGACCAATGTAACACACGCATTGCAAACAGCCTTGGACGAACACTACACAACAACCATTATTTTTCTTATATATATTGTCAATAAGTTTTGTTATTCTGATATCAAGCAATAAGCTGGTCAAGAATACATGTAATTATTAGTGGTAACTGAATTTTTTTTTGGCTGCTATTGTAAGTTATTCTCCCTGGTGTCCGTCCAAGGTTATCTTTCCAATGTGCGTGTTACATTTGTAACAAGTTGGATGGACATGCTTATACATTTATTCTTTTAAAGTAGATAACATTTTGAAATGTGTGGATCATGTTTTTTGGACTTGTTTTTTCTTCAGGCATCTTAAAATAGCTAGGGACTCTTGTTTCAAATTTACTTCAAATGACTGTTTATTTCAGCAAGGATACTATATTGCAAATATAACACCCAACTTAGACGGACAGTTACTGCATGTTTACAATGTTCATCGCATGATATTTTAACAAATAAGCGAAGCATTAAAAAACAAATTCTGGTGATAGTTTAGGCACAATACTTTTTAATAATGTAATACAAAAACAACAGTAATTTCAGTGTTTATTGTTTATATTTAAAAGAAAACTTATGGACGGACATTTTGTAAGAAACAACTGATGGCTCATAATGCCATTACATACAAACTTAAGGAGACAACATTTTTTTCTTCATGTCCTGTCACTCAACAGTGCATACATATTAAAATGGGCTTCAGTTGTGTTGTATTTTAAATGATAGACATAAATTGTGTAAACATCCTGAAATATATGGGAGATCTGTCCGTCCAATAATCACTCAAAATATGATTTTGCTTCATGATAACTCAGACCTCTGTCTAGAGCTGTGAATGTTTAGGAATTTTAGTAAACGTGTACACGCCAAAAAAGCGGTGATTTTGAGTTTAGTATCGTAATTTTCGGAAATACACCCAAATTGCTCCAAAACTACGCGGTGCAACCAGTATGGAAAAAGTACTGACTGCATTGCCGAAATAGACGCTGAGTTTCGCTTTCTAAATAATGAAAAGTTTACTTCTACAGTATAAATCATAATTTTTATGGAAACTTGCATGGTAATTCAGTTTAGAAAGAACAGATAACTTCCTTTCAATGTCATTAAAACTCAACATCGCGTAACTTTTTTGTCTTTTTCGCTACAGCTTTCAAAGTTCTGTAAAAATCTTGCAAACTAGGCCTATGATATACCTCGCCGTATAACATTTCAAAACTACGCCACCAACACAAGGAAGTTCTAAAATATCAGTCCTCTCAAAAAATTGGCCGCCATCTTTGCGAAGCATGCAGAATTTCAGCTCTGTTAAAACCTTTTTCTGTTTGTTTATTATGCAATATTTTTTCTTTCTTGCATAATTTATTTGACTCATCAGGTAATATTTACTTGTAAATGTACGGATTGTCACGATTCAAGTGTTTTTTGGTCGATAAAACGGGCCTTGATTGCGTGGGATTTAAAGCCTTATGGCCTAATGTTAGGCCTATTGTTAGTTTCACTGTTTACTGCTGCACATTCGCGGTGCATTTTACAAGTTAGATTACTCAGATTTCGGCGAAATCAAAGTGCATAATATCCCCATTCTTTGGTGATTACTGCGCATTTGTGATTCGCACATTTAAAAAGGATTGCGCTAATCGGGTTTACAGTTTGTAAAAAGTCATTGATTGGGATTTTGTCAGCCGAATGTGTGTGTGATTTTAATCATGAATATTGATTTTAAACGGCAAGACACTATGATGTATGAAAAACGATTTCACGCAATGAAGTATTTAGTAAACGTTTACAAGATTTGCGAGCATGTAGCATGTACACGCTAAACGGTCACAGCTCTACATCTGTCAGAGGAATCATGTTATTTTATCTTTTCTATTAAAACAACATATAGTGATTAAACAATTGATATAAGATATAGAAATGATGAATATTTTGCATTTTATGAGCACTTCACATGACTGTGGTGTTTTGGACCCCACTGTGAAATCTGCTAGTGTTTAAAACAGGTACCCGAAATATCCAGGTACCCGATCGATTGTGTTGTTACCTGGTTTCGAAAATACAACCCGGGTATGGTTTTTTGTAATATTACCAATTGCAGACTGTTTCTGTTTGAAAATTGTATGTTAAAAGAATAAATTTGACTAACAAGAAATATAAGGTGTTTGTTTCCTTTCTATTCCAAAGTAATACAATAAAACGATCACAAATATTGTCACAGATTTCAGAAATGATGTTGAATAAGCGATGTAGCTATTAACATAGGTACGTTAGTAGTACTACATGTAATACTATACTGGTAGGGCAAAACTTAAACTCTCTAAACTTTGGTGTAAAAACAAAAACATCCAAACCAGCGCGCAAGAAGCAGTGTATGTAGTATGCTGCAGAAAAAATATATTGCGATTGTACATTACAAAACTATTTTGAAAGTGTGTCTGCTATTTACTGAAGAAAAAAAATGTAACACCTATTATGAACCAATCACAAGTTGTCTTCAAATGAATTTAAAATGTGTTACTGAGCATGCACATAACAGAACCGTGGAATCGTGTATTATTCCAGAATACCAGGTTACCAGTCTCATGAAATTTTGAGGAAGTGAGTATATTATTTTACAGTATTTTATGAAGACACGTAAATAAAACAGACAAGAAACATTTGTATTCTATTTCTTTATTCACAAAAAGAAAGATACGATTGAAAAAATAAGAAATATTACTAGATTTTACAAGATACACTGTTAGATTTTAACACATATACTACTTTGGCGAAAAATAGTGAAAAGGCCTTGTCGGATACCCGAATACCGGACCGATAATGCAGGTTGGGTCCCTGATCTTTTTGGACCCGGTGCAAACACTAAAATCTGCCATATTCAGTAAGAAAAAAAAAAAAAAATTCTTTTCATCTTACCTCTGAAATAATCTAACCTCTCAGGCACAATTTGACCCTCGCTGTTGTGGTGCCAATAAGCCCTCATCAAACAAACAAAGATTAGTTATTTTAATCATGTGTTTTAATCAAGAAGAGAAAACAAATACAGCCCAAAAGTGTCTTTTTTAAAGTTTTTTACCAATTAAATAAATACAGAAAATACTATGTAAATAACTTTGTAGTTAGATGTGTTTTAATGCTGTATACATAAATACAGTACAAGCTGCAGAAAAAAATCAATACAAGCTCATAGAAGATGTCATCGTCAAGTCTAATCCTTGTATTTTAAAATTTTGTAGTTATAGCTAAAAAAAGAAGCAATTTTTTCATAATTTTAGACATTTTTGTAGATACTCCATAATGTCATGTTACACCCTCAGTAAGCACAAGCTCCCCTTAGACATTTTCTTTGAAAATCAAACTGCCCATTGTGCATGAATAGACATTAGGTAATTAACCAGCGATCATGATTAAACTTCCCGTCATGCTTCATAAGACCAGCAGACCACTACATCCATTGCTTATTTCAAACATAGAGATACATGTACTATTTGGGAATTCCTTATATTTTTTATCTCAATAGATATTGTTTCCAGTAATAATATACTGTCTTATTCTTCTTTCAATTGTAAGTACAACTTTTTAGAAAATTAAATATTTATATGGATGGGTAGCTTGAGCTTAATTTGACTTGAGCTTTTACTGGAAGAAAATATGCTACAAAACAAGAAAATAGTCAATATTTTCATTAAAATTGGTGAAAAATTGACCAATTTACATCATTTTTGGTTCAGATACTATCAGTATCAGGAACCTATGTAGTCGTGTGCCAAAACGTACATGTATGTATGTGTGTACTGTATGTCTGTGACACTTTGCTTGTAAACACGATATCTCTTGAACAGTACATCTATACCCTTTCATATTTGGCACATAGATGCATCATGACCCATATATCACAGGGCATTAAAGGGTTAGTTCAGTGGTCAAGCATGTCCATCTTATATGAAGAGGACTTAAAGAAAGCATTAAAAAATCTTATTCCATTTTAGAGATATTCAAGTTTAAAGCTTGGTATAATTTCTGTAAAAACGCCTGAAATCAGACTAGCTGTGATTTTACAGACACAGATTTCTCAAAATCTGTATGTGTTATAAAGAAAGTTTGTTTAATTTGTTCACTATTTAAATTAAATTTCTTTAAACTTTCTTCAGGTGGTATATTATAAATACCCTTCCTAGATTCAGTTTTACTTCTTATTTGACATATCCCGTGGTTTTTAAGCCACAAAATCGCAGGACAAAATATGATGGAATACATAAAGACTTTGAGGAATCTGAGGCTATGACATCTCTACTAGTCTGATTTTAGTCGTTTCTACACAAATGATACCAAACTTTAAACTTGAATATCTCCTTAACGGAATAAGATTTTTGAATGCTTTCTTCACCATTTTGTTTCTTTTAAAGTCCTCTCATATAAGATGGACATGCTTGACCACTGAACTAATCCTTTAACCTCAGCAACAAACTTCTTTAAAACAGATGGCTTTAATTTGTTACCTTGTAAGTTTTTCATGTGGCTTTAATTGTAGTAAATACCCCCATCGTTTATTTATCTCACTTGTTTTATTCATCCATATCACTTGTTGGTTTTCAAGGAAGTAAATACCTTTTAGCCCCAAAATCCCCTTTGTTATACTTATTAATGTCTTTAACCTTAATACGTAATAAAATTATCCGTGGCTCTCTGATAAACCAAAATTTGGACCTCTCCTATGTCCAAGCTCTCTATATTTCTTTATGTTCTATGTTACCCCTCCTAGGAAATGCTACTAAATCCTTATAAACATCCTGCCACTCCTTTGTCAGTTCCCATCCTCTCAATAAGGAATATCTGAAAACCCTTCATCTTGTTTACAATTTTCCTGGAATTATCCATTGTGTTCTTTTATGGAACTGGGACAAAGTGACATCTCTTAATTAAGCCCCTGCAAAAGTTATAATTAGGCCACTGGTAAAACTTGGATCAAAGTCCCTCTCCCCCCCTTTCCCCACCCCTTCCCCGTCCTCCACACACACAAAAGCCATCCCATAGTAACTTGGAATTAAGCCCTGCTCACCACTTCAAATCAGGAATTTCTTATAGAAATGATCCTAATTGACATGGGCTGGATTTGAGGGGCAAGGGGCTTTCACCCCGTTTTGTGGCGAATTTGTACCTTTTGTATGCTTTTTTGCATCTTAGCACAGTTTTCTGATTCCCCCACTTTTGACTTTGTCCCTCTCCCTCACACATCTTGGAATTAAATCCCCACGGCAACTAGAAATGAAGCCCTAATGGCAACTTGGAATTAACCTCCCACACAGCTTGGAATTAAGCGCAGCACATCTTCAAAATAAGCACCTGCACAGCCTGGAATTAAGATGCTAAGCCCCCACTATATTTCATGACTCCACCCATATCTCCCAAGTGCAATGAATATTCATTGCATTTTCGATACCCTCACCTTACACTTGTACTGTCAAAACATTCCTCTGTTAGGAGAGGAAGAGGCCTTGAAACATATGCTGACTTGAAATTCAAATGCACCTAACTGATTAATGCCTGCACAGCTTGGAATTAAGGCCCCTGCTATATTTCATGACTCCACCCAATGAGGAATGGGTGTCTGGACCCCCTCCCCTCCCTTCCTTCCACCTCCCCCTTTTCCTCCACACACACACACATACTTTTTTTTAGGAAATTTTTACAATTTGGGATAATCTTGGTTTATTTATATAATTTAATTTTTTATTTAAGAACAAAATCGCCCACAGAAATGGGCTAAATTTAAACACTTCTTCTTGGGAAAGGGGTCTAGGACCTTATTGGACCTCCTCACTTTTTCAATGATGGCTATGCCACTGACTCCACCCATATCCCCCAAGTGCAATAAATATCCATTGCATTTTCGATACCCTCACCTTTCACCTGTACTGTCAAATCATTCATCTGTTTGGAGAGGAAGAGGCCATGAAACGTAAGCTGACTTGAAATTCATATGCACCAGGGCCACTAACTGAAAAACAGAATGAAATTAACCAGATCTCAATATCCTCAGACGTTAATTATAATGTAGGAGTGACATTTAATAGGATATAGGAACCACACAACCTTTTGGTTTCCAGTTAATTTTTAGGCCTTATTCTAATAAACAATGGAAATTTTATATAATTTTTGTGGTATAACAACCATAAAACATATCATTCTCTTTATGTGAAGTTGTTAACTTATTGTTTTTACCTTGATCTGCATCAGATCTCCGAGCACAATATAGCAGGAGAAACTGGTCAATTTGATAATTTTCAGGAAGTCAAATTTAGGACAGAAGTATAAAGAATTGTATTAAAAAGCTCTGACTACAAACAATCAATATCTTCTCAATCAAAACATGGCGCACTATTTCTCTCTTTGCAGGGCAATCTAATGAAGTCTGCAAGTGAGCATAACCCAGAGCTTTTGTCTCCAATTGAGAAATACCAGTTATTTGTGTATTACGGTGTGGCATTCTTTGAAGAAGAAGAGTATAAGAGAGCCGAGGTAACGTTTGTTCTCTTTATTTGAGAATTAAAGGACCCAGAGAACTGCATGCAGCATAACGGTCTTCATATCAAAGAAATATACTTTAAAAAATTTAAAAGAATATTTTTAATGTATAACAATTTTTGAAAAATATAATTTTACCCATATTTAACAGAAGAAAATTCTTTTAATACATAAAATTGAGTGGTACAAACATGATTTGGATTTCTAACTCATACATCTTTATATTTAAACAATTGCTTGACACAGTTGTAAGTGAAGATACTTTATCTTGATATTATGTTTGAAGGATTTACCAAAAGGATTAATGTTCAAAATATTCATTTGTATGTGTCTGAATAATGAACAGAATTGAATTTGTTTTTACAAATATTTGAAGTCCACTATATTGCTACCCTGAATACAACTTGAACAAATAAACATTTGATGTATTCTTACAGAGTATTCTTAAGAAGGCTCTTCAGATAAAGAAAGCACTGATGAAGGGTAAAGTGAAGGTTGCAGATGGACACCATCAGGCTATACCACAGTCACCTAATATGGAGGAAATAGAGGGTCTGCCGTCAGAGTGTGATATCCGCTACAAAATTCATGAATGCTTGTGCCACTCAAAGAATTTCAAGGATGCAATTGCAACAGTAAGTTTAAGGCGTCTGATGTAAGTCAGGTGGAAGATTGCCTGTTATAGATTATACCTTGTGTGGTTTCAGTATCTTATATTTGCTCAAATTCCATTTCCCTTCTGCTCTATAAACAGTTTATGTGATTAATACACTTGTACAAGCTTAAATAGTCTTAGGTTAGCAATGTGACCAACTTACTGTGGTGTAGCGGTTATCATACATGTCTACAGACCACGAGGCCCTGAGTTCAAGCCTGGGTTGGGTAGACACGCCAGTGCACCACAACTGGTTATCAAAGGCTGCAGACATTGACTTGGTTGTCGATGTTATTTATTGTAATTGTGTGTTCACTCAACGTCGGCGAGTGTGACCAACATGTATAAGAAAATACAAATGGTACTTAATTAAACTCTTTTAGTGAATGACTTTTGATAGGTTTATTTGTGCTGCTGATTGATTTTATCCCTGTTTTGCTTTGATCCCAGCTTGAAAGTATACCTGCCAAACAGAGGAAGCCTAAGGTTAACATGGCTCTTGCAAAGCTGTATCAACGAGTGGGCAAAGAAAGAGCTGCTATAACTGGATTCAAAGAAGTTCTCAGGTAATGAGTCAGATTCTTGTTAATAATGGTTCCTTCATACAGGTAATGAATCAGATTCTTGTTAATAATGGTTCCTTTATACAGGTAATGAATCAGATTCTTGTTAATAATGGTTCCTTCATACAGGTAATAAATCAGATTCTTGTTATTAATGGTTCCTTCATACAGGTAATAAATCAGATTCTTTTTAATAATGGTTCCTTCACACAGGTAATGAATCAGACTCTTTTTGATAATTGTTCCTTCATACAGGTAATGAATTAGATTCTTGTTGATAATGGTTCCTTCATACAGGTAATGAATCAGATTCTTGTTCATAATGGTTCCTTCATACAGGTAATGAATCAGATTCTTGTTAATAATGGTTCCTTCAACAGGTAATGAATCAGACTCTTTTTAATAATGGTTCCTTCACACAGGTAATGAATCAGACTCTTTTTGATAATGGTTCCTTCATACAGGTAATGAATTAGATTCTTGTTGATAATGGTTCCTCTATACAGGTAATGAATCAGATTCTTGTTAATAATGGTTCCTTCCCACAGGTAATGAATCAGACTCTTTTTAATAATGGTTCCTTCACACAGGTAATGAATCAGACTCTTTTTAATAATGGTTCCTTCATACAAGTAATGAATTAGATTCTTGTTAATATTGGTTCCTTTATACAGGTAATGAATCAGATTCTTGTAAATAATGGTTCCTTCATAAGCAAAAATAGAACAGAAATAGATTTCTTGGGCAGGGTATATTGTTTCATAGAAACCTGAGATAGAAAATTTGACATGGAATCCTCATGTCTAATTTGCCACCTTTCCACTGTTCTGAGAACAGTGCTTTTTATGCAGGAACAGTGCTTGTTATGCAGGAACAGTGCTTTTTATGCAGGAACAGTGCTTTTCATGCAGGAACAGTGCTTTTTATGCAGGAACAGTCCTTTTTATGCAGGAACAATTAATTTTCAAACATCACTGTTCCACTGGAAGAGTGTTTTTTTACAAGCATGTGGCATTAATGATCAGGAACTTTCCTGTTAAAAAAAGCGCATGTTGTCAAACAAGATTATCATAAAAAAATTTCCTTCAGAAAAAAAAGCTTTTCCTACCTTGCCTGCAATTGTCAGCTCGAGTAACCATGAATACATATACGCAAGGCTGCTTGCAGGCGTATGACTGTACACAATTGATGCTACATCATGTACATGCAATACTAATAACTGACATACATATTTGTACATATTGACCAATAAAGTAGTTGTAAATTAAGCCCATTTTGAAAAAAGGAATTTTTTCTGTTATTGGCAAAAAGTTGGAACAGTGAAATCTGATCTGTAACAGTATTATTTGAGAAAGTACTAATCCGTGGAACAGTGGCAAAAATTTTAAATTTCAACTCTGGTCACAGTTTGAATTTAACCAAAGAGTTCTCACAGATTGATGTTCAACATTTTAGCTTATCTCAAAGGGTTGTGTAATTAATGAATGGAATGGTTTGCCTCAGTGGTGGTTTGCTCCAATTCTGTTCACAATTTAATTCAACATTGATAAGATGTTTACTAAGTAATAAATTTCTTTTTATTCTTTTGTAGTGGTGTTGGTTTGGGCTTCTATGGGGTGACTAACCCTTTTTATCCTGTCATATTAGTTATGTTATGAATGATATTCAATATCAGTTGTAAACAGCACAATAATTAATCATATATCTCTATCATTGACCAAAAAGCATGTAGACTTTCATTTGTATACATTTCTGTATTGATGCAGACTGTTGCAGTAAAATCTTTAAAACTGAAAACAATTTGATTTTAGCATTTTCATTCAAACTTATTCTATTTTCATTCGAGATGTTTTTTAGAATCATGTATTGTTAAATAGTTTAATTAAAAACAAATTATACAAAATTTAAAATACCTCTATCTAGACTTTATTTTTAGCGAAGTTTTACTGTTTTTTTCTCATGTTTTAAATGTAATTAAAAGTTCATCATGATTCTCTTCTAAATTACATTCTCAAAGTATTTGAGAAATCTACGCTACACACAGGTTTTACAGCAGAAAAAATCTTCTTTATTCTGCAAAAGAAGACAAAAAGTTTGGCTTAAATAAATTTATAAAACAAACTCGTGCTAAGTGCAATGATGCATATACACAGATTCGGATCACACACAGTGCACTTACGTATGTGCTAACAAGCTTAGCGCAATGAGACGTTGACTTCTGTGATACTATTACCGCGCTAATCTCTTTGAGGAGGAGCAGATTAAAATGGGATTATCGGACGCGCTTAGCGCAGAGTTGGGCCAAGTGCCATCGGTGCATAAAAGACAAGAATACAATGGCGGGGTAAGGGCATTAATCGCGTAAATAATCCGCGCTTACTGCGATGTCGGTGCGGTTATTCCCGACTGTACCGTACATTTAGATTATTCCTCTTTTTTTTTGCACAATAAAGGACTGTTTTTATCTTCTGTTGGAATATAGTCTTATCTTTAGCTGTCCTTCAGCACCATTGCATTGATCAAGTCTTTACATGTGTTTACATTGTTGTCATCACAGACAGTGTCCTCTTGGTCTTGAGGCCGTTCTGGGGCTGCTGTCACTTGGTGTTAAAGGAACTGAAGTGGCTGCTCTTGTGACCAACAGCCTGCCCAGTACAAATCAACTGGAATGGTAACTTAATGCTAAATTCACTTTTATTCATTGCTAATAAAATAAGAATTTGAGAAGAAAATAGTGAGACGTTAAATTCACATTTATTTTTTGTCAGCTAATTATTCTGCAGTCTGAGGAAGATAGATAAATACATTTTTTTAAATTACCTAGAACTACAGCAGCTATATTTTGTAATTAAAAAATGTGTTAGTATCTATATCTTCTTGTGTCGATAATTTCCAGCACGTTGTAAATGCAGTATTATTGGAGTTATCGAAATAGTTATTCCAAGGGTGAATTCCTCATGCTTAAAATGAACTGATATATACAAGTCTAGGTTGCAATTGATTTCAAAATGTTCAAAAAATGCTCAAAAGCTTGCAAGAATTTTTTTTTTTTTTTTAAATTATGAATTTCTCAAAAGAAAACCTAATAAATAAATAAATGTTATCAATGAAATAGACCTTTTATCAAATCAGATTTAGTTTTATGGATTTCATTGAGTTAACTTTTGAAAAAACTTATTTATCCTAAATATGTTTGTTTTTGTATTTTTTTGAAGGTTCACATTTTGGTTGAAGGGTCATGCATACAGTACAAGCAAAGAGTACTCAAAGGCTGTCAGTACCTTTAAAAGTTTAGAGACAGGGGTAAGTATTTACGTTTGGAATTTATTTTGCAGATTGGCAAAAAAATATCAGATTCTACAAAGTTATGTTATAGAGGTATTTTAAAAGTAATATCTGCAGAAGGCAATAGTATGTGATATTCAAACTTGAAAGGTAAATTTTAACGATTTCTTATCTAAGAAATGTTAAAATGAAATAAACTGCAAGAATTGAATCCGATAATTTGTAAAGTGATTAGATATGAAAACCCAAAGCCAAAACCTCATATTTTACCAATAGTTTTTATGAATTTCACATCATAAATTTCAGAATTTTCAGACAGAGAACGCTGGTGTTGTAATGGTATGTCATATCAGATTTCTTAAAACCATCTTAAAAGATGTGGCAAATATCATTTTATAAAGTTCTATGGATGAGTAGCATTAGTATCATTTTCATGCCTGAAAAAGGTTGAGAGATCATTAAATTAGCATACACTGGACAAAATTTTAGTTGAATATATTATTAAAATATATTTTCTTGTTTTCCACTAGATTTAAAAGCAGTTTAACCAATGTTGCCTCTACATGTCCATTAACCTTTAAAAGATAACCATTAACCTTTAAAAATAAGCATTAACCTTTAAAAGATGTCCATTAACCTTTAACAGATATTTAGTGGATTAGATTCCATCCAGTAAATAATTAAAATAATATTTCCAGATGTTCATAGATTTATTGTTGTTATTTTTAAGTTGACAGATCATGAAACAAGATTTTGATTCACAATAATTTTCTTTGTACCCAGAGTGTTTTACGTGAAAACACAGATGTCCTGTGTTGTCTTGCTGAGAACCACTTTTTAGCAGGCGACCTGAGGAATGCAGAACATATATATCAACGTGTGCATTCTCTGGATCCACACAGTGTACGGGGAATGGACATATATGCATACCTATTGTCAAGAAACAAGAAAGACAGAGAACTTCAGAGGTAATAGAGATCATTTTGAAAGGGAAAAAGTTGATTATGTGTATTAAAAATTACTTCTGCATTTCGAAACAAATTGTTTGCTCGAAGTGCGCAACAGCTTTTACAAAATTTCCTATCATTCTTTGGTCTGAAATACAAGAGGATTTTTAGAAAATGATCATCTGGAAAAGCAGTTGGATTCAGTTAAAATTAGCATAGAATTACAAAGGTTCCTCAATATATCTGACTGTTTTCTACTTCAAAGGCGAAGGAATGTAGTTTGATATATAATTCATAAATACTTTAAGGAAATCCTTGCATCTGATTGGTTAATTACCCATGTTCGAATGAAGTATCGAGACATGGCTTGAGCTTCCACATGAATTTCTATAAACAAGTTGGGAGAATTAAAATTGTTGATCAACAATGAATCTCCACTTGTTGCTTTTCAATGTGTCTTTCAGATCATACACCTCAATCTTACACTTTTGTTTTATACATTATCCCTGTAGTTATTAGTTTATAATGAAAATTGGATATTTCAACGCCAAAACAAAATAGTAGCCTATTTTTTTTTTTGCTGCTCGCGACCGCACGTACACGTATATTCGTGTTATCATCTTGTAAGTGAATCTATTTTAATGTGTTAGGAGAATAAACTTGTTTTCAACATGATTCAAATTTGTTTGCATTTTTCTCTTTTTTTTAAATTTTATGTCAGAATTTATGAATCGGAATCAAGTAGAAGGTGCCTTGGTCTCTACTGCTCATTCAAAACCGGCTATGACGTCACAGGGGGCAGAGGCCCTCGGCTGCGCCTCTGGCCTCTCAGCCTCCCCTGTGACGTCATAGCCGGTTTTGAATGAGCAGTAGAGACCTCGGCACCATCTACTTGATTCCTTAAATGGAAGTTTGCTTATTAAAGTATTTTGGATATGTAAGTTTCATAATCTTCAAAGTCATCAGAACTTGTACTCCAAAATTATAGAAATTAATTATGATTTTTAATTGTTTTGATATTATTCTAATCATGAGGGTAAACACCATTTCATGCTAAAATATGTTCTGCAAGATAATGAAGAAAAAAATGTATTTACTGACAAATGTCTGTGTTGGTAACTGCCAAAATTTGGAACATCCAACATTCAAAGCCACTTGTTGCAATAGGGGGCTTCATTGTTTACCTTTGTCAATCTTTGGCCTTTTAAACATGTTGATAATAACTTTTCATCATTATTATTTACCAAAAACTTCCACAATATTTAGGCATGTTGTAGGTATTTTGATAGAAATACAGTCTTTTAATTAATACCTATATTTTCAACATGACTATATAATTTTACAATAGTCCAATGATTCCAATATCCATTCTGATATTTTTGATAAATTACTTTGATTGTAAGAGATAAATTCATGTATACATTGAAGGTTTTTTCTTAAGTTGTGATGTTAGAAATAAGATGCAAGACTGCTACTTTACATGAACATAGATATTTTTGAAGAGCTATATATTTGAGTTTTGGATATTTTAACATTTCATCTTTGAGGTGTAATTTATCTTTTCCTCTTTCTTGCAGCAACAAAAACTTAACACCTAAATAATTTATGATCCAATAAACAGCCATTATTGGTTCCGATGCAAAAGTATCAGGAACCTATGCGATCATGATGGTGTGTGTGTATGTGTGTGTTTGTGATGGCCAGCTTGTAAATGAATAACTCAAGAGCGATACACTGGATTAAGATCATATTTGGTACACAAATATCCCATGGTCTTAAGATATATCCTAAAGTTTTTGATGAGTAGACAGGGTTTAATTAAAAAAAATCTTTAAATGATCATATTTTAACAACCGTATTTCTGTTTTTTTTTTTCATATTTGGAATAATTATGATGTTAGCTAGTGTGTACATGTTCATGGTATAAAAATGTTGAATTTTATTATTATGTATAGTGGGCAGAGCTTAATATGATTTTGTAGAAAAGAGCTTGTAAACTTGATATTTGCAAGAACAATAAACTGGATTATGTCATGTTTGGTACACAGATAGTCCATGGTCTGCAGATGTGCCTTTTTTTCGGTGGTGATGTCTTACATATTAATTAGTAGGCAGGGCTTAATCTAAAAATCTTAAAATACTCATATTCTAACAGCTATTTCTGTTTTTTCATATTTGGAATGATTATGATGTTATCTGATCTGTACATATTTATGGTATAAAAGTTTTGAATGTATTAATATGCATAGTGGGCTGGCTTTACTCTGGTTCTGTTGAAAATATATTGTAAACACAATATATCAAGAATGATGATACATTGGATTTCAGGTCATGTAAAGTACACTGACAGCCCATGGTCTGTGTATGTGCCTTTTTGTTTTTGGTGGTGATGTCATGCATATTAATGAGTAGGTGGGGCTTAATGTAAAATTGTTTAAATATGATAAATAAGCAACCATATATCTGCTTTGCATCGTTAATTATTGTGCACATGCTAATTTTGTCAATAAGTTTTATTTTATTGATCTGCATGGTGGGCATGGCTTATAAATAAATATGGAACAAATATTTCATGATATGCAATGACATGACAGTTGATACAAAACTTGCTAATCAATCAGCACATGAAAAACCTTTTGGTCTGGTTTCTGAAGTAAATGGTGACAATTGTTATGTTTGGGATTAAAAAATTTACTTTTGTCTTTTTTTCAGTCTTGCAAGTAATCTTATGAATGTGACAGATCGAAAGGCAGAGCCTTGGATTGCTATGGGTTACTGTTCAATGACACCTGTCACCAACAAGTCAACTCGTGCAGTATATTTTGCTCAAAAGGTAGGAATTGCTATTTGTATGGCGACAGGAATTTATAATCCTGCTGAAATAACTAACACATTGTATTTCTATCTGATGGTACATTTATACATTTCATTTGTTCCCACATCCGTGCAATTTTAAAACATAGAAAGCACAGTTGTACAGCCTAAGCATTCTTACAAATACAGATAATTGTGTGTATTAACCCTTACTCTACCAGCACTTTTTTGAAAATGCGCTCGGGAGGCGGGGCCAAAGATGGGGCATCCAAAACGGCGATAATATCGCCGCGTGGTAGAGTACGGGTTAATCAAGGCATGGGGTTATTCAATGGATGATTATTGAAGGGTCCTCTGTCTTCCAGGCAGCAGAGTCGGGCCCGTTTCGCTTCTGGGACCCGCTAGGCCGCCCACCGGGACCATGCTGCCTATATTTTCAAATTGCCGCATTTGTCGCGGGTTGATTAACCCTTACTTTACCCGCACTTTTTTGGAAAATGCGCTCGGGAGGCGGGGCCAAAGATGGGGCACCCAAAACGGTGATAAAATCGCCGTGTGGTAGAGTAAGGGTTAAAATCAATCAAGCTTAATGACAGCACAAGTTTAATTTCTGCATAGGAAGAATGGTTTTCTTCAAAATTAAAAGCTTTATTGTGGAAGGCATTGGTATTTTGTGTTCGAGGGAAAAAGTACACGTCAACTTTCAAGGACATTTTAAAGAGCTGGTTGTGTTCGTGCAAATGGGTGTGCACTGTTTCCACAGGATGTTGCCAAAATAGCAATAATAACATTAACTGGAAGGCTGAGAAAATACCCTCATTATTTGCTTTATGTTTTATTTAACAGTTAAAAAATTATGTCATTGAATGAGAATGATGGTAAGATTAATTGAGATACAGTTTGACCTTGACTAAAGATGATAGTTATATATAATCTTGATCACAAAATATGAAATGTAGTGTTACATACATGTAAGGATTGTTTAGTGTGGCACAATGTGTTATATAGAGATGTTGATGTGAGAATTTTGTTTCGTTTTGTTCTCTTTGACTTAAAATAGCTACAATGGTGTAAGACTTATATATGTCTTGTTGTGAAAAGATTGAAAAGTTTTAAAAAGAAGTATTATTACTTTATTGTAATGAACAATTATTTCTTCAGTACGATTAATCAAGTTTATGAAAAAATGCAAAGAATCATTGTCTAGAAGTAAAGGAATGGTACACTTTATTGATTAAACCTACCTCTCCTGGCGTATTTTGCCGTAAGCCAGAACTGAGCTTCATTCTGCCTGTAAGAAATTTTGAAAGTGTGCCATCACTTGCCTCTTCAAAATGGCCACAATCGGTTTGTAACTATGTTGAACTTCACCTCTGTTGATACATTTTATTCACTTTATTTTCTGATTTGTACTCCTTTTTTGGCACGATTAATTTTGCTCATCAATTAATTTTTCAGTCAGTTTTTGTGTACATAGCAGGGTCAACTCTTTTGATTGTATTTTTTTGGCAGTTTTACAGTTTTTAAATGAGTTTTGACTGAAGCCTAATGTTAAATCACACTATGTATTTAATATTTCCAATCAATTTATATTTGACTTTACGATTGTCATCACACACAAAAAAACCACATAAACTAATGTTTATTAAATGGGGTGGGGGCGGCGTTTGTTAGGGAATATACGGTATGAAGAAAAACAAACACTTTGAAATTTGTAGCATGGATATGTTAGCAATTGCAATTTGTTTTATGAAATGGATGATGAAAAGAAATATATGAGATGGCAAAATAAACACATTGGCACTCATATGCATAACTGCTGAGCTCATCTTTAACTAATTTTATACTTCGTCATCAATTTTAATTAATTTTTTCTTCAGCAGATAAGATTTGTATACTCTGTCCTTTTTTGCATTTTTCATTATCAGGCATGTCAAATAGATTGCAGGAATGTGCAAGCCATTTTACTGAAAGGCAGTGCATTAAAGGAATTAAACAAAACAGTGGAAGCCACTCTTCATTTCAGAGAAGCTGTTCGGCAAGCACCTCATAGATACGAAGCCCATCAGGGTAAGTTACAACAATGAAATCGAAACCGTCACCAAAATGTTTTCACATATTCATGGTTCCAATGAGCATCAGGAACCTATGTGGTCATGATGGTGTGTGTGTGTATGTGACAGCAAGCTCATAAACGTGATATCTCAAGAACTATAAGCTGGATTCAAGTCACATGTGGTACACAGATAGCCCATGGTCTGTAGATGTCTACTATTGTTTTTGATGCTGATGTCATGCATATTAATGAGTAGGCAGGGCTTAATGTACTAATCTTGAAATGTTCATATTCTAACAACCGCATGTCTGTGTTGTTTCATATGTGGTATATTTATGATGTTAGCTGGTGTGTACGTCTTCATGATGTAAAAACATTGAATTTCATTAATATGCATAGTGGGCGGGGCTTAATATGATTTTGCTGAAAAGAGCTTGTAAGCATGGTATCTTAAGAACCGTAAACTTGATTCATGTCATATTTGGTATACAAATATTACATGCCCCATAGATGTGCCCTATTGTTTTGATGGTCATGTCATGCATATTAATTAGTAGGTGGGGCTTATTGTAAAAGTCTAGAAATGTTCATATTTTAACAACTACATGTCTGTTGTGTTTCATATTTGGAATAGTTATAATGTTGGCTGGTGTGTACATGTTCGTAATGTGAAAACTGATGAATTTCATTTATTTGCATAGTGGGCAAGGCTTAATATGATTTTGATAAAAAGAGCTTCTAAGCACGGTATCTCAAGAATGATAAAATAAATTCATGTCATATATGATACACAGATAGCCCATGGTATGTAGATTTTCCCTGTTGTGTTTGGTGGTGATGTCATGCATATTAATGACTAGGCAGAGCTAAATATAAAAATCTTGAAATGCAGATTATTTTGGCAATCACACATTTGTTATGTTTTATATTTGTTACAATAATGATGTTAGCTAGTGTGTATGTTTTTATTGTAAAAAACAATGACTTTTTGAGACATAGCTTAAGTCACAGCACATGCAGGAAATAAATTAGGAATCTCAGTTTTGTCACTGCTCTGTGTTATCAAAGGTGTTCAGCTTATCAACAACAATTGTTTTGGCTACAACTTTATCACCTGCAAGGTAATTGCCCAAACGAAATGACATTCCATTGATTGGCAGATTTTTTGAAATGTGCCTTATTCTTATTGAATGAATTCAGAGTGCCTTTGTGGGTTAGCAGAGGTGTTCAAATTTTTTGTCTGGCGTATTTGGTTACGACAAGCCCTTGATTTTCGCTTATTTTGTAAATTCATCGTCATAATGTACAGGGCACTGCGCTAGCGAAGCTTGCAAGTATTGTTAACGCACACACACTTCAGGCTTGCTTTTACACAAACAACGCAATACAGGAGGTTAGAAGAATCCTAGCTAATGATATCGTTAACAATTGACAGCCTGCTTTCAAAACAAGATCAAAACTTTTCACGTGCAGTGTACATGTATATACTGACTATACTAGCTTATATCCCGGTGGGTCTGCAACCAGTGAGTTTACAACTGGTTATCAAAGGCCGTGGCTGTCTTGATATAATGTCCAGCACTGGATGCTTTCAGGACCTTAAACCTTGCTATGCTATGCCATATGTGTTTATGTACAGTACTTGTACGGACATGTTGAATCATTCGGCCGTTTGTCTCGTAGTTATGTCATTTTAAGAAGAAAAAAATCTGAGTAATACAAAATCATTTTTGTGTGAAATAAAACTCTCATTTGAATTAGAGAGGTCAGATTTTCATTTAGGTTCATGAAAAACTCTGGCTGAAAATTCCACATGCTATATCTAAATTTCACGACATAGGTACAACATGTGTCATAAGAAATTTCAGCCATAGCGTAATATACAACAAATTTGTTGTTAATGCGAACGCTGTGGGTAAGTGACTAATCATCTGCAATTACAGTTGCCTTACTTAAATCATTAACCTTTTGTTCATTAAGATGATCTTTAATATCATTGTGAACACACTTTTTAAAGTAATTGCCTTAGCTTTTCAATTTAATCTATCTGTTTTGAAAAACACCACCTATCAAATAGATTTTCCTTTGTACGTGCAAATTCTACATGTGTTTGATTATCCTATTTCCGGCTAGTTCTGAATTTTTGCCTATATGCTTCAGGCACTAACTCATATGAACTAAGAACTGCACTTTTAACAGCTTCATAGTCTTTACTAACTTCTACAGACAATGCAGAATAAAATTGTTGAGCTTTTCCAACAAATACACTTTGTACCAGTATTGACCACTTAGCCACTCAAGCTGTTCAGCTAGTTTTTTAAGATGATTTGAACAATTTGTCAACATCATTTTCTTGAAATGGTGAAATAAAAGTCTCAAGTACTTTGTGACATCAAACCTAGAACTGTGAACTTCAGGTTCAACATGTGAATTTTGCCCAGCAATTTCTAATTCTTTCAATTTGATTTTTTTTTTAATTTCCATATCCCTGAGCCCTAACTCTTTTCTCTTTCTTAAGTTTCATCTCTTTGCGATCTATCTGTATTTCTTTTGTATTTGAAATCTTTTTCAAAGTCTAATTTCTTCAACTCTATAGTACTGTCTACTGATGAGACGGACACATTTAAGTCTTCAAGACAAGCTTCTAATAACATGAATTCAAAAACCATAAGCAACTAATTTCTTGTTCTGATCCTTTTGCATGTTACCCTTGAATTCAATGTTGAAGTGTTTTGCCAACTCAAATATTTCTGTTTTTTTAAAGGGGTTCAACCCCTCAACAGTGGGCGAAGCCACAAACTAATCCAATTTAAACAGCATTTTGAAATGAACAGAAAACTTTTGACGAGTTTTCAAAGTTATATAATTTCGAAATCTTTTAACTTGCAAAATGTTCAATTCATGGACAAGCCCCCAATTCTGTTATGGAGAAGAATGCTAGAAGATAAAATCAAGATCAGTAACTTCAAAATTGAATCTGGTGTATTCAAAATTTCAAAGACTTCCTCCTATAAACAATATATAATATACTCTTAAAGTTAGCTTACTAAAATATCCTAACCTGATACTGTGATAGTGAAGATAATGAGCAACTGTCTGGTCTCTCTTTAGCCGACGGTTGGTATTAAGGTAAGTTTTTATTATTTCAAGATATTAAAGATCTAGTTCCGCGACAATTGGTTCCCCCAACCCCTCTGTAACAATTGCCACTGCATCCTCACAATCCAACACGTTCTCCTTGCTTGCCCCCTGTACAACCTTCCCAGAGCTTCCCTCGCTCCCCACAAGTCAATTGCTGAGTTCTTCCAGAAAAATCATCCGGATAAAATAATCTCCTTCCTTCATCATGCATCCCTCTACAACCATATTTAATTCTCCTCTTCCACCCCCTCTCTACTTTGTTTTTGTTTTACCCATGCACCTCCTCTCTCGATCACAGCTTTCTGGCTTTTGTTCTTGAATTTCTCTCATTCTCCCCCTGGTTTCTTTCCTTCCTACCTCTAAAATGATCTGACCCCTCAGGCACAATTTGACCCTTGTGTCGTGGTGCCGTTAAGACCTCATCAAATAAACAAACAAACATGATAACATTGATCAATGCGATGATTTCTCTCAAAGTTTGAAGTCTGTCAGAGTTTATGATTTATAACAGCTTTTTTGATCCACTTCTTTTGATGTATATCGGCAGACACTTTAAGGCAAAGATTTTTTCTAGATTTATTCCTCAAGGCAGCAGTTAACGAAAATTCAAGTTGACTTTAATAAATATCCACACACTGAATGAAGGCAGGCAATCCTTGATGTGAGACAATAGGACAGTTAATTGTAAATTGATAAAATCTTAAAAAATTTCTTGATAACAGCTGCTTATATAAATAATCTGCAAGTTCTATTTTAAGAAATAAGTGTAGCAGGGCACAGTCCTCTGATTAAGGTTTCAATTTTAGAATACATTGTCATAATGTTTTAAATTGAGAAGATTGGATCAGCAGGTCAGCTTGAGTCACTGTAGTAGATCATCATATAATTTTCTTGAATCATAGTGTTATTGCACAATCTTCGTCACCCTCTGGAATGTCGTTGCTATGTTGTGAAAGGGCGCATGTAGCAATATCGGATTTGTGCTATATGTCGTACACAGATGGGTCATTGTCTGTACATATGTTCTGATGTTGTGGTAGTGATGTCATGAATATTAATGAGTAGGTGGGGCTTACTGACAAAATCTTGAAAAAGGATAAATGAGCAACTGTTTTGGCATCATACTAGCTATGATAATGTTGTTCATTATTGTGCAAATGCTAATGTTGTCAACTCTTTTATTAATCTGCATGGTGGGTGTGGATTATGAATAAATATCCTGGCTCAAATATTTCATGATAGGCAGTGATATGGCAGTTAATACAAATTTTGCAAATCAATTAGCTTATTAAAATAAAAAGCATCAGAACCACAAAACCTTTTGGTTCTGGATTAATTTACTGACTGAAAACATTTTTGTAACCATTTTTAAAAAGTGTAATTACTCATTGTGGAATAAATTTGCAAAATAATTAGAAATTTTATTGAAATCGGAGAATGTTTATGAAAGGTAAATCCTTGATATCACTGGCTGCTAATTTTTTTGTTTCATGTAATTGTATCTTACGACAGCTTTGAAACTCAATAGCTATTTAAAAAAAAAAAGTTGCTTTTAAGAAGTAGTTTCTAATCATTTTTCTTCTTTCTGTATCATGTTTCTCTTATATTCCCATTACTTATAAATAAAAGCATTTGCCTACAAATCTATCCAGTCTACTAACTGTGGTGTAGCGGTTATTATACATGTCTACAGATCACAAGGCCCTGGGTTCAAGACTGGGTTGGGGTAGACACGCCAAAGTGCACCACAACTGGTTATCAAGGTCATTGACATTGACTTGGTTGCCGATGTTATGTCTGTCCGTGCGTCATTCCTGTGCTCTCGTCCGGTCGTGATTGAGCGTTTAAGTGATAGCATTGTTACTATCATAACCCGAATCGCAGGCGACGACCGGTCATTGTAATTGTGTGTTCACTCGTCGTTGGTGACAAATCTATCCTGTCAAATTGAAATAGGTGGTCATTGAATTCTCATGCACATGTAGAAATATGCGTTGGTAGAAATTGTACTGTTATTGCTTTTCTTTTACCATGCTTGTTCCCCTGTGTAATATCAAAGAAGTCCTGTGTCAGCTTAACCAGTCATATGAAATACTAGTTTGACCTTGACAATTTTGTATATTTATGAATAATAGAAAGTAAAAATTCTTCCTTTTCAAGGTTTGGTGGAGTGTTATGTGCAAGCAAACAGAATTCGAGAGGCCATCTCAACCTTCACCAATACATGCAAAGTACTAGGATACACACCAAGGACACTGACCACTCTCGCTTCTCTGCTAGCCAAGGATAGACTGTCCTTAGAGAAGGTGAGGCCTTCAAATATTTTTGTGATGAATTCAATTTCTTCATCCTAGAAACCTTTTGTTCAGTCCCTAAGTGCTTTACTTCAATGGAGCGAGTGTGGTGTTGGTTGCCTGTCATGATATTTCTAAATATGAATTACTATATAGTAAGGTACTGTTATAAACAATAGTGAGAATTGCATTGGTTTCCTTTGATTTAATTGCCTGATTGATACATGTACATGTTGAGATTTGAAGTGTTAGGAACTTATGATATGTGTTAGGAACTTATGATATGTGTTAGGAAGTTATGGTATGTGTTAGGAACTTACGGTATGTGTTAGGAACTTACCATATGTGTCAGGAACTTACCATATGTGTCAGGAACTTACCATATGTGTTAGGAACTTACGATATGTGTTAAGAACTTACGATATGTGTTACAAACTTACCATATGTGTGTTAGGAACTTACGCTGTGTCAGGAACTTACGATATGTGTTAGGAACTTACGATATGTGTTAGGAACTTACCATATGTGTTAGGAACTTACGATATGTGTTAGGAACTTACCATATGTGTCAGGAACTTACTATATGTTTTAGGAACTTACGATATGTGTTAGGAACTTACGACATGTCTTAGGAACTTACCGTATGTGTTAGGAACTTTCGGTATGTGTTAGGAACTTACGGTATGTGTTAGGAACTACGGTGTGTGTTAGGGACTTACGGTGTGTGTTAGGAACTTACGGTGTGTGTTAGGAACTTACGGTATGTGTTAGGAACCTACGGTATGTGTTAGGAACCTACGGTATGTGTTAGGAACCTACGGTATGTGTTAGGAACCTACGGTATGTGTTAGGAACCTACGGTATGTGTTAGGAACCTACGGTATGTGTTAGGAACCTACGGTATGTGTTAGGAACTTACGGTATGTGTTAGGAACTTACGGTATGTGTTAGGAACTTACGGTATGTGCTAGGAACCCGGAACCTACGGTATGTGTTAGGAACCTACGGTATGTGTTAGGAACTTACGGTATGTGTTAGGAACTTACGATGTGTGTTAGGAACTTACGGTATGTGTTAGGAACTTACGGTATGTGTTAGGAACTTACGGTATGTGTTAGGAACTTACGATATGTGTTAGGAACTTACGATATGTGTTTTATTAGGTTGCACATTTATGAATCAAATTGAAATAAAATGACCACAATATTATCATATGTTTTGATTGTATGCACAGGCAAAATCGTTGCTGGAGAAGGCACTAGCTCAGGACCAGACTTACCTGGAAGCTGTTTACTTGCTTGCTGATGTTTACACAGAGCAGGATAAAACTTCTCAAGCCATGGACTTGTAAGTGAATGGGCTAAAAACAAATTTAGGGGAGTTGTGGGGATTAAGCAAAAGAAAGACTTTATTTTCTCTGTAATTTTATGAACTTATATTACTTACATGAGTTAGTATTACCCAAAATACAACAAAGTTGAATAACCAATTTAAAACAGAAAAAATATGAAGCAACAGTTTTTGAAATAAAGTGACTTTTACAATTCCTTATCATTGGAGTCTATGGAGAAAATCATGATATTGGGTACTTTCGTCAATACATGTTGGCTTCACTCTCTAACACAGCAGTCAATGGGAGCTCAGCATTCTCTGTTTATACTTCTGTGGTAATTACCTCAGTCATTGAAGTTGGACAGAGGTTATTTTATGTTTTTACCTGTGTTTGTTTGTTTGTCTGTTTGTTTGCCATCAACATATCTCAAGAACTGATGATTAGATTTGGATTAAATTTTGTATGGTTTTTCTGCTGTTAAGGAAGAAGTGATTAAAATTTGAGACATATTGGTACAAGGGAGGGGCAGAAATCAAGGGGTGGGGATGTTTATGGTAAGGTCTGTTAAGACATAGTTAAAACTTTCGATGGAATGTGGTTAACAATGAATTCATGCCATGAAAAGAAATCCAACAATCAATTTTCTGGACTCAAAAAAAATTAAATCAAATAATAATGGAAAATGATGGAATGTGAATCTTAACTGAAAGGAACTTGAACAAAGTATGCTTAGCCTGAATGAAATGGAAAACAGTGAAATGGCCTTGGAAGAAATCAGTCAGAAGATAATCTTCCAAGTGTTCAGAATGTTAATGATCATTACAGATCAAAACTTGGGGATGAATCTTGGTTGGCCTAGGTAGATTATATTGAGGTAGATTATATTGGGTATGGGGATTGAATGAACTTTTAAAATTATTCTAGGTGACATGTTGGAATTGCAACGAGGGTGGAGGTATGCGCTCTACAGAGTGCTGATATTCTAGTTTCTTAGATGTTTTATAGCAGTATGTCATCAAGTTTGTAGTTACTTCATTTTTCATTGATGACAGATTGAAGAAGCACATGGAGCATCAGAGCACCAGCAAACTCCATCAGAAGCTGGGAGATCTGATGATGAAAACCCAGGATATACAAGGTGCCCTGGATCAGTATGGGATAGCTATAAGGTAAAGGGAATCATGCATTTTTGTAATGTCAATCTATTGTAGTTCTCGATTAATCCTCTTTGCAATGTATAAAGGAAAACAGCTAAGTCTGACTGAGGCTTTCTTAACCTAGCCATACTCCATAAATGTCTGTTGATAATAATGCTTTGAAATTCATCACTGGCCAAATCTGAAGAATAAAATGTATAAGATGTTTGGGTTTTGTACTGTAACTTCAGTATTTTATCATCTATTCAAATATTTTATCAGTTGTAAGTTGGAACCACTTATTAAAGTGTGTTTACAAATTTTGATGACATTTCTAGCCACTATTCATGTCGTCTGTGAACTGCCATTATCTCTGTGGGAACATTTTGAGATTTGCTAACAATTTGCACCAACATTGAAGAGACAATAGACCAAATCAGCTTCGTTTGTTTATGTGTGTCATGTGACCTGAATAGGGTGTTCGTACTCGATCCGTCCAGATATGCTGTGTGACTATTCTGGGTTGTTAATGCACTAATGTTTATCGTAGTTTTATCAACTGAGTTTGTTACTTTCGTTTTGATTTTTGAGAAGTGCTTAAATACTCAGAAACGGGAAAGTTTGATCTTACAGACATTTACTAGGTCTGTAATTATCATAGTTGGAGGAGTAGGGTGAGTTTAAGTGGGATTGCAAATTTTCGTTAATGTGTCAATATACTAATAGTAGTTGCGCGAAAATTCAGTTCCTGGCAAATGTTTGGAAGATGATAATCGTTATTTGTTTACTCACCTGAATCCCACCCGCCTGATGGATTATGACGCCTTTCAGAATGGGGCCAAGCAGTCTCCTCTGACTTGTGAAAAGCCCCTTAACTTTCTTGAATAAATTTCTGATCAATTACAGATTTGAACCCACTTTACAAATTCATGCAACTGCTTGTACCAGAGGCAAGGTTATTACCCATTGTCTAAATATGTAGGCTTTATTTCTTACATCTAGCCTGTATTTCTGCTTGAAGATTCATAAATGATTACATCTGGTGTGTTGATTTTCCATAAATTGTGGAAAAATAATCTTGCTCAATAATATTATCAAAGCCTTTTAAGCTTCACTTGCATATTAAAACCTTCTCTTCAGTTAGGTCAGAGTGAAGTGCTCTCAGCTCAGAGAGTCAAGTAGTGCAGTCAATAGAGACTAGAGTGCACGACTGGCATGTAGGAGGTCCCAGGTTTGAGTCTTGGCTTAGACCAGAAGTCTTTTAGTAACCAGTGGCGGCACTATGGATCCCCCCCCCCCTCCCTAGGAGGTCGATTTTCCCCACTTTACCCCAGAAAATTTAGTAAAGTGACATATTTTGTTGGATTTATAGGCTTTCCCCAACATGAGACACATTTCCCCTCACTGCCCCCTTCCCCCTCCCCTCCATGACCAAAATCCTAGTGCCGCCACTGTTAATAGCAGAAATGCAGATTGATACACGGACTCTCATTTGGCTCTTGAGAGAATGCACCTTACAATGTTCCATCTATTTCTGTTCAGGTTTGAACGTCCTGGGAATTTGGATAAAATATGTAGGGATGCGACCGTGTACTGATTATCGTGTACACGATCAAAAATATTGATTACCGTTTACAAAATTAATACATCGTTTACACAGAAAAATCACCCAGAAAGTGCTATCAGTTTTCCAAACAAGCGTACATTGGACTTCATTCTGAAAAACAACAAGGCATTCTCCGCATCTGCCAACGTTTATTTGTCCTGCTTATGATTTAGTGGCGCATCTTTGAAATGGGGCTTTGGGTAAACTTATAACGATTTATGCCCAGCCCCTTCATGCCCTTGTCATTGACTCATATCAGCATATAGGCAGCGGAAGATATTTCATATTGGGGGAAGGGCAAACTTCTAACTCATAGTCCCACAAGAAATTTCATAGCAAAAACTATACCACCCCCGCCACTCCCCATGCACAAAATTCTATATTGCCAAAGTATTACCTCACATTAGAGCCTATGTTTGTGTACACAGATTCTCAAAACCACCGTCATGGTTTGGGCTGGGTTAAAAAAAATTCATATATTTTAACCCTCCAGTTTCTTGGAAATGGCACTTCCTCCCCCTAAGCTAATATAACCCCAAATCAGACACTTTCTTTTCTTATTGGGGGCCAGCTTCCCTCCCCCCACCCCAGAAAATTATTGTGCCATCACTGGAGGTTCTGCCCCTTGCCTCTAGTTCCTTCCGACACCCCTGACAATATTAGGTGTGTTCGAAAGCGTTCAATGTTGACATCATTGAAATAAAGTTGCTGTACTTAGGACGGGGTAGTTACGGTCCATCTGTTGGCAGCAGTGTATGATGGTATACCATCTTTAAGATTATAAATAAGGTTTTTTGGTTAAAGCGTTGATTCAACTCAGCAAAAACTAGATCCAAGACATGGAAAAATTGCTGTCTGAGGTATTCTTCGGAGGAGGATGAACTTGAAATGATTTCTGCAGAGGCGGCGGAGAAGTGATTTCTGCAGAGGCGGCAGAAGATGTTTGAATCTGGTGGGATACAGGGGGTACAGGATCTGAGGGGCACTATCCCCTCATATTTTTCAATGTTTGAAAGGGCATGGTACCATCTTTTTCATCTGAAAAAGGGCAATTTTCCCTCAGAAAAAGGGCACTTTTCCTCTCTAAAAAAGGGTACTGTACTTTTTAAACTTTTGAGAAAAGTTGTGGGGGGAGGGAACGTGCACCCTGTTCCCCCCATTTCCACCGCCTATGGATATCTGTATCAATTAGATTGATTGCTTTCTTGTAAAAACTTTTTATTTGTGTCATGTATGTTTGCAGGTCTGTGGTCATCTGAATGAGAATTAATGTAATTTGTACTAGTAATTTGATTTTCTTTTTTAAACAAATGTAATGTGTCTAAATGATACATTTGTAAGTTTAAAGCTGTTAGGCCAAATACCCGCTTTTGAAAAGTTGGGGCACAACGCCATCTCCGTAACTAATAAATGATCAGTTGCGCTAATTTTCTAGCTAGTTCCGCGAACATATTCTCAAAATGTAAACACCCAATTCATGTCACGTGTCACATGGTCTACGGGATGGGACAATGAGTTTTATGCAATATTGTAGTGCCATCTTAATTAAGAATTGAGATACAGATTAAAATGTGTTTCAAAGTTTAGACACTATTTCTCATTTTCTTTACATAGTCTGGATCCTTCAAACAAGAGAGCTGTTCAGGGTCTTCAGAGAGCAGAGAATTCATCGGACATGCCGGATGGTGTGGAGGATGAGATGGAGGTCATTGAAGAGACAAGTGAGGAGGCGGAATTTGACCAGAGTGATCAGGATGGAGAGTGGGTGGAAAATGAACCAGAGGTCTGCATGAACCACTACTTCCCTTACTGTTCAGTAATTGTCTAATGTACTTTCTGAACAATCTACTTCGGAACAAATTAGGCAGAATTTCTGTTAAAAAAAAATAATTCCTGAACAATCTACTTCGGAAAAAATTAGGCAGAATTTCTGTAGGGGTATCTTCCAGCACCTATTGAAATTCATAATTTAAAGCCTTACAATTTTGTCAACTTTGCGAGGCATGCATGTAAGTGACCCAAAGCCTACTTGAGAAACTTTGCGACATGTTGAGTATGATTGAAATAAGATGTTACAAATTTTGTAATATGCATTTTTCATTAAACACCATCCTTATCTCTTTCCACAGTGGTTGACATGATATATGCTGCATGCCACACATGAAGGAAGATACGACCTCATGCACACTGGAATGATGCCTTGCTCGTTTTATCACAACCATGGCATATGTCAAGGCTTAGAACATTCCTAAAGGAAACTATTGCTGAAACGTGCCATTGGATTTTTCAAATCTTGCAATTTATGCAAAAAGTTTTTACCAGTATAAAGGTGTATTTCAACTTGGAAGTAGACATCACCCTGGAGCCAGAGCAATGAAGTGTGTTCTTATTAAAAAGAAATGATTATCTCATCACGCAATGTCTTTTGTTCCCCCATCATATTACAGACATTCCAACAAGTAACATTAAGGATGCTCTTGTAAGCAAAGCAGATGTTGTTAACTATCTGTACTTTGATATCACTTCATTTGTGTATCTACTACCTATGATACCTATGATGTTTCTGGATGAAAGGCTAGTAGCCTGAGATTCCAGACCTAGATCTACTGCTTTAATGCTTAGATTATTCTGAAATATTACAGATGGGAAAAATGTAAGAGCAATGAGATTAATACAAAATAAAATAAATTTACTGGCAGTATTGTAAATATATGGAGGTATAGTCCCTCAGATTATGCACAGTAATTAATAATAATAAAAACAAATTCCCAGCATTTAGATGCGCTATGCAACAAAGTACCATAGCACTTACAACAATCAATTGTCCACACATGCCGGGAATGAACCTAATTATCATAGCGCTTACAACAATCAATTGTCCACACATGCCAAAAGTGAACCAAAGTACCATAGCGCTTACAACAATCAATTGTCCACACATGCCGGAAGTGAACCAAAGTACCATAGCGCTTACAACAATCAATTGTCCACATATGCTGGAAGTGAACCTTATCATAGCGCTTACAACAATCAATTGTCCACACATGCCGGGAATGAACCTAATTACCATAGCGCTCACAACAATCAATTGTCCACACATGCCGGAAGTGAACCAAAGTACCATAGCGCTTACAACAATCAATTGTCCACACATGCCGGAAGTGAACCTTATCATAGCGCTTACGACTATCAATTGTCCACACATGCCGGAAGTGAATCTAATTACCATAGCGCTTACAACAATCAATTGTCCACACATGCCAAAAGTGAACCAAAGTACCATAGCGCTTACAACAATCAATTGTCCACATATGCTGGAAATGAACCTAATTACCAGAGCGCTTACAACAATCAATTGTCCACACATGCCAAAAGTGAACCCAAGTACCATAGCGCTTACAACAATCAATTGTCCACACATGCCAAAAGTGAACCAAAGTACCATAGCGCTTACAACAATCAATTGTCCACACATGCCGTAAATGAACCTAAGTACAGTATCATAACGCTTACAACAATCAATTGTCCACATGCGGGAAGTGAACCAAAGTACCATAGCGCTTACAACAATCAATTGTCCACATATGCTGGAAGTGAACCTTATCATAGCGCTTACAACAATCAATTGTCCACACATGCCGGGAATGAACCTAATTACCATAGCGCTCACAACAATCAATTGTCCACACATGCCGGAAGTGAACCAAAGTACCATAGCGCTTACAACAATCAATTGTCCACACATGCGGAAGTGAACCTTATCATAGCGCTTACGACTATCAATTGTCCACACATGCCGGAAGTGAACCTAATTACCATAGCGCTTACAACAATCAATTGTCCACACATGCCAAAAGTGAACCAAAGTACCATAGCGCTTACAACAATCAATTGTCCACATATGCTGGAAATGAACCCTAATTACCAGAGCGCTTACAACAATCAATTGTCCACACATGCCAAAAGTGAACCCAAGTACCATAGCGCTTTACAACTTTGCTGTATAGGAACTGACTGTACCTCCTACACTACATTCCCAGCCCCTTGATATTAGGGGTGGGGCCCACCAGGGGTCTCATATGATGACCTCATATTAGGGGTTAGGGGTCATAAGTTTTTGAAACCGGACAAAATTTGGTGATTTTTGCATCTGTGTGTGTTGTGTGTATGTGTGCGTAAGCAACAATTAATTTTGTGTCGCTCATATCTCAAAAATGTAATACACACATGAACCAAAATTGGTGGACGGGTACCCCTGGCCCGGAACTTTTGTCTTCAAGGTTTTGGGGAACAAAGGTCACAGGTCAAATGGGACAAGTTTTGGTGATGGCTGTATCTTTTGAAAAAATTACTTGGTATCTTTACAAATTGCATAGGTGGGTAGGGTTTAACATTCTAATAAAACTTTAAGATAATTGGAGGTCAAAGGTCATGGGTCAAATTAGTGTTTTATAATGCAGATTTTGCAAATTTGTGAACTCCAAAATTACAAGACCTATACCAACCCTATACGTTGTACCATGACACCTTGGTACATGAATTTGTGTCCCGTATAGACTCTGGTCAAAAGGTCAAAGGTGACAGAAGTATTGACCTTTTCCCCCTACAGTTATGGAATGGTACGTGTGACGTGAGCATGAATCGTGTCATACAGTCGGGTATGATAAATGTGAAAAATTTAGAAGTTATTTTAGTGATTAGGGTCATGGGTCAGACATCAAATATGTGATTTTAGGGGTAGTTATATACTAATTTGTACATTTTTGCGGCATTTTAAACTAAAAAAGTACAAGACTTATACCAACACATTGTACCTTGGTACATGAATTTGTGTCCCGTAGATTCTGAGGTCAAAGGTCACAGAGCTATTGACCACTTCACCATTTCCCCTATTTATTGGAATGATATGTGTGATGTGAGCATGAATGGTGTTATACAGTAGGGTACGATAAATGTGAAAAATTTCATTTTTTTAATGATTAGGGGTCAATGGTCTGAGGTCAAATTTGTGATCTTAAGGGGTAATTCTGTACTAATTTGTACATTTTTGTGCCATTCTAAATTCTGAAAGTGCAATACCTATACCAACCCTATGTTGTACCATGATACCTTGGTACATGAATTTGTGCACGGTCCTGCAGACTCTGGGTCAAAGGTCACAGAGCTAGTGACCATTTTAACCATTTCCCCCATAGTTTGGGAATGGTAAGAGTGATCTGAGCGTGGGCAGTGTCATATAGTGCGGTAAGATAAATGCAAACAAAATTCAGATGTTGTTTTAGTGGTTAGGGTCAAAGGTAAAATATGCAATTTTAGAGAGTAATTATGTCTCCAAGGTTTTGGGGTACAAAGGTCAGAGGTCAAATAAAACAAGATTTTGGTGATGGTTGTATCTTTTGAAGGAATTGCTTGGTTACCTTTACAAATTGAATAGGTGGGTAGGGTTTAATATTTTAACAAAAATGTAAAATAATTGGACGTCAAAGGTCATGGGTCAAATAAGTGCTTTTTATGCAAAATTTTACGGCATTTTAAATTCAAAAAGTACACAACCTATACCAACCCTATGTTGTACCATGATACCTTGGTACATGAATTTGTGTCCCGTAGACTGGATCAAAAGGTCAAAGGTCACAGAGCTATTGACCTTTTCACCATTTTCCCCTACAGTTATGGAATGGTACGTGTGACGTGAGCATGCATGGTGTCATAGAGTAGGGTACGATAATGTGAAAAATATCAGATGTTGTTTCAGTGATTAGGGTCAGAGGTCAAATATGTGATTTTAGGGGGTAGTTATGTACTAATTTGTACATTTTTGTGCCAACAGTCACAGAGCTATAGTGACCCTCTTAGCTATTTCCCCCACTATGCTGTATGCTTAAGGTGATGAGATCAGCAACCCCATGGATTGCTTTCTTAAAAATGTATGCCGCCACATTTTAATCACAATAGATAGCCTTTGACTGGGAAGAATTTTTTAGAGAATTCGTGCAATTGGGGTCATATTTTCTTTTTCCCTGTAAACCGATGAAAATATTATTGCATACAGCTTCATTTTTAGCTTGACTATTAGAAGAATAGTAGAGCTATTCTACTACCCCCGGCATCGGCGACGGTGGTGGCGTTGGAGTCTGGTAAAGTTTTAGTTAAAGTTTTCATAACTTAAGTTATGAATGGTGTACATTCATAAGACTTGGCATAGAGGTAGAGGACATGGGTACTGAATAAATGAGCATGATTGGAGGGTTGTGTGTGCATAATAATTAGCTTATTTGCATAACAATGAAAATATTTGTCAGGTTAAAGTTTTGATTAAAGTTTTTGGTTAAAGTTTTTATAACTTATGAATGGTGTACATTCGTATGACTTGACATAGGGGTACTGTTGAAGTGAGCATGATTAGGCGTTTTGTGTGCATACTAATTAGCGTATTTACATAATGAAAATACTAAATTACTGAATGTGGGGATTTTGTTGGCACAAATGATCATATATGTGAAGAGCATTGCCTACACTTAATGGTGAGGTGAATTGTATATATCAATTAGGTTATTTGCATAAGAATAGACTTTCGTACAAAATGTTTAACATTAATGAGTGCATAACATTCATGAGTGCATAACATTCATGAGCACATAACTGAAGTTATGAATGGTGTACATTCATGTAACTTGCCACAGTGGTAGAGGACATGGTACTGTTTAAATATGCATGATTGGGGGTTGTGTGTGCATACTAATTACCTTATTTGAATACCAATGAAAACATTTGTATCTATGATTTGTCTTAAATTGAAGTGGGAGTGGGGATTTTGTTGACACAAATGATCATATATGTTAAGAGCATTGTCTACACTTAATGGTGAGGTGTAATGTGCATGTTAATTAGGTTATTTGCATAACAATAGACTCGTAGAAAATATTTAACCTGAGATAATAACTTGGTACTTAATACAGTTGTAGGTGGCATTGGTACTGTTAAGTGAAGCATGATTGGGGGGATCTTGGTACATACTATTTAGCTTATTTGCATAACAATGAAAATATTTGTATCTATGATATCTCTTATATAAAGTGGGTGTGGGGATTTTGTTTACATAAATGATTATATATGTGAAGAGCATTTTTCTACACTCAATGGTGAGGTGTAGTGTGCATATTGATTAGGTTATTTGCATAACAATTTTCCCTCAACTTTTTCAGCTGTCAAATTATAATTACCCTATCTAGATTCTTTTTAAGTACTTTCAGGTGTATCCAATAGTTTTAATCCCCAAATCACAGGGAAAAATATGAAAGAATACCTAAAGACTGAGGATATTAGGATGTGATGTCACAACTATGTAGTAGTCAGATTTCACTTGTTTCTAAACAAATGAGACAAAACTATTGACTGAAATATCTCCCTAATGGATTAATATTTTGGAATGCTTTCTTCACCTTTTTTTTCCTTCTTTTTTTCTTAGTCCTCTTCATATAAGGTGAATTAATTTGACCACTGAACTAAACCTTTCAGATGAATAGAGAGGGTAGTTAGGTAAGTAAATGACTGAAAAAATAACAAATAATTGCATTATGCCACAAGGATACATCAGTGTTCATATTTTAATATTTCATTGACATGGGCATGTCCTGGGTCTCTCCTTTCTTTGTGACTCAATGGATATAATGAAGAGATGTTTCATTTATTTATATTTCTTTCATGTTTTCTGAGTTACTGGGTGAGGTAGTAACCGCACCCTAAATTGTGTGATACAACTCAAAGATATTTTGAAGCTTGCAGTAAACTGAAAATCAAAAGAAAGGGGAAAAGTAAGTGCATCCTGTAATTTGTAATTTGAAATAACTTCCCCTACTAGCCCCATTACTAGCATATACTTCATCAACAAGCCCATTGTCTATGCTAGCTTTGAATAGTCGAGCATACTGTCCTTCCGGCAGGTGTTGTAGAATTAAAACTCAGATTTGAAACATTTCCAAAAATTAATATATAATAGATTTCAAAGAATATATAGTGTATATATTATTTTGGTGTAAGTATGGTCTGTAAGTATATAATGAAAATGTAAAATAAACAATATTTAATATTGAGTGTTTTTCTGTTGTTGCATTTTTTCAAGTTACCCCATGAAACATTAGTTGTATCGACATTGGATTGGCTGTTTGAATTTCATATGAGCACTACAATGTAGGAACCAAAAATTTTCCTACAATTTTCATTTTGAGGAAATTTGTCAGCATGTAAGGGGTTAGATTAAGATCTTTGGAAAAAAAAGTACAAGATAACCTATAATGAAACAGGTTTGAGTTTGTTTTGGACCCAGACTGATAATTTGGTCAGAGTTGAGCATTGTTCTAAATTGGTAAAATGAGCTTATAAAATACAATTACTCAAATTTCCAGATAGCTGACAAACCTTTCCCACAAAAGAGGGAACAATTGTTCATTCAGGGGTTTTCTCTTTCATGATTGGGTATTTGAAATACTTTTTCCTCTGTTATTACAAAAGGAATTGCATTTATGACCAAAAATGCACTTTTCCTTTACAATAAGTATGCTCCTCCAACAACTTGTGGCCACTTTTTCATGGTGAGGAGACAATTCACCTTTTTCAAGTTTATAAAATGGGATTTGTATTTATCAATTCACCAAAGCAAAACAGAGGGTCATCTTTCCCACGTCTCTCTCTACATTATTTTTTAACCCATACACCTCTCTCGATCCCAGCTTTCTGGCTTTTAGTTCTCGTGTTTCTCTCAATCTCCCCCTGTCTACTCTCCTTCCTACCTCTGGAATGATCTAACCTCTCAGGCACAATTTGACCTTTGCTGTTGTGGTGCCGTTAGACTCTCATCAAACAAAGAAACATCTTTTTTTCTTTAGTCTTTAATATTCCATATCCAGCCAAGTAAAAATTATGCAAATTGAAAAATGATGAACAAGAGCTTATTCAACTGATGACATAAATTCACATATATGCTTGAATAAGTCTTGTCTTGAAAATTAAAAGTTGTGAACTTTAATTTCTGATAAATTTTTATGGTTTTCACTGTAATCTTTACTTTTACAATCCAGCTTAGTGATTTCTCAAGACAACCAAGTCCTTAGCATTGGTAAAAAAAGCATGCTCGTATAAACTCATCATCTACCTAAAACAATCCTCTATACCACGGGTTCTGAATTAAGTTTTTCCATTTTACAACAGCTTCTGGCTGTGGGCCAATTGCATGGCAAAACCAGTGTCACGTGACAAACAAATCCCCTTAAAATAATCCCTGAATACAAACAAACAAGCTGAGAGCACGCGTGTGATAAGAAGGATGTACGCCAGAGCTTGGCAGTTCTCTTATCTGTCTTTCTTTGACAAGCCCAGTGGCGTCACCAGAGATTTTCGTTTTGGGGCGCAGCAGTTCAGAGGAGGAAAATGGGGATGGGGGGCACTATAAAGTGGCGGCACTGCGCATTCGAAGCGTGCACGTACCGGCGTTGGGTCCAGGGGCCCGCCAAGGGCCTGGTGGGGTCCACTTAAGGGCCCCTGATGGGGTCCACTTAGGGCCCCTGGTGGGTCCCACTTAAGGGCCCCTGATGGGGTCCACTTAAAGGCCCCTGGTGGGAGCTATGCAGATTTCTTGTTTTTAATGCCCCAAAATGGCTTAAAATCAAACACGCACATTCCAAATTGAATTGACTCAAACGTTAAATCAACACGGAAGGGGGAAGGGGGGCGGGCGGGTGCACTTTTGGTTACCATTTCTTATCAGGCAGAAAAACAATTTCCCCTGAAAATTGAGATAATTTGGGCCCAACAGAAAAGCAAAAAAATGGGGAGTCCAGGGGTGAAGCCCCACAAGCTCCAAAGATTCCATGGTCTTGATGACCCATAATGGCTGCAAATTTTGTTTAAACACTGACCAAAATGTGGGTTTTTATTAATCTAAACAGAACAGTAAATAACTAACTATTAGGACCTATGGATTTCAGGATGGTATAAAAGGACAGATAATATTTTAAATTGATGTCTTTGCGAAAATTTTAGTGCCGGTTTTTCATTGGGGGGCCGTTTTTTTCAATTGAGACCGATGCCGTTAGTGTAACAGAGAATGACATCTAGACAGTAGTAACTTGGATGACACTGGTAACTTTGACGTGGAGGTCAGTATACATATACTCTGAGAAACTAAAAATTTAAAGTGTCAATTGCATTCATTTTTCACTTTTCTAAATTGAATGAAAAACAATTAATTACTCAATTTTCTGAGTCAAAAGAACTCATGGTTTTTGTTTTATGTTTATAATTTATGGCCCATAGGGGCCCCAGGATTTTTTACACTCCAGGGGCGAAAAAACACCGTTTTGGGGGGCGGAAAATACCGATTTTTTGTGGCGGTAAATAACATGATTCAGTCTCAGCAATATGCATATGTGAAAAACTGCAGCAAATATTCAACACTACAAGAACAATCATTTCTTTTCGTTTTGTACACTTCGCTAAACTTTCATAGCTATTTTTCAGATTTAAGTTACTCGCCAAACTATTTTTCAAAAACCAAAAAGTATAACATTTGATTTCCCATGCACCGGTTGTATGGTGCACTTGATTAATGAATTATCTTTTTGATGGTAAAATAAAAATTTGATTTAATTCAACAGCATTTTTTGTGTTTCTGTACAATTTGTGGGGAAGAAAACAAAAGAAATCCTTAGCAATAGGACTATCATGACTATACTGACCTTACGACATTTTACTGGTTATGAAAAAAACATGTAATTAAAGCAAGATAGTTGTACATTGTGACGTTTTCGAAATGTGAGCATGTTAGTGTAAAAAACAGCTGCGTGGTGGTGAGCATACACGCGATGGATAATTTCGATTTCTTTCTTGTGTTTGACGTATGCATGACGTTAATGTAACTTTACACGTGATATTTTGCAAGTCTGCAATTTCTGGTTACGAGATCATTTTGAATCTAAATCTGAATCGGTTAAGTCGGCAAAAATCCTTCAAGAGGACATGAACGCCAACCGAAGTTTGAAATATATCTATTGTACATACATAGGCTAAAGCGTCGTGTTCACTTGTGCACAAATCGTAACATGTTTTCACCGGCAAAGAGTCCAGGATGTTCAAAATGCCTGGACGACTCGATTGAAATATGACAGTGCTGTGCACGGGGCGCATATCTATGTATGGGTTTAAGGGGCGAAAACTTGAGTAGTGGCAAAGCCAATTTTTTTTGGGAGGGCAAAGAAAGTGAAAATTCCATAAATGTGTAAGTAGCTCCTTCCCCAAGTACCCCTTTTCCCCCCAAGTATGCAAACCTATAAGAAGTTGTTTTACTATTGTTCTGGCAAAGATTTTAATTATTTTCTCTATATCATTTTCTTTTGTAGCTATGCAATATTTTCTGTCAATATTCATCAAAGCTTCCCAAAAATAAAGGAAATTACGCAAATA
>JAIGNY010001146.1:1252500-1330000 GCA_020152595.1 Chiridota heheva | reverse complement strand
TTGAATTGGCACCATCCACAGCTTGAGGTAATTAGCGAAAATCATAGATCACTTTTCAATCTTTAATTTTAAACAACATGCATTATTTTGATAACATTATTTTGATATAACGTTAGGCCTAATGTTAGGCCTATTTTGTTGTTCATCAAAGATTTATACTTTCAATTTGATTTTACCTTAAAACGAAAATTTTCGCCAAAAACCTAGGACAATCTGTAAGAAAGTTGTTTGATTAAAATGGCCATTTTTAAGAATGACTTAATTTGAACAAAACGGAAGTCTTTTACAAACTACGGTAACTCAAAATAGACTCACATTTTTAATGAAAAAATTTCATATTACTTGCAGAGATGTATATTCAACACCTTATATATGCTATTACAAGTTTACTGTAGACACTGTATTAACTTTCCTGGCCCCTGATTGGCTATTGTTACATTACGTTGTTGACGTCTTTTGACAAACTGCGTATGATCACTTACGAAAACTTCTCAGAGGACTTGATGTGGATTGTTGTGCAAAGACTTTGTTTTTGCGAAAAATACCTTGATCATAATTGTTTTTGTGTGGGTTATAGCAAGTTAACATCTCTAGGCAGATCATTCATACGATTTCCATGTGAGTAGAGAATTCCCAATGTGAGTATTTTGTTACGAAATATGCCTCTTAATTCCCACGCAATGTTGGGTGGGAATTCCGTACACTTGACCATTACAGCAAGTGTATAGTCTGAGATCATAATAACAAAGAAATGCAAAATGTCAAAAAACGCAAAAATTAAATGAAAATGGATGCCCTGTCCACTGTTAGAAGAATTTCAAACTAAGTGACACTTAGTACCAACCTTCATAGACATTCTCAAACTCCATTGCTCTGGATCTCTGATTTATTAGAGTATGAACGATAACATACTGTACATAATCCATTGACACTCTAAAGCAAGTCAGTGGGCTTCAACATGTGTTTTCCAAAAAATTTGGGCAAATTGATTTTCGTTATGAAGACTTCCAAGCCTTCCATATTTTAAGTTGAAATAAGGTAGTTACAACTAATCACGTGACCCGCTGGACAGCATTGGTAATTGCGATGAACAAAATCTCAGAAAGGCCATGTAGCAAATGCTTTTCTATGATTAATCCTGCAGCTGGGAACCCATGACTTCTCTGATACAAACTGTCATCAATCCAAGAACCTATCTAATTTCTTCAGTATTTTTTCCCCCTACAGCCAGGTGGATTAAACCAGGTAAGCAAAAGTGCTGTGCAGGTTTGCTCAAAAATAAGCAATACATGACCAGCAAATGGGAACAAAAATGACACTTTACCACTTGCCAACTGAACAAATTGAAATTACATGAAGTGCGAGAGCCTAAAAGAGATAAATTGCCAAGATTCGCACATTGACACATTATATGAATCATAATGAATATTCCTTTTGATTAAAAAGATTTTTTCTTATGGAATTTCCCCCTCATCCTTTTTTTCCTCCTCACCCTATCCACTAATTTGAATTAAAGTGATGATTAAATAAAGAAAACAAGCTACTAATTACAATAGATAGATCAGTGTTGATAAACATCATCAAAAATATGAAGTTAGGCCCATCTCCAATAAAGGCCTAAAATATTTTGTTACACTTTTTAATATGAAGTTAGGCCTATCTCCAATATAGGCCTGTAATATTTTGTTACACTTTTTACCAGGTAAAAAATATATTAAAAAATGGGTAAATTACAAGTAACTTCACACTTTGCCATGTTATTGTTTACAATTTTAGCATCTGTCTCTTTTAAAGTTATTTGCATGTATGAACTTATGCACTGAACCATGCACTGAACCTATTGTTTAATTTCCCCCAAAAAGCTTGTCAAATAAACTATGAAAAAAGCAATATTTGATTCAATTTAGTATGGATTTTCTGCACCACTTATTTTGCCATGCCATTGATGACCAAAAATAGCTCTTACCTTTATACCATGATGGTCAATTGCATTGTTATCCACAATAATTGGTTTTGCTGGAGATTATATCTTGTGAAGCCAGTTGTGTTTGTCCTGAGAGTTCGGTTGGCCTTCAAGAATAGAGGTGCATTTATTTGAGTCTGCCATAAAAAAGAAGGGAGCAGGGCAACTGCCAACTGGTGAGTTTCTTCTGTTTCTTTAAAAACAATAAGTTCTGTTGGAAAAAACAAATTTATCAAATACAGAAATATTATGGTAAGCTACTGTAATACTTCAACCAAGTAATCGGGAAAACCTTATTAAATATGCTCTGATACTGTGTATTAATCTTTCACCCACCTCCTCTACCATTCCATCCCAGGGAAAACACCAGGTTTGGCATGAGGATAGACAGCCCCCTCAAATTTCAATAAAAACCTTTAAATCCCAATCTCACTGATATCCCCCTCAAAATACCAATGACACTGCCCCTCCCACCCCCACCCCCAAAATAAAAAAAAATCTTCATTTGAGTAATAACATATATATTGAACATTATCAAATAGGTCATGAATGTAATATGTATATGTATTTTTTTACTCTTTAGAACTAAAGCTTCTCTGCAATAGATATCTTTCTTTAAAACAAATAAGTTTCCTTTTTAAATATGACTACAAATAAAATTGCCTTTTTCTGGTCTTCTGAACTAGTCTTTCATTATGCTCTAAATTTCCTGATCTCAAAACTAACTTAGCTGAACTTCTTTGATCAATTGTCTCCATTCTCTGCATTAATGATCCTAGATAACTCTTTGAAATTCTCACAACAAATCTTGGCCTAACTACTGTTTGACCAGAGGCCATACATACTTTCATGAGACTTTACAATATACAAATCAAAATTTAACCAAGATTAGTGAGGAAATCCTAAGTTTGTTTTGAAAACATGTTTGTCATACAAATGATAGATTGTATAGAAAAATCAAAGAAAAGGAACTTACATATATAGCAGAAATTGCTAGCCTGAATCCTGTAAGCATGCGAATAACATTTGCTAGTTTGAAGAGTAAATATCTAAATTGGCATCTCTCTGGTTTTAGATTTAAATTGTTTGACCTTTATAAAAAATATTCTGTGTTTTCATTGGCTAACAGGGATAACACTTCCTCTAATTTGTGGCTTGATCGAAATCTGATATTATAAGTGAACTTCTATTTAAACACAGTGTTGCTTGTATAGCCATGAAGCATTGACATAAAAAGAGAATTTAAAAAAATAAAAAAAGTAAAGAAAAGTAAAAAAACTGAGTACCAGGAATGTCTAAAGAATAGATTTCTTGTAAGGAGATTACATAAAGGTTATTTACAGAAGCCTGTATGAATTGGTAACAGAGAAGTGGTTCATAGCTCCATGGGTTAATACAGAAAGGGAATGGATTAAAGAGGGAAGGTTTTGGCCATGCTGAGTGGAAGGCTCGTCTTAGTAAAATACGGTAAAAATGGGGAATACTTTGTTTTGACGTCCCTTCCGGTTGTGAAGGCAAGATTCGATCCTCTGTCTCTTTGTACCACACAGTACAGCCAAACACTAGCAGGTACGTTGTGTGTGCAAGATTACATACACAGTGCATTACGTTACTGTGACAAGAAACTTATTTGTTTTTTTCAATGCTTTTTTGTCAGAAAGCGAAAGTGAAATTTTAGTATTATAATACTACAATGATAGTCATCAAATGAAAATTACTGAGAAAAAAAAAGAAGAAGATGAAAGCAAAAAGTCAAAATAAACGATTCTACTGGGGCTTGAACTCACGGCATGATTTGAAGAAGAAAAAAACGTTAAATGCGATAGCCGCAAGCATCTGGGCTTTCTCGTGAGGTGACCTTCAAGGCGTTTTAAATAACTATATACCTTGCAATACGAGACAACGAATCGCGCAGCAAAATTTCAACCAATCAAAAAATTTGAAATATTCTAAATATTGTGCACATATGACGATATCGCCTCTTTAAAAGCAACATTGGGGATGAGAGATACAAGATCATGGGGCTGAATGCATGGTATATTGGTACTTAAGAGTTCCAAGGGATTTTGGTCATGAAGAAGAGAGGAATCAGCGTGAGGCAGAGGCAGGGGGTTGTAAGGGTGACATGGATGACATGAGGAGTTGTGAGAGATAGTATCATTGAACATGTTTGGTTTCTGGGAAAGGATAACATCCAATATTTAATATGTTCATGTGGGAGAGAGGATGAGTATGGAAGAGTGTGTCATTTGATCAAGGGATACTGAAGCACCACTAAGGTGTTGGCCAAAATAGAGAAATTAATGAGCTTGAGGAGAGGAATATTGCACAAGGTACAAAAATGTTTTATGTAGCACAATTAAAACATTGAGTAGTATAATGCACTCCTCACCCAAGTTTTGCATTTGAGTACACATCTGATCAAGTTATTATTAAACTGGAAGTTGAATGATATATGTTTTACTGATGAACTTTCAGATATAATTTGATTTTATTTGTAATTATTCTATGGTCATATTCCTTTGGTTTCTCATCTAAATCAACATAGAAATAATAAGAAAGGGAATATTAAAGATGAAAGATTATCCACAGATTTCCCACAACGTGTTTATTTTTAGATATTTCTTACATGGGAGTTACACTTGAAGTTGTGTCTTACATATTTCTTATGTGAGACTTTGGCTTCAATTTGTGTTCTTACATGGAAAGTTTGTCTAATTGTTGAATAGAGGTTGGGAAGAGCTTGTCAGATTGTTGCCGAGCTCGTCTATTTTTTGACGAGCTCGTCAGATTATTGACGAGCTCGTCACAAGCTTGTGCAGTTGTTGACGTGCTCGTGGTGAGCTCATCTAGTTTTTGACGAGCTTATCAGATTCTTGACGAGCTCGTCACAAGCTTATCCAGCTGTTGACGAGCTTATGGCAAGCTCTATTTTTTGACGAGCTCGTCAACAATCTGATGAGCTTGCAACGATCTCATTTTTTGTTGACGAGCTCATCTTGTTGACAGCTCATGGCGAGCTCATTTTTCTGTAAGGGATATTAGCCTACAAGCAAAGATCACAGATATCAGTTAGCCTACAAGCAAAGATCAGATATTAGCCTACAAGCAAAGATCAGATATTAGCCTATTAGCAAAGATCAGATATAGCCTACAAGCAAAGATCAGATATAAGCCTACAAGCAAAGATCAGATATTAGCCTACAAGCAAAGATCAGATATTAGCCTACAAGCAAAGATCAGATATTAGCCTACAAGCAAAGATCAGATATTAGCCTACAAGCAAAGATCAGATATTAGCCTATAAGCAAAGATCAGATATTAGCCTACAAGCAAAGATCAGATATTAGCCTACAAGCAAAGATCAGATATTAGCCTACAAGCAAAGATCAGATATTAGCCTACAAGCAAAGATCAGATATTAGCCTACAAGCAAAGATCAGATATTAGCCTACAAGCAAAGATCAGATATTAGCCTACAAGCAAAGATCAGATATTAGCCTACAAGCAAAGATCAGATATTAGCCTACAAGCAAAGATCAGATATTAGCCTACAAGCAAAGATCAGATATTAGCCTACAAGCAAAGATCAGATATTAGCCTACAAGCAAAGATCAGATATTAGCCTACAAGCAAAGATCAGATATTAGCCTACAAGCAAAGATCAGATATTAGCCTACACTAAAGTATCATGGTCCAGGTCCAACACTTGACTCAAGCCTCAAAAACGGTCATCAATATTCATATGTGATCATTTAACTAGCGAATTTAATCTACATAAAGATTGTAAATTTATATATCTACAACAGTTCTCATGAGCAGCTCATAACGAAATGGCATGACTACTGCAGAAGTGAATTTCGACTTGGAGGAGGGGGACATCCTCATTATACATACAACGTATTAGGTTCCAATAAGGAATGTGAACCGGAAGTCAGAATTTATTATATAAAAAAAAACAAATTGGGAAAGCGACGAAATAAACAAATACTAAAATGTAGTGAGGTTTAGAAAAACATATTATCATATCAGTGATGTACAGCTTTATTTTATAGCCTTGTGAAGATGAAAAATAAGTCATCTTGTCGTGACTTACCTTTCTCTAAAGTTAGTGGAATTGGTCCCTGAGCAATATTCTAAATATACTGTTTACAAATTGTAAACAATATTTCCTCACCCTAAAATGATGAGATATCATTTTTTGAATTAAAAGTTATAACAGACCTCCGTGGTGTAGTGGTTAGTGGTTTGTCCTCTCACCCGCATGTCCCGGGTTTGTATCCTGGTGGGTCTGCAACCAGTGAGTTCACAACTGTTTATCAAAGGCTGTGGCCGTCTTGATATAATGTCCAGCACTGGATGCTTTCGGGATGTTAAACCTTGCTATGCTATGCTATAACATGATACCATCATATGTACAGTAGTTATGTGATGTATTGTGCCTATATATCGTAACTTAAATAGTCACTTCATGACACACTCCCTATTGCTTTAATTCTTTAAGGCTACTCATTATTAGATGAGCTTGTTATCGTATACAATTCTCTCTTTTGCTAAAATGGTGCATATCAACTGGATATTAGTCACATCATAAATATGCACTATTTCAGAGAAATTTCTAATGTAGTAATGAGTATGTGCAAAAGATACCTGCAGACAAAAAATGCAAGTGGCCAACTTCACTTGTGTTGATTGGAGAGAAGGTGTAAGATAAAGACTGGTGTTGGTAAGTTGTGGCTTATGGAGATGATTGAAAGTAACTTTTGATTGGTGTAAGAGTGAGGGTGTGCTATGATGTCAGAAACTACCTAAAATATATAATTTGACTAGAATATTCAGTTCCAGCATAATCTTTGTTCTGTCAAGACTAACTGTCCTCTGGCTGTTAATGTTTGATCTGATTGATAATTAATTTGTACGAATATTGTTATGAACTCTGCTTGACGGCACTGGTGTAGTACTGGTAAAATGCTGGAAGTACTGGTGAAACATATTTGGTGATACTGTTAAGTGTTTGTGTTTTACTTCCACGTTGTGGGGACTTTATGTGATTTAGAGAACCTCTTTATACAACGTAACAGATGAGATAACATGTTTGAATTGAAAGTTATCATGGCATATAAGAAACTCCTGGGATTTTCTTTTCTGTATTATGCTTTGGTTCAAATAAGAAGATGTACATTTTATATACCCTAAAGGAAATACAGAGACAGTATTAGGTATTAGTTACATTGCTTTTAAGTCTTCAAAATCATGAAATGAACAAAATATGACCCAAAACTGACCATTTTACAGCATTTTGAAATTTCAGACATCAATATTTGTTTATAAAACAATTGATAGTTCAACGAAGTCGAGTTACAAAATGGGAACTTTCTGTTAACTTTCATCTCCCATTTTTTATCTAGTCAGAGGATTTTAACCAAAAACTTCTGAAATTTGGCAGTCTTATACAGCATGAAAATCTCTACATGGGGTGTATTCAGTTTTTCATTTACTATTTGCATACCTGTAATAAAGCAATTTTCATTTTTATGAAAATCTGCAGTCAAATCTGGCTAATGTGTGCTAATGTGTAAATAATTGCCTACAGCTGACTATTCACACCATGTTCACACCAGGGAAATGACACCAAGGAGGTACCACTTTGTTCACACTACAGTGCACAATGTTCTCTGTTGCATGGACAGCATGTAATACTATCCCTGTTATAATCACCCTCGCTCGTTATTTTGCCTCAGTGACTTGTTTCATTGTTGCAATATAGAGTACTGTGTAAACTTGCAGCCCTTGAATCTAAGGTGTAGCAAATGACAAAAAATTGTATGATTTATGAAACTTTTTTGCTTTTAAAAGTTGAAATTTCAAAATTAAGTACTGTAAACTTCTGAAAAAATGGAGGGGGACTGAAGCTTCTTCCTCCTGGTAGTTTGGAAAAAGAAAAGAAAAAGTATGGAATTATTTTTCATTTGAGGAAATTTAACAACAAAAATGAAGATGCAACCTTAGTATTGTAAGAGATATCTTGTTAATTATCTTATAAATGATGAAAATATTTTTATTTATAAAAATTGTTGCTGGAGAGGCCTGAACTGTACTTCCTTGGGTTCCATTGAGAAAGTCCCCTGGAGTTCTATGGATTTTTTCCTGTCTGAAGGAAAGTAAACTGCTTTTAGCCAACAAAAATAAGAAAATTGCCAGTTAAATAGTAAGATAAGTATTGTGTGAAAGATTTGAATATTGTTTTCTCTGAAAAAGTGTTGTGAGGCCCGAGGGGGATGAAGTACACTTGCTGCGAATCCAGGGGAACAATCCACCAATTTCACAGGTTATCCTTTTCTGGAGGGAATTTATTATTTTTAGCTAACACATGTATAGACAGTCAATTGAATCTCCAAATAGTTTTGGTTTTGACATCGGCTGCCTTCAGCTGAATTTACACATTTTAATGGAAAATAACTTTGTTCTTTTGGATTGGGGGTATGGCCTTTTAAAGCAGACATGTGTGAAAGCCTTGCTTATTGTTTAGTTTCACCATGAGATACTATTTGGGACATAGTATCTCCATGGTTTCACCAAGGATGTGTATGTACATCCTTGGTTTCACATACTGTGTGATTCGCACATTTTCAGACAAACTAATTAAAAGAAAGGATGTACAATGTTTGAGTATAATCAATGGGAATATTGCAAAGAATAAATTACTTCTTGTAAAATACTGTTAAAGGACGGTAGACCTTAAATAAATTTTTTATGCAAAATTTGACTTGAAAATGGCAACTTCCCATTTCATCTTCCTTTGATATCATCTTCACTACTCTTTTGACCATTTTTGTAATAAAGTTGAGCTTCAACATCATTGAGGTTTGGGTTTTTAATTGTCGGTCATGTATTTCTTTGAAGTGGTGCAGCAAATTCAGACCAGAAGCCTTTTGTTTTTACCATACGGTCCATACTCCTAATCAAATTTTAAGAGGAAAATTCTTACAAGGAAAATAATTAAGAAATTTACAGGTAATAGCAATAGAATTAATGCTTAAGTTTGCTTAGAAGATTTTACATGTATACAAGAATGTTAAAGAAGGTTTAGGGCCTTATTTCAGATTTGCCATATAACTCTGAATTTACTAAAGATCTTTCTAAAATTTTAAACAATGTTTTACAGTCAAATTTGTGTGCCTTTTCATATTGCTATAATTCCTTTGTTTTTAAAGATTGTACAACAATCTGTAAGTAATCAACTTTACTGTGACTTGAAGACTATATATCAGTATCTAGAACTAGGAATTTATTTTGACATGGTGTTGACTCCAAATATTATTGTGCCTGACTCAGACACATAACTCAGACTTGACTAACATATATTACCATGGAAGTAGAAGAGACTTCCATGATATTACAAGCGTCTTGGACTTGTCACTTGAATCAGACTAGGAATATTTGTGAGTTGCTACATGGCATAAGAAAAGAAGACTATCTTGTGTGTGACTCATACACACCTATTTGACTATCTTGTGTGTGACTCATACACACCTATTTTAATGAGTTATTATGCAAGGGAGATCCTGAGTTTGGGTACCTGCAGTGTTTTATTTGAAGACCTTTTACCCCCACCTTAAAAACTTGAAACAGGAAACTGTACAACTTTATATTTGAAAACAATGTTTCAGTCGAAGATACTATACATGTATATATTGCCCCATAATGTGGGGATTCTACTCTCACCTCTAACCAAGTGGTCGCATAACCAGACAGATTGAGGCCTCTTAGTGTTAGATTCAAAGATAACTGGAGAGAGAGACACCAAAAGGACACCCATCTCAAGAGGACAAATGCCCTGGGGTGCAGGTAGGACCCCTTCAGGTCATAGCAGCAAATCCCTAAAATAATTGAATTCCTAACTTTGCCAAGCGGCCAATTCCGAACAGCAACAAAAACCAACATGCTCATAAAATACACCACTGATGCCACATCAACAGTCAACAAATGCTGACTGCTAAGGATATGAAATGTGAAACTCGATCTCACCTCGTCAGATAATTCACCACTCAACCTAGGTCAATACAGCAAAGTCAACATAGGATACCAGAAGGTGACGTCATCAGACGATGGTTCAACATACATATGGCATTTTGACCCTGTACCTTTTTGTTGGCGGGTCAGTAGTGTTGGCCAGACACTATTCATCTCCTCTTGGTTTCTACTGCATTTCACTGAGTCTGTTCCATAACCAGCATGAAGTCTTTTCAGCCTTTTCTTCTAGTCTATGGACTGTCCTTTTCTTATCTCTTCCAATCATGCTCAATGATGTGAGCAGTCTTTACATGAACTGGGCAGGGAAACCTCTATAACCGACCTCAATAGGGAACAGCCATGCTTGCCACCCCTTTTCTCCACGTCCATCCAGCAACTCTTGATAGTTTAACCGTCTTCCCTCATAAGTGTCATCACAGCCTTCTTCCCATGGCACTGTCAGTTTAATCATGATAATCTTCTGGTGCCCAGATGACTGCATCTGGTCTAAGAGTTGTCTGTTGTACTGAGGGGAATTGCAATTTTTTCCCAAGGTCTACCCGTAAATTGCAGGATTGTGCATTTCGAAGGATACTGCTTTTTGTTGTTTTCTTCATGGGTGGGTTCCCACCTTCTCTGACAAATTAATTTGGTGCATGTTTTCTCTTGGTTTTACTTTTCGTCAATCATTCCTGTTCAAGGGTCTGAGTGAGCACAGCCAAACCTTTGTCATGATGCCAATGCTACCTTCCTTGAGCAAGGGCTGTCTTGCATCCTGACAGAATGTGAATGAGAGTCCCTCTTCCTCCGCATAATGTGCAGAGCTGGTCATTTGTTGAGCCATACTTGTACAGGGCAGTTGGAGTGGGTAGGGTGTCATAGACTGAACATAACAAATCGAAAAGATCATGAAATGTTCAAGCCATGAAATTTCAGCCCAGGTAAACTTTCTGCTGGGGAGGTCCCATTTTGTCCACACCCTGGGAGCCAAGCTCTTGACAATTCCAGACAGGGAGAAAAGGTAGTGTTCTGTATAGTTGCTGCAGGGAGGAAGGTTTAAATTAATCAAGTGATCCAGAATTAACAATACCGTCTCTTCACTTAACTATTAAAAAGCAAAAAAGAAACAGTACATTTTTTGTTACACTTATGACACCAGGAGGATAGAGCTGTCAAATGGGGGACTACCTCAACAATAGGACCCAGCATTTATGCCAGAAACACATTACAATGCAACAGGGGACCGTAACTTTGTACTGATCCCCCATTTCTGGAATTTTTATCAACAAATTTAACACAAAATCTCTGGTAAAAATGGGAGATCGGGCTTGGTAGCTCTTCTTCTTACTACGTCCCCAGACCTCATTCCTTATGTAACTAAGATGGGTATCAAATATGTAATATTTATTTTGCATAATTTCAATGCAGCGGGTGGGGGAGGGGCAGGTGATGTCCTAAGACTTGAAGAAAAATTGGCAGAACTATTTCAGTGCTAAGGGATGATTGGTTATTAACTTTCACTCTATGAAAACTACCCTAACAGTAGAAGGAAAATGTTGAGAACAAGTGAGCAGTAGCATCTGCAAAACGATCATCTGAACAGAGACGACCTTCGAACAGATGACAAAAGAGAATTGTTAGCAGCTTGCTAACATAATAGATAGAAATAGCCATTTCCTGCAATTCTGGTTACATGGCCTTAAACAAGGGATATTCTATGATAAATGGTTATATAACCAAAGAATAATGGGAGGCTATACTAAACTAAATCGTGACAACAACTAGGGGCGTGACACATGCATAGTTATGAAAGCAGGGTTAGAAAAAAAAATCACTCACCAATCATTTATACAACTTGATGAGTAAATTAGAGTACTGTAATACAGTAAAGTATACTTTTTTTTACTCGCGATATATTTTTTTTTGCTTGCTTATGGCAAGTAGGCGAGTGCTTTGTCCAACCCTAAATGAAAGTGATATTTATATACTTTGGAGCAATGTAGTTGACCAAGTGGAGTACAATCTATAGTGAAACAAAATTATTTGATTGACTTATACATCCTAACACAGAAATTCTTCCCTTTTTTTTTTTTTTTTTTGCAGATACCTGAATTTTTATGACTTTAAAGTAATAGGAAAAAATACCAGGCCAAACCTGATGGAGTTAGTTCTGCTAGGTGGAAGTGCTGCTGTGACAGGTTTCTTTTCATACCTTTGGTTTAAAAAGTCAAAGACTGTTACAGCTGTGAAGGTAAGCTTGCTGCATTGATATCTTAATATACATAAAATTCACATGAATGTTTTCTGAATTGCAACAATGTGTAGATGACGTTGTGTTAAAGTGTAGTGTTGAATTTTCTTTTAATATATTTGGGTATAAATAGTGAAAGGAGAAAAATCACTTGTTATCCTCGAATAGCCTCCATTGTAGACAGCTGTCATATGATATGTCACCTGAAGTGACTTGCTGGGGCAGTATAAGGCTTTCAGAATAATTCTTGACTCTAAATCTCATCCACTAAACTAATCCGACAGTCTCTTTTTTTGTAATTCTATTTGAGCTGATTCGTAACAATTACCCACAGTAGATTTCAATCATTGTAGAAAAGCCAAATTTTAAGGTGATGTTTGTTGTTTCAAGTTCCTTGAAGACATTGTTTGTCAATTCTTTTATTAACGGGCAATGAACTTGCAAAGTGAAAAACTATCAAACATTGACATTTGAATTGAAGAGCAATGTAATCATGGTGTGTGCAGGTGGTTCATAGTTCTTTTCATTACGAACTTATCATGCTATTGTTTTTACTCCACAAGTCCAACTATTTACTACATTCTGATTTGGAGATTATATTTCCAACCCTTAAATGAGAAACACAAAACCACAACTGCAAGGTCAGGTCATGCACAAAGCCACAGTGTTATGTGAATTGACCACTATTAACTTATTCCCTACTGCATACTTGGAGCTTTTGTGTACAAAGTGCACTCAAGCAAAGAGAGGATGAGATTGTGCTGAATGAGGCCTATTCATGCAGATGATTTGCAACTAAAACCTAATTGGATTTCAGGGGAGTCCATTTTTAATTGTGGTTTCATGAGTGGTTGGGAAGACCAGTTTTCAATAGCTTTAGAAGTTTGTCATGTTTAATTTGTCAATAGGGTTAGGCCCTGATTAGGTTTTAGTGTTGTGAATAAGGAACTAGGAACCAACTTCGCAGACCCATGTAAATCATTCCATGCCAATATTGTGCCCTGATATCTACGACATTGCTACTCACAGGGCCCTCACTCAATATTTCTTAAATAATGTACACACTGTATCCGCTTAAACCATTCCTGAAATAAACTTCGTACGTACAATGTATGTATAATTGCACTGTATGTGTGGAGTGTGAGGGTAGTGATGTGTAAATTTTTAGTGGCCTTGAGATGTTCGATTTTCTAACGTGAAAAAATTAAACATCGCTGAATGGCACGAATCTTACATGCATCAGACAAGTGAAAAGTACATATTCATATCCTGTACCTGTTATAGCACTTTGTCCCAATTCAGTGCACAATCCATTTTTAAGTGCTAGATGCTACAGTAGCACTTATCATTTTCTACACTCAATAACTTTCATGTGCATATTTTTTTGTCAAATTTAAGATGTAGTAAGTTGAAAGCAACCAATAGATCTTTATTCCAAAACAGTGTCCTCTGGAGTGTCACCAATAATATCATAGTCATTAAGGGTAAGGGGCTGCATATGCAAAGGTTATACAAATTTGTTCTCAGGTGCATTCTTACCAGTTTTGTCTCATAAACCTAAAACATTTGTCATTGATTTTAATTTTGGAATGGAAAAGTTAACATCAATTACATTCTTTCTGGTCATCAAAAAGAAGACAGTAGTTTTAGAGGTTCAATGAACTTTGTCTCTAAACCATATATGTTGTTAGATGAACACTTTGCATGCCTTTCATCACCTGTGAGGAAACATATTTTTCTGCTCCTCCAGTTTTTCATCATGAATGCTGTATGCCCCCAAACCAACCAAAAAATAAATAAAACTTGAATATCATACCTAACTTCACTTATTTGTATGGAAATACCGTAATTATGTTGTTTAAGGGGATCAATAAATGTATCTCTTTATTTATAGTATATATGTTTTCTAATGTGCTTTAAATACTGGCTGTAACATTAGAACTACATGTGCATGTGCAGGTTGTTACCTGATGAAACAGATATGTTGGTTTCTGTTCAGATTGTTAGAGCTTCAACTCAGCAAACTTTACTTTCATCGCTTATCCAAAGGCTTAACAATACTTACCCCTACAATTCTGATATAATTCAAGTATGCAAAACAGATTGCCAGGGTACATGACTGACCTGTACTAAATACTGCAGCTACATGTGTGCATTTGTTAGTAAAAATTGCATGTTGAGATTGACCCCAAATTATTATTCATGTACATTTGTAATTCTACCACCAGAGTGTGTCAAATAGATACTAAATGTATGTAACAACCTCTATGTATTATGTAGTATTTGTGAGTGAGCAGAGTTTCCTTTCATCGGAGATATTCGGTGGTATTTCCCAAGCCACTGTTATTATATATGGTAAATTCCTTTGGGTTGCGCTGAGCGAAATCCGATTATTTGGACGAATTTTTAGTAAATTTTGGAATGCAAAATTCATTAAATATTTTGGAATGCAAAATGTATTAAATATTTTGGAATGCAAAATTCATTAAATTTATGCATCAATATGGACTGTTATTGTATCACCATATCGATCTATTAAAGGCAAACATAGCAACACAACAAAATATCCAAAAACCGCATAGGATATGATACACGCTGCAAAAATCTGAATGTATCCGAGCGAGAATCTGGCTCTTAAGTTAGTCATTGCTTAAGCTCAAAATCCCTTAAATGGATGTTGAGCTAAAAATTACATAACATTTGTTTGCTGCCTTCTGCCCTCTTCATAAAATGCTTCCAATAAGACAGAGTTATTCTAAATAACTTAAATTGTATTATTACAAAGAGATGCAAATTTATAAGTTGATAAATAACAAGTATCAATGTCTACAAATTTTAAACTTGCTTCTTCCAGAATTCAATGCACTTTGAAATAGGCAATCAGTTGATTGTAAGTTTAATACTTTCGCTTAAAGCATTTGAAGGCCTACATGGACTGTACTAGTCCTTACTTTGTATGTCACTCTTATGTTGGTCAATTTGGTCTACTACCCTCTATGAGCTTTCTTTGCTGACCATATGAGCTATAGTTGGAATATTTGTTCTGCAATATAGTGCCCTCACTAGAACAAGGCACTGACCTATTTCCATACAGTATGTAGTTTCTTGTGGAAGTGCATGTTTGAGGTATCTGAACTACAATCATATGATTGGCCTCCATATTAACTTATTACAATCGAGATCATATTCCATTTGAATTCCCATAAAGTAACTTAAGTTCAATTTTGTAATCCTTTTTTTTTTTTTTTTGTGGAATGTGTAATAAAAAACCTTAGCTGGTTCTTTATGATTAGTTTCCCTATCTATTTCATATTTGGTTGAATGAATTTCTGGGATCAAAAATATTAAGTTTTGATCTTGTTTGCAAATTAAATCTTGCTTTTAATTATACATAAGAAATCACAGTATCAAGTGAAAATATTGAGGTGCATGGTATCATAGTTGATTATGATTAATATACCATTTTCATTTTGTCAGGAATTATTTGGAATGGAAAAACAAAAAAGGAGTAAAATCAAATCTCAGACCTAAAAATGTTTTGAAGTTTATTGCATAGTGATTACTGTATATAGGTCAGGTCATTTTACCATACTGTATAGGCCTATGCAGTGTTAGTATTAAAGCACTTCACAGCAAGGGAACAAAACTTAAATCAACTTCTGATTTTGAGGGCAGTGGGGTGACAATGATATTGCCAGTAGCCAGATACAATTTTACCAAACAACAAAGTCATCAAGAGTTTCACAACCCCGGCCATTTCAAAAGGTGTTGTGGCCTTATGGTACATGGCATATACTGTACTACAAAAGGCAAATTTGTAAAATGAATATTCCATAATTTAGGCTATACACATGAGATATATACTGCATTTTCTCTCTACTTTATTCCAGCCTTTGTAGGATGCCATTTTGAAGAACAATAGTGCATTTTGTTTCAATGAGAATACCTGTCCCTGTCAAGTATCCTTGAAATGCTGACTTGAATCGTGTGTGAAAGTTTTAAGTGAGAAAAATGAAATCAGGATTTTAAATGTTAAACATTTTTGTTACGATGGCTTTTGTTTATTTGCCTGCTCTAAGAATGAACAAGTGTAAAGGCTTAGACTAACCATGGTATTGACACCATAATTTTTTTTGTTTGTAGGATGCACCGCTGATAGAAGTAAACCAAGATCTTCCAAAGTTTCTGCAGGAGACACCGGACAATGTCATCCCATATGCAGTGGTCCAGGGGTATGCCAACTCAACCAATAAACCCATTACCAGCGTGCATGTCCAAGATGTGGTGGGGGTGATACAAAGTCTCATATGCAGGGAACATAAAACAGAATGGAGTACATCCACCAGGTTATGGTGAGTAAGTTGTGTTATTAATCAAATGTCCATATTATATGGGAGTAACAAGAGAATCAGACAGGAATGAAGTAGGATGCATGGACAGGGAAGCTTTTTCATACAGACAGATATCGTGGTACTCTATAAAGATAAAGAGAGAAAACATTGATGGAGGAAATATTAACCCAAATTTTACTAATGATGGAAGAATTTAAAAGCAACCAACCAGAGAAAGCAGTGAATAGAGTGTTAGTTCTGTCATTCAGTTGCGATTACATGTATATTAACCCTTACTCTGTGACCACGCAGCGATATTATTGCCGTTTTGGGTGCCCCATCTTTGACCCTGCCTCCCAAGCGTATTTTCCAAAAAAGTGCTAGTAGAGCAAGGGTTAAAGGCTAGTTATCATGGAGGTGAATATACAATTCAACTCAACTTTTATGATTGAGTAAATGATTATCCTTACTTAATGTGTACTTAACCTTTGCTTAATGATTGTCTTGTTCAGGGGTACCCAACCCATTTACTGTACTTGATGATTGCCTTGTTCAGGGGTACCCATTTACTGTGCTTGATGATTGTCCTGCTCATAGGTACCCATATACTGTACTTGATTGCCTTGTTCAGGCGTACCCATTTACTGTACTTGACGATTGTTCTGTTCAGGGGTACCTATTTACTGTACTTGATGATTGTCTTGTTCAGGGGTACCCATTTACTTTACTTGATGATTGTCTTGTTCAGGGGTACCCATTTACTGTACTTGATGATTGTCCTGTTCAGGGGTACCCATTTACTGTACTTGATGATTGTCCTGTTCAGGAGTACCCATTTACTGTACTTGATGATTGTCCTGTTTGGGGGTACCCATATACTGTACTTAATGATTGTCTTGTTCAGGGGTATACCATTTACTGTACTTGATGATTGTCTTGTTCAGGGGTACCCATATACTGTACTTGATGATTGTCTTGTTCAGGGGTACCCATTTACTGTACTTGATAATTGTCTTGTTCAGGGGTACCCATATACTGTACTTGATGATTGTCTTGTTCAGGGGTACCCATATACTGTACTTGATGATTGTCTTGTTCAGGGGTACCCATTTACTGTACTTGATGATTGTCTTGTTCAGGGGTACCCATTTACTTTACTTGATGATTTTTTTGTTCAGGGGTACCCATTTACTGTACTTGATGATTGTCTTGTTCAGGGGTACCCATATACTGTACTTGATGATTGCCTTCTTCAGGGGTACCCATTTACTTTACTTGATGATTGTCTTGTTCAGGGGTACCCATTTACTGTACTTGATGATTGTCTTGTTCAGGGGTACCCATTTACTGTACTTGATGATTGTCTTGTTTAGGGGTACCCATTTACTGTACTTGATGATTTTCCTGTTCAGGAGTACTCATTGACTGTACTTGATGATTGTCCTGTTCAGGGGTACCCATTGACTGTACTTGATAATTGTCTTGTTCAGGGGTACCCATATACTGTACTTGATTGCCTTGTTCAGGGGTACCCATTTACTGTACTTGATGATTGTCTTGTTTAGGGGTACCCATTTACTGTACTTGATTATTGTCCTGTTCAGGGGTACCCATTTACTGTACTTGATGATTGTCCTGTTCAGGGGTACCCATTTACTGTACTTGATGATTGTCCTGTTCAGGGGTACCCATTTACTGTACTTGATGATTGTCTTGTACAGGGGTACCCATATACTGTACTTGATGATTGTTCTGTTCAGGGGTACCCATACACTGTACTTGCAACAATTTTCCACCACACAAGTGAACACAGATATAGGAAGAGTGTCATGTATACCAGGGGTCAAAATTTATTTTTCGCCACTGTTCCACGAAACAGTACTTGTTCAATTAATACTGTTTCGGATCAGATTTCACTGTTTCAATTTTTTTGCTGATAACAGAACAAATCCTTTTCTTTAAAATAGGCTTAATTTACAAGTACTTTATTGGTTAATATATGCAAATTTGTAGCTGGTTATTAGTATTTACATGATGTAGCGTCTAGTTGTGTACAATCATACACATGTAAGCAGCCTTGCATGTGTGTATTCATGATTAATTGTGCTGAAAATTCCAGGCAAGGTGGGAAAAGCTTTTTCTTACTGGAAGAATTTTTTTTTATGATAATGTTGTTTGACAACATGCATTATTGTTTTGAGCAGAATTCAAGTTACTGAGCATTGATGCCACATGCGTGTGAAAAAAACACTCTTCCACCAGAACAGTGATGTTTGAACATTCACTCTTCCTGCATAAAAAGCAGTTCTCGGAACAGTGAGAAAATTGACCCCTGTAAACTCTTGCATGGATTTACCTGACAACCTATGAGACAAATTTTCTGCCTATGTTAACCTTTAAATTATAAAAAATTAATATATGGATGTTGACATGACTTTTTGTTTTTCTTGTCAATTTTGGCGAACTATAGGTATGACAAAACACGTGCAATAACAGACAGAACCAAGGTGGTTCCTTTTGCAATCACATCAGATACGGGAGCAGTCCACATCCAGGATCCTCTGGTAGGAAACCCTGTACTGGAAGTGATCTACGACAAATTTGAACCGACCGAATCTTCCATTAGTGAACACATCCTCAGCTGGGCAAGTGGTGAAAAAACGAAAGGTTTCCAGCAGATTGAGCTTATGCTACCCGAGGGCGCTTTTCTTACTGGTATAGGAGAACTGGCTCTTACTGATGATCGTGTGACATTAAGGCCACCATCCTCAGGACTAGATTATTTTCTGTCCTCCAATAGCAGACTTTCAATTATCAGAGACTTGCAATCAAAGATACGCAGATGGAGGTTACTATCTCTGCTTTTTGGTACAGTGACAATTGTTCTGGTAATCTATGTTTTAAGAAAGTGGTACCTCAAATACCTAGAGCAGGCTAGGTATGATAACTACCTACAACGTGTTGTAGATGTACGAGCATCAGAAGGCACCGATGTCGATAATGGAGAAAGGGAACGTGGCATTCAAGAAGATTGTGTTGTTTGTATAAGTAGGCCACGTGATTGTGTCTTACTGGACTGTGGGCATGTGTGTGCATGTTCTACTTGTGTTCAAGCGTTACAGCCACCGCAGTGCCCAATATGTAGACAACGCATTGCTAGGGTTGTTCCATTGTTTCATGCGTGATGTTTGCTTAGTTTCTTGAAATGCAATTATGGCTCAGGTTTTTTGCCCACCATTACTGGTTAAATTATTCAGGGTACAAATGTTGCCTCTGACACTGTTTCCATACAGACAGAGAAGAAACAGTTTGATTTATAAACAAAAACCACAAATTGATTTTTGCATACTGTAACAGCATTTCAAATAGGACCTTAAAATGACCAATTAAAGGGGTTTCATAATTTGAACTCCTCATTTTGAAATGATGACAAAAACACTGTGGTAAACAGAGAGATGTTTCTTATGGTCAAATTTTACCTGAACTTGATGCACATGTGATAGTTGGTAAGGATTGTATTACCCAGCAGAAGCTATGACAGACTGATCGATGTTCCAACTTCAAGTATTGGTCCTCTTCAAAACAATCTGCCTGGAAAGCATTCCAGCAATCTTAGCAAAACAAATGACCCTCATGCATGAATAAAACTGCTTTCATGATGAAAAGGAAAATTTAGGTCAAAGCCTAGTATAGCAGTGCAACTTTGGCACATGTGTTTCTTGTAATACAATTTTATTTATTCCATTGTTAAAATAACTGATATTTTAAAGAATTTTTGATGATTTGATTAATTTGGTTGAAATAATTGTAACTGAAAATTTTCTTGTTAAATCATTGTTAAGAATGAAAATTTACTCTAATAACAAAAATAATGAAAAATAATAATATAAGAAACACATAGTAAACTTACCTCATTCAACTCTATATAGCAATTTCCTGCTATACAAGGATTTTTCAAAAATTTGTTGCTCATTCAACAAATAAATTGTTTTTATCATGTCCTTATCCACTAGGTTATAAATGAGTATCCAACTTATATCTCTGTTTGGCCATGTATATAAGAAATTTCTTACAAAATTTGATGTGTTGCACAATTCAAAGTTATTTGCAGGCTTTGTAAACAAGGAACCCTTGGTGAACCTCATGCCTAGTGTAGGAAATTAATTTTGAATATCAGTGATTAAGGAAATTGAAACTTTTAACCCTTTGTATCATTTTTTAGTATATTCGTTCTGTTCTGAAATTAAACACTTGGTGAGTGGAACATTTCTTACTGACTGTTAAATGATATCTAAGGGGTACCCCAAATATTTTTATACATTTTGAAAGAAATTTGTCAATTTTGCCTGGTGAAGGTATTTAACAGCATGGCATTTGTGTATTTTTGGTTGTTTAGCTCAACCTGTACTAACTATAGATCAACCAGTCCAATCGAAAATGTTTCTGGATGCCAGGTAACCAGATGGCCATTTGAATTTCCTTGATAGTTATTTCAGTCTATTCAGGTGTAGCAACATAACATCATCATAATAACATCTCTTCTTATTATAGAATACTTATTATACATCTATTACCACAACAAGTAAACTATTTATTTGGCGATTTTAAGGTCAAGTGGGACTGTGGCAACATGTACTAGATTTTAATAAAGCCTCAAATCACAAATACAACAAGAATTCTTATCAAAATGTATTAACCCTCATCATATGGGAGTGGAGTAGACTACAGGCCACACCACAAGCCTTCCCCATAATAAAGGTTAGTTATCTAACTCTAGCAACATCAGAGGGGGGTAGACCCCCGACACCCACAATATGTTCTGCACTCATTCAATGAGTCTGCCAGGTTTAACCAGTCATATTTCAAATTCTGCTGAATTTTCTTAAATAAGGACTTGTTTCACGATGGCAGGTGTGTAAATGAAGTAGGGTCCTTATGATTGCACAAGAGTTCTGAAAATGTAGTGCAAAATTTCTCTTTTCCATCAAATTATTAACAATTAATGATGAAAAGCTTACATATTCCCTGTGATGTTGCAGGCCATGGTACATGACTCCATGCTGCCAAGTCATACCTGTACTTTCATTTGTCTGGATTTTGAAGTCAAAAGTGCTATTGAGAGCATGCAGTATTTGTGAAATATGATTTCATTTTTTTAGTTCCATTTTAACAACACTTTCAGGAGCAAGAACTCGCTACATACTAAGCATTTTTGGGGAAGAAAACTACCACTGAGGCATTTCATCCTCTACTTCTGCAACTGAAACAACTTTTAGCAGAAATGTTGGTTGTTGATAAAGTATGTCATAGGTTACCATGATACCAACGTTCATCATGTCTCATAACATTTTAAAATTGTTATATTTTGCAGGCTAGTTGTGAATGATTACATGCATCATCTTTAAAGATGAAAATTTGAATGAATAATTGTTTCATTCATTTGTTCTGATGCTATCAGGAAATTTAGAAGGAATCAAAATCACAATTTGCTGATATGTGGTACACATGCAACAAAAGTTTGGAAAAGTACACTAATTATATACCAAGCAATATACCAGATGGGGCAGCTTTCGTGCCCTTTAGTACTGTGATTTTCTTTATGTATTGGCATGTCATAAAGGTATATTTCATTGTAATGTGAGGTGGTAGGACTGCATATACAGTATATTGAAAGATGCAAATTACTGAAATGTACTTTGGTCCTTGATAGGTTAGAGAAATGGGTTAGGGTCTGCCTCTTTTGGCAGCCATGATCCTGAAATTGTTTAACAGTGTTCCATGCTATTTGCTCCATTTAAATATTAATTTATGATGCTCTAAAATTAAATTCTAAGTTTGATACAAATATCTACCAGTTCCTCTTCAAAAAGCCACTATTTGAATTTTTTCTTTCTAAAAATATTATTTGAACAAACCTTTCATTCAGCTTGGTTTCTCATATTCTGCTACTGTTGGTTTGTATACTTATGGGACAGGTTTTATATTTTATAATCACTTTCAAGTGTATCTCTTTACAGAAGTGTGTAATAGAGATAATTTATTTCAGTTATATTTTCTACCACTTTATAAGAGCCGACAGGTACCAGCAAGTAATAGAACTTTCAGAATGTGTAACAACCAAAAAATATTACATTTACAACCCTTTCTCTATTGATCTTTTATTGTTTAGTTTTATTTGCTAAGACTTAGTTGAATTCTGTAATATCAAAATATGCAGTGTATCAATGATTTCTTTAATCATGTTGTTTCTGCATCAAAAAAAGTTGAAATACACATTCTCAAGTCTTTGCAAGCTTAAGCTGGTGCCAAAGAAACGATGGTCATTCGCCAAAAGAACGAATAAATTGGTCAAGTTGACCTTTGGTTACAGATGGACGGAACCTGTTGCAAGTGAAACATCTTTGAAACTAATTATGTATGTTTTTACTGCAAGTTTCTTAACAGACCAAATCAAAAAATTGAAACTGGTAGTAATGAATGGAAGTGTTAAACGTTGGGAGTCTTGTTTCCAATGTACCATTCTAAATGACAATTTAACCAATTACCATTGATAAATACAAGTGGAAAGAAATATTTATAAGAATCAATCCCTCTAAATTACTGATACTTTTCTTTACTGGGGAATTTTTCAGTCGTTTCTCTTGTTTGTTCCACTGAAACCATCACAACAGATTGGTTTGGACAGGAGTAGCTGTGGATTACTATGCAAAGAACATTGATAGATATGAAGCTAAAAGGGAAGCAGTATGACTACACTAAGCCAGATCGCAAAAGCCAAGATGGGGTAAGAACCAGAAGAAAAAAAAAGGACTCTTTAAGATTGGTAGAAAGCACATCATTACTAACGAGTTATTCATGCATTGATTTCATTCTTAAAGTTTCAGGACTCCCTAACATTATTTTTAACGAGAAATACTTATTGAGATCGGTTCAGTATTAAAAGAATAAAATTGATATAGTAGATTAAATTAACAGACAAAATTTCATGTGAAGAAATTGTTATTATCAAAACGTGATAATAAAGGTAGGGAGGGACACTATTCATAATACTAATGTATGAACCCTTGGGTGTATTATGTAATTGTAGGGACTTCAGCATATAAAGGAGGAAGCTAATATTATATTGGGTAAAACAAAACTTCTTAGAAATAGTCCAATTTACTTTTGACAATACTAATAATTTATGTGACAAAAGTTAGTCTTATTTGTCTGATTTTCTTGATAACAAAGACTTCAGGGCAGCAATAAGAACTGATATTGTTAGCTCTTATCAACACCCTGCTTGAAAATAGATGTATTATACGGTTTACCATCTGCATCATTATATGATGAACACTTGTTGCAAACAACCAGAATGCAAGCTTATGTTACTGCAAACCAACATACTGCACTGTAGACAGTTGGTATTACAAATGACCATTGGTAAAGGCATAGGTTATAGGGCACAGGTTCTGAATTATTTTTTTCCAAGGGCCATCATTTCCCAACAGCCTCAGGCTGTGGGCCAATCGCATGGTAAAACCAGCGTCACATGACAAACAAAACCCTTGAATACAAACAAGCTGAGAGCAGGCGTGTAATAAGAAGGATGTATGCTAGATGTTGGCGGTTCTCTTATCTGCCTTCCTTTGACAAGTCCAGTGGCATTGCCAGAGATTTTCATTTCGGGGCACAGCAGTTCAGAGGAGGAAAATGGGTGGGTGGCACTATAAAGCATGGGGTCCAGGGGTGCCTTTTGGTGGCACTACTCCTCTTAGTCACTTTGCCATTTTCTCTGACTCAAAGGCTGTTCTTACTTCATTACTCAATCTTAAATGGGATAACCTAACCTCCTCCGCATGGGGTCAAGGTTCCCCAACCCTCTGTAACAATTGCCACTGCATCCTCACAATCCAACACGTTCTCCTTGCTTGCCCCTGTACAATCCCAGAGCTTCCTCGCTCCCCACAACTCAATTGCTGAGTTCTTCCAGAAAAATCCTCCAGATAAGATAATCTCCTTCCTTCAGCATGCATCCCTCTACAACCATATTTAATTCTCCTCTTCCACCCCCTCTCTACTTTGTTTTTGTTTCAACCATGCACCTCCTCTCTCGATCACAGCTTTCTGCTTTTGTTCTTGAATTTCTCTCATTCTCCCCTGGCCTTCATAAGGATCTGACCTCTCAGGCTTTGACCTTCGTGGGGACCTCATCAAACAAAACCAGGGGCCTTCATAAGCCAGGATGAAGCTCTGGGAGCTCTGAAGCTCTGCAGATTTCTTGTTTTTGATGCCCCAAAATGGCTTAAAATCAAACAGAAATTCCAAAATTAAATTAAAGACAGGAAGAAAATTTGCCTTATCTTAGCAACGCCACTGGACAAGTTGTGAGTCTGCCCAATTTATATTGGCACTGAAAATAACATTTTATTTAAAAACTGCTGATCTGCCTAGGAAAAACCCAAAGTAAACGAATATTTTGCAATTCTTACCCATCTCTTTCAGATTGATCAGTATGATATTATTATTTTTCTCCAATAAGACTACTGTTTGCGGGCCAGATTAGATTGTCAGGCTGGCCAGATTTGGCCCGTGGGCCGCTTATTAAGTATTGCCAGTATCAGGCTTATGTTACTTTAAACAACCAGATTACAGGCAAATATTCTACTAACTACCTCTCATCAACAAAGCGTTATTGCTGCTACTACCTACAATGAAGGCCACATCAAATGCTTTGACTTACACTGGTGACGGTGTAGGCCACCAATATTGAAGACATCTACACTATAGACCTTTTCATATCAGAATCAGCAATTTTCGGAAATATAATTTACATGTCACATGGCTGAAATTCACCTGACTAAAAAGGACCAATCAAATGCTGGGGGAATACTGATTGTCTGCACAAATCACTAGGGTATGGGGTCAAGCAAGTTAAAAATGCACTTTCACACACTAATTAACAGTGTATGCATGTAAAAATGGGCACATAAATGAACTAATCAGTGACTTCAATTGTAGCGTGATTTGGTTATTTCCATGCCAGACTGAAAACTTCATATAAACTGTATTCTTTAAATTGACAAAAGATTTCCAATGTGGAAAATCTGTCGTCCCAGTCACAAATAACGTGTGGATTAGCTGTCGATAACACTCGATACTGCATTTTTACATTTGTGTTGTCAGGTCAATGGCACGATTTCATACCATAAAGTCCTCATCGCTGAACACCAGTTTTTAAATTTGAAGAACTTTTGTCAATTTACATCCTTATTTTGTGTTTAAACTGTTCATAAAGGATTTTATTTTAAAGGAATGTTAGGGAATGTGAATCCCAAAACACAAGTGTTACACTAAAGAATTCATCGTATTTCTAGACCTGCATTAAACGTAACTTGAGCTGTCAATCATTTGTGAGGCCCAATTTGCATGTTGAATCTTACCTGGTCATTTCACTTCTTCCTTCTGACAGAAAGACTGTTTGGAAAAAATCCCATAAAAGTAATAGACCTGCAACTTACAAGCAAAGCGTTTTAATTTAACAATTTCAGCTTGTTGTACTGTACATACGCGTGCACAGAAAACGTTAATATGCATTTTACATACTGTGCTTACACAGTATACGTATGCAATGTGTGCGAACTGACTTACTGTACTTGCTGTTGTACATGCTTACAAACAATGATAATACGCATGCATATTGTTGTTGCTGAACATTGTTCACTGCAGCTGATTGGTTGGTTAGTAAAGGGAAAGTTCCTTCAACATTTGATTGGTCAAAGTACCCTGACACTCAGCTAAACTCGGTTTCAAAAGGTAGATACAGTTCGGCATCAACTTATAATCAGTCTTTCTTGGTACCTGGCAAAATCAAAAGATATACTACGAGATTGAATAGAGAGTATAATTCAACATAGTTCTTTTTGGTTATACTTAACAAAGTCATCATTGTTAATGCAGCAGAAGAACATAGTGATATAACTCAACTCAATACACACCTATACTAAAGGTCACTCACAGATAAAGAAGATGGCACTTTTGCCTACCTTGTCATAATAGCAAAGGGCTTTTTATAATACCAACCAGTTGTTGAATTTTCAATTTACATTATCAGGTTACAACATATTGGGGTGTTCAGGAGGGTAAGGATGTAATAGGTGAAAATGCTGGAAGTATTTCAGAATTTGGGTCCATATTATGCATGCTTCCAAGGCCAAATAATTTGCTGCATTTACTAACAATGGGCATTTATTATGCAGGGCCTATGAGTAGTTTCAACTCCCTGCGCAAGCCAGTTGAACAACTAGAAGTTGCATCATGTATAATCATGAATGAAACATTTTATTGAACAATACTAGTAATAGTTGTAGTGATTAGAAAGTTTGAAAGTTAAATGATTTTAAAGTTTTGATCTTTGGTTAACAACCTTCTGAAAGTTATAATGCACTGAACAATGCCATTAATTTTCATGGAGGTCACAAACCATGTGTGAAAATACTAATATGATGAGAATGTGAAAATAGAACAAGTGAACAACTGAGGTTGTGTTCAAGCTGTTTAATTTGATTTGTCTTCCCTTTAACCAGTATGTGTCATTACATCTAGCATAGTATACTGTAGCTAGTGGGAGGGGAGATTTTTTCCCTATAAAATTTGGAAAAGAATTCTTGAAAAATATCACGTCCATTACAAAAAAATTAATGCCATCCACATAGACTAACATTTTCAACCCCCAAAGACATAAATGTTTTCTCATCAGACCCCTATATTTCCCCCATATCATAGTGAGCTAGCTACAACCCTGATTGTATACATGCATCACGGAGTTGTCATTATTCTTAAATGACAATTCCTTGCACAATAATACTAACGGATGCAATTTTCATTATCATTTTCGTGACAATATGAAGACTGGAAAAAGTACTTCTTTAAATGAATTTTGAAAGGAGCCAGAAGTAATGTCACTAATTATCCTAGAAACTATTCATATACTTAATTTTCACTCCTAGAAACATTTCTTAATTGGCAAGCATTGGTGAACCTACATAAACTTTGAATGGTACAAACTCACAATTCAAGACTGATCTTAATAATATACATTTATGATTAATTCGAGTTGAAAAAGATAGCATGGCATAACAAAAAGCTGAAAGACCAAGCTCTATCCATCCTAATAGTCCTATCCCACCTCTTTTTCTTTCTCTCTCTTTCTTTCTTTATCCATTCTAATAGTCCTATCCCACCTTTTTCTTTCTGTCTCTCTTTCTTTCTTTATCTCTCTTTCTTTCTCTCTCTCTTTAACTTAATTAAGTTGAAGATTGTTTTTCACTTCACTTATCCTTAAAGGATTACTGCAGTCTTGAACCAAGCTTATCTGATATAAAGAGGACTTTCAAAAAAAACAAAACGGTGAAGAAACTACTCCCTCATCTTATTCCATGAAGGAAATATTCAAGTTTAAAGCAGTCTTATCCAAGTAGAAATGACTGGTGTAGTAAGTCTACTATGAAAGGTTGGTGCCCTCATCCTCACATTTATAACAAGTGTTTATGTATTCTAAACAAAATTTAATTGTTTTTCTTCAAACCTTCTTCAGGTGGTAAATAATAACTACCCTTACTAGATTCTGTTTTACTACTCAATTTTCATATCCAATGTTTTCCAAGCCACAAAATCACAGGAAATACGGTTTTTAAATACTTTCTTTATCATTTTGTTTCCTTTAGAAGTCCTCTTTATATGAGATTAATTTGCTTGACGACTGACCTAATCCTGTAAAGAGAGATTATCCATATCTTGGATTGCATCCATTTCAAGGCTATGCAACACTAATTTGAAACAAAGGAAGTAGCAATGCATGATAATTACTTTGTGTACAACAGGATGAAAATTTATCTTGGGCATATACTAACCGAACATCAAGAGACAACTTGAACAAGAAAACTTTATATTGTCTTATTTCTGTTTTCAAAGTGCTTTGATGTTGGTGTTGTTCCTAGTGATTGAAGAATTGCTAATGCCACTCCTATTTTTAAAAAGGGTGACCACAATTTGCCCTCTAACTATAGGCCAGTGAGTCTTACTAGTGTTGTGTGTAAGGTCATGGAGTCCATTGTTAAGGATGTTGTACTAGATCATCTTACTGGTCAATGATTTGTTGAATTTGTCCCAGCATGGGTTCTTACCTAAGAGGTCTTGTGTTTCTAATTTATTGGAGTTTCTTGATGATGTTACTAAACAAAGTTGATTCTGGTCATAATGTGGATGTTATCTATTTAGATTTCCTTAAAGCATTTGATAAGGTTCCATTAGGCAGGCTCATGATGAAAACAAGAGCACTTGGAGTGGAGGGAAAGTGTGCCAGTTGGATATATTCTTAATTAGTTGACAGGTCACAAAGAGTTGTTGTTAATGGTGAAGTATCTCCATGGAAGGTTACAAGTGGTGTTCCTCAAGGTTCTGTATTGGGTCTGCTTCTTTTTTTAATCTTCATTAATGATATTGATGTTTCCATTGGCTCCAGGATTTGTAAATTTGCTGATGACACTAAGCTGTACAGGATTGTCGATGATACTAGGGATTCTCCACTTTTGCAAACTGATCTGGATAACTTAGTTTCTGGTCCCAAACATGGCAGATGTCATTCAATGTTGATAAATGCAAAGTTATTCATTTTGGTCCGAACAATCTGGCTTTTGATTACTGCATGAATGGTTTAAATCTTGGTTGTGTTGATCAAGAAAGGGATCTAGGTGTTGTGATTACTAGCAATCTGAAACCTTCTAAACAGTGTGCTTTAGCAGCTGCAAGGGCAAATAGGATGCTTGGTTTGATAAGAAAAAATCTTTGTTTTCTTGGTAGATAGGTTATTCTTAATTTGTATAAGCAGTTAGTCAGGCCTCACCTGGAGTATGCTATTCAGGCTTGGAGTCCCCTTTATGAGAAGGTTAAGTTTATTTTGGAGCAGGTTCAGCGAAGAGCACTAGAATTATTCCTGAAGTAAGGAATCTGTCTAATGAATCTAGGTTGCGAATTCTTGGTTTGACCACGCTTGAGTTGAGAAGAGTATGTGGTGATATGATTATGTTTTTTAAGTTCCTATCTGGTAGTGATGCTTTGACTTCCTGTTATTTCTTGCTTGTTTCAGCTAATCCTCATGTGACACATGGTAACAGTTTAAAGTTGACCAAGGAGTTCTCACGGATAGATATATAGCGTTTTAGCTTTTCGCAAAGAGTTGTTAATGAGTGGAATGGTTTGCCTGAATGGGTAGTTGGCTCAAATTCTGTTAACAATTTTAAGGTCAACATTGATTAGTTCTTTACTAACTCTGGGCATCTTTGATTTTGTGGTGGTGGTGGTTTGGGCTTTTTATGGGTGACTAACCCTTCTTAGCCTGTAATCTTGTTGTTATGTAATGTTATTACTCAATACACTATAACTTTTATTTCTGAATTAAATATATACATATTTGGTAATACACATAAACCTCTCCTGACTTAAAGTACTATGCAAATGCTTATTATTAATTATTAAAACTGAGAAAACTAGTATTGATTCAAAGTACAACCCAATTCTTACTGTGCAAAAGGCAGCGGAAGGTTGGAAGTTATTGGGCCAACCATCAGACCATGTTTATGTGAAGTGTTCCTAAACGACGTTGGATTCAACGGCCCTGGTAGGGTCCAGGGGCAAAGCCCTCGGAAGCTATGCGGTTTTAGCATTTTGTAATGACTTTATTTTTGCATTTCTGATTAGGTTAGCAACAATATTGCTATGGAGATAAATTCCTTAAGGCTCTAGGTAGTCTTATTATTTTGAAATTATAATTATCGCAATCATTTAGCCCACTCTCGGTAAAATTACACACAACATACTTCTAACAGGCAAGTTATAATAGAGTATCATTTTCCTAATTCTATGAAGTACTGAATTATCTGACAATCTACCAACTGTGGAATTAATTTTATGCGTGCGCAATGGCAATAGTGTACATCATGAAATATTTTGTTAAACATCAACATAAATTATTTATTTGCTCTTACTGGCCCACCATGGTCAGCTGGTGGATTATGAGAACTTGCTAAAGAACGCAAGTGATAAATATAGCGAACTTAGCACCGCGCACCGAGGCTACTTTGAATTTTTTTTTACGTGAAGTATCAAAGGATTAGTTCAATGGTCAAGGATGTTCATCTTCTATGAAAGAGAACTTCAAAATAAACAAAATGGTGAAGAACGCATTTTAAAATATTATTCCTTTAAGAAGATATTCAAGTTTAAAGTTTGGTAACATTTCTGTAGAAACAACTGAAGTCAGACTAATTGTGACATCACAGCCTCAAAGTCTTTATGTATTTTAAAGAATGTTTATTTAATTTTTTCAGTTTCAATTATTTATCCTCAAACTTTATTCAGGTGGTATATCATAAATACCCTACCTAGATTCAGTTTTACTACTTTTTTAACATATCCCAAGGTTTTTAAGTCACAGAATCTCAAGACAAAATATGATAGAATACATAAAGACTTTAAGGAATCTGAGGTTATGACATTACAACTAGTCTGATTTCAGTCATTTCTACACAAATGATACCAAATTTTTAAACTTAAATATCTCTCAATGGAATTTTAAAGGAATTTTTAAATGGTTTCTTCACCATTTTGTTCTTTTAAAGTCCTCTTTTATGTAAGATGGACTTGTTTGACCCCTGAACTAATCCTTTAATCGCTAACTCTTAAGAAAACAAAAATTATTCGTTAGTTATTGAAACATTATCAATGAAATACTGAATAGACCTAATCAGGGCCGTAATTCCCGTCTGAAAGGAGGGGGTAAAAATTATTCTATAACCTTGGTCGGACCATTGTCAGACAAATTTTTGCCCCGACCATGGTCGGAGTGATCGGGGCGGTTCCGTCGCCTATGCTGTGTCATAACTGTTTGACAGAGTTGGATTATTCAAAATCTTAGTAAATGCCGATGTAAACTGAAAGCAGCTTACAGTAATAGTTCCTTCTACAGCTTTTCACTAAGAGTAAATACTAGCACCAGTTGATATATATGGACAAATTCAAATATTTTGAAAACAAAGTGTCATAAAAAAGCCTTCACACATTTTTTTGGATTCCCTACTAGAATGGGCGTTGAACCAAGAGAAGATCTAATTTTGCAGAAAAAGCAGGTAGAAATGATGCGAATCGGATCTGATCAAAATATAAAGAGTTTTTAAATGTATGCTTAATTAAACCTGTGTGATGTAGTGAGTAATGATGGGCAGCCCGAGATTTTCACATGCATAACTCCTTTGAGTTCTGATCTTTGAATTCAACCACTGATGAATTTACTTTGGAATATCCCTATCAGCTAAATGTTTGTTTATTTTTCACTTTTCTTTTAGGCATATGCCAGGGAAAGCACACGTAAGTCACAATGACTTGTTTTCAGTGTGGAACCAAGGAATCTGCCAGGTTGGAAGCAAGTTGAAATAATGTTCAATTAGGATTGTGGACTGCCTTGAGTCATTTCATCTCCTATATCACAAATTTAGCATACATAAATAAGCTTGCATCTTTAAGCAGTGACACCTACAGAAAATATTTTACAAAAGACTTGGATTTACATATGAAAATAGAAAAGGCTCACTAATGACATAAAATTTTCATCAAAAAATAATTAAGAATTAGATTTTAAATTATGGAAAATAGACAACTTTTATTTTAATTTTTAGCTCAACATCCCTTTAAGGGATTTAAGCTTATGCGATGACTAACCTAAGAGCCAGATTCTCACCGAATCATTCACATTTTTGCAACGTTTGTCATATCCAAAGTGTTTTTGGATATTTTACTGTCTTGCTATGTTTGCCTTAAATAGATCGATATGTTGATGCAATAAAAGTTCATATTGTTGCCCAGTTTTAATGAATTCTGCATTTCAAAATTCACTAAAAATGTTTCAAATACTCTTGATTTTACTTGTGCAATCTGAAGGAATGTAGCACATATAATAACATTGGCTTGGAAATACCACCGAATATCTCTGATCAAAATAAGTCTATATTTGCAGTGGCTGGAGCGTCAAAATACCATCTGACACATATGCTAATAGAGCTTGCTATCCCGTTTGGGATTTCTACCAATGTGTAGTCTAATTGCGGTATAACTTTTGTAGTTGATAGCTCACATGGGCTATAAATTGGGTTTAACAACCTATTTAAGCTTAAGAATGGCTAAATAGCTTTAATAGGTTATTTCAACCATATAGTGCGATTGAATCTTTGGCTGTAAAATCACCAAAGTGTTAATAACTCACCGATAAAAAACCTTTGAAAATCAGCACGAGTCCCTTGTCACATGACCTGGCTTGCAGTAATCTTATCCACAATAAATATTTTTTTTTGGTGAGGTGGGGTGGGGGGTTCGGGAGGGGGTGCCAATACACAAAATGGAGCTTTTTGACTTGTTAAATCCCTCCCCCCCGGAAAATTTTTGCTTTCTTATTAAAAATTTTGCTTCATTTCTGGACAATTTTCTTTGATTTTCTGAACATTTTCATGAAATTTTCTGATTTTCAGATAGTTTTCTTTAATTTTTAGGAAATTTTGCTTATTTTTGGAAAATGTTGCTTATTTTCAGAAACTTTTTGACTAATTCCTTCAGTTCCGAACAATTTTCAGAACATTTTCATGAAAATTTCTTTCATTTTCAGGTAGGCCTATTATTTTTTAATTTCCAGAAAAATTTTCTTTAATTATCAGAATATTTTGCTCATTTTCGGGAAATTTTGCTGATATTAAAGAAGACTTCAAAAGAAAGTTTGCAGATTGTTTTACAGTGGTTATATTTTGTTATAATGATTGCAACTTGAAAGTGTATTTGTGGGATGCTATTAGGCCTAGATGCTTATAATGATTAATTGTGATTCATTAATTGCAATAATTAATCATTTTCTCAGAATAGCTAATACATTGGCAATAGTTTAAATCATGTCTTGATGCAAGGATGTAAAATCCATCTTGATTTTATACAAAATATTTTGCTGTTGGTATGTCTGTTTATGATTTCTATTTCATTTGAAAGCAAACATTGTTAATAAAATTTGCATCATATTAATGTTGAGGCTTAGCTATTTTATGCTTACTTGAAAAACAGTTTTTACATGTTCAAATATTATTAAAGCTTCCCATACGCAGTGGGGAAACTAAGAGTTCTGTTTTTTTTTCCTTCAATTATTGAAAAGACATAAATCTATCCTCGGGTGTCATCAGTCCTTAGCTGTGCTATACTGCACTGGGAGCATGTACAGTAACACACACAGTATGTTGAAAACTAGTGTTTTACCAAATTTTTAACATCAATATCTGACAGAGTATCAATCTACCAAGGACAATGTAATACTACGATATAATAATAATGGAAACCAATGCATAATACTTTGTGGATTCAAAATTGCAGCGAAAATTTGTATAGCATTGTAGGTCATTACCCAGCTTTTCAAGAGTTTACTTGATATGCCAAAATTCCCTCCAATCATACATATTTTTATCAAAACATTTGTGTAGCAGCCTTATGCCTAGGGCTAGTCTCACATAACAAAATAGAAAATCACAGAATGAAATTGATTTGAGTCCTTTATGGGGACAAGACAGTTAGAAAGACTGCACAATGACATGCATGGGTAATTACAAGACTGTTACAGTATCAAATTTAACTTAACTAAAAACATAAAAATAACAATTGAAAAACAAAAGTTACATTATTTTGTGGATTGTTACAAATTAGAATAAAATCAATGTGTTTATCTTACTCAACAATTGATATCATTTGTTCCATACATAACATTACATTTTTTCCCCTCTTTAAATTTTTCGTTATATTTCTTATTCCAAATGATACTTTTGATTTTCCTGTAATTTGCATATATAATGAAAAATCAGGCATAAATTAACAAAACTTTTGCAAAATGCCTTATTTTGGCTACTAACAATCTATAGAATTTATGTCGAGTGGCATTAAGTGCATATTGAATAACAGGAATTGGGATTTACTGCAACAAACAAAACCCCGATTCACGTCATGTGTCCCACTTTCATCCCTTCATCTTGAAACAGTGAAGAAATCTGGATGCAAGCTTTATAGTGTAATGCCGCAGACACCATTGCTATCTTTGCCTTTACGTCTCACTTGTTCAAACTTTATGGTCCCTTTTCATAATTTATCAGCTGGAACTGCTTTCTCATCTGAGGTCTCCAAGACCTTTTTCTGCACATCATCCAGGTTGATCCCTTTTTCTTTAATTGCTGTCTGAGAATTAAATTAATTAATAAGTTTTTAGAATAATAATATAGGAATGTAAAAATAAAACACTGCAAACATCTGAACAAAAGTGTAGTATATTTACAATTGGCTGAGAAAAACAAAATATTGTGCTTCATTAAACTGGTAATATAAATATAACCCTGCAATGTGAAACAATTTGAATCCCCTCACCAATGACAACATATACCAATTTGAATCCCCTCACCAATGACGACATATAACAATTTGAATCCCCTCACCAATGACGACATATAACAATTTGAATCCCCTCACCAATGACGACATATAACAATTTGAATCCCCTCACCAATGACGACATAAAACAATTTGAATCCCCTCACCAATGTCAACATATAACAATATGAATCCCCTTACCAATGTCAACATATAACAATTTGAATCCCCTCACCAAAGGCGACATATAACAATATAAATCCCCTCACCAATGACGACATATAACAATTTGAATCCCCTCACCAATGTCAACATATAACAATATGAATCCCCTCACCAATGACGACATATAACAATTTGAATCCCCTTACCAATGTCAACATATAACAATATGAATCCCCTCACCAATGACGACATATAACAATTTGAATCCCCTCACCAATGCTGACATATAACAATTTGAATCCCCATACCAATGGCGACATATAACAATGTGAATCCCCTCACCAATGACGACATATAACAATATAAATCTTCCACCAATAAAAACATATAACAGTTTGAATCCCCTCACCAATGACAACATATAACAATTTCAATCCCCTTACCAATGTCAACATATAACAATTTCAATCCCCTTACCAATGACGACATATAACAATTTGAATCCCCTTACCAATGTCAACGTATAACAATTTAAATCCCCTTACCAATGACGACATATAACAATTTGAATCCCCTCACCAATAACAACATATAACAATTTGAATCCCCTCACCAATGACGACATATAACAATTTGAATCCCCTCACCAATGCTGACATATAACAGTTTGAATCCCCTCACCAATTACAACATATAACAATTTAAATCCCCTTACCAATGTCAACATATAACAATATGAATTCCCTCACCAATGACGACATATACTCAATATTTAAGTTAAAACTTTCCCTGCCCTCCACCATGCACTCACATTTGCACTTCTTTTAAAACAATTTACCTTGAACTCATTCTTTCATCTCTCAAAAATGATTTATCACCCACCCACCAAAATCCCAACCTTACCCCACCTTTTAAATGGAAATAAAAAAATTGACATGTAAAAAACAATGGAGAAATTACTCTCACCTTGACACAGTTTTGGTATTTTTTAAATAGTGTTGCACATGTGTCCTCTGTAAATCCTTTTAGGAACTTCTCACTGAACCATTTGTTGAAACATTCGTCATACTCATGTTTCAGTTCAGTACACTCCTCAGCCAAACTATTCATCTTCCTTTTGACTAAGAATTCCTTCTCTGCTGGCAAAAGCTGTTATTTATAACCTGTTGAGAAAATGACATGACAAGGCATTGGTAAGAATTCAGAGTTTGTATCAGATCTACTTAAGTTAGTTACCTTCTTTTCAAAATAATAACTATTCATGATGAAACAGATGCAGTCGAAGTCACTAATAATAATCTTCATGTTGCATTGTTTTTGTGCACTACGACTACACCTGCAAACAAAGGATAAGTTCTACTCCATCTCTACGAATATGACTACAGAGAAAGGACAAGTTTCTACTCCCATCACTACGTCTATGCCTGCAGAGAAAGGACAAGTTTCTACTCCCATCACTACGACTATGACTATGCCTGCAGAGAAAGGACAAGTTTCTACTCCCATCACTACGACTATGACTATGCCTGCAGAGAAAGGACAAGTTTCTACTCCCATCACTACGACTATGACTATGCCTGCAGAAAAAGGACAAGTTTTTACTCCCATCACTACGACTATGACTATGCCTGCAAAGAAAGGATAAGTTTCTACCCCCATCACTACCACTATGACTATGCCTGCAGAGAAAGGACAAGTTTCTACTCCCATCACTACTATGACTATGCCTGCAGAGAAAGGACAAGCTTCTACTCCCATCACTACGACTATGACTATGCCTGCAGAGAAAGGACAAGTTTCTACTCCCATCACTACGACTATGACTATGCCTGCAGAGAAAGGACAAGTTTCTACTCCCATCACTACGACTATGACTATGCCTGCAGAGAAAGGACAAGTTTCTACTCCCATCACTACGACTATGACTATGCCTGCAGAGAAAGGACAAGTTTCTACTCCCATCACTACGACTATGACTATGCCTGCAGAGAAAGGACAAGCTTTTTACTCCCATCACTACGACTATGACTATGCCTGCAGAGAAAGGACAAGTTTCTACTCCCATCACTACTATGATTATGCCTGCAGAGAAAGGACAAGCTTCTACTCCCATCACTACGACTATGACTATGCCTGCAGAGAAAGGACAAGTTTCTACTCCCATCACTACTATGACTATGCCTGCAGAGAAAGGACAAGCTTCTACTCCCATCACTACCACTATGACTATGCCTGCAGAGAAAGAATAAGTTTCTACTCCCATCACTACGACTATGACTATGCCTGCAGAGAAAGGACAAGTTTCTACCCCCATCACTATGACTATGACTATGCCTGCAGAGAAAGGACAAGTTTCTACTCCCATCACTACAACTATGCCTGCAGAGAAAGGACAAGTTTCTACTCCCATCACTACGACTATGACTATGCCTGCAGAGAAAGGACAAGTTTCTACTCTCATCACTACGACTATGACTATGCCTGCAGAGAAAGGACAAGTTTCTACCCCCATCACTACAACTATAACTATGCCTGCAGAGAAAGGACAAGTTTCTACCCCCATCACTACCACTATGACTATGCCTGCAGAGAAAGGACAAGTTTCTACTCTCATCACTATGACTATGCCTGCAGAGAAAGGACAAGTTTCTACTCCCATCACTACGACTATGACTATGCCTGCAGAGAAAGGACAAGTTTCTACCCCCATCACTACGACTATGACTATGCCTGCAGAGAAAGGACAAGTTTCTACTCCCATCACTACGACTATGACTATGCCTGCAGAGAAAGGACAAGTTCCTACTCCCATCACTACGACTATGACTATGCCTGCAGAGAAAGGACAACTTTCTACTCCCATCACTACGACTTTGACTATGCCTGCAGAGAAAGGACAAGTTTGTACTCCCATCACTAAGACTATGACTATGCCTGCAGAGAAAGGACAAGTTTGTACTCCCATCACTAAGACTATGACTATGCCTGCAGAGAAAGGACAAGTTCCTACTCTAGTTTTTTTTTAATTAACACATAGAAAATTGATGATTGAAAAATAGCTTACTTTATGAATATTCTTATACCAATTAGTCTACATGTAAATAATAGACTTTTCTAAAAAACGTTTCACTTTTCCTAAATCTTGACCTATTTAACACCACGACAGGATAAAGTTCTCCCATTCGATGCTTTTGTTGCCATCTTTCTTAGTCACCCCACGTTTGTGATTAACTATTCAAACGTCCACAAAATAAGTTTTATGATGTTCAACTAAACTGCAGGTTGATTTTTCCCTGACATTTTTGTGGTTCAGATAATTTTTTTAATTAGTTTTAGTATAAAAACTATGTGCAAAAAATTTTCAGATTATATAATTGTACTTTATAAGTTTTATCTTTCTTTTTTCCCTTAATTAATCTAAAACATATTATCTCCGCTAAAATGTTATAGCAGTAACATAGCAGTGTTTTGACCTGAATATACTTTGATAAAGAAAAAAAAAATCACCTTAAAAACAGTTTTTGAGCTTTGAAGACATGGATATGGGCTTCAAACATCATGGATAAGCATTGTTCTCCCATTATTGCTTAAAGTTTGCTTAAGTAATGCCATGTAAACAGTGCATGGTAATGCTACTGTAACTCTTCTTAAATTATGGATGTATATCGAGACACAAAATTGACATATATTTTTGTTACATTAGAAATGGCTTTGCTTAAAACCAGAAACATTTCAACCGGCCCTCAAATGGAGCAGGGCTGGTCAGTTGAGTAAATTATATATTTCTTTGTTTCCCAAACCACAAAACTGTGTACAGTTTCACCACTCCAAGGCTCCTTCAAGATAACAACTACTCCCACTGGTGTTACATGGTATTTTTAGTGACACACATCTGAATATAATGGCAATCCTTTGTAATATAAGTAGTAACCGTAATTAATGCTGGAATTGTTTGTCTTTACTGCTGGGGAAAGGTAAAATGAACTATGAGCATAGAGCTATTTATACCTCAATGTTATGATGCAAAGTTAATCTTGTAAAATGATGTGGTTAATTTGTTGCTTCAAAATTGCAGGCCAAATCTTTAAGCAGTGCCTTCACTAATGATTATGTGTTTAGTTCTATCATCATTAGTACAATTAGCAATTAAACCACTGTTACATTTACAAGACATTATTTTACTGTTGTATTTGTTGTAATATGATCTACATATAACTTTTGGAGAGACTTATAAAATAAGTTTCTAACTTCCTTCTCTCTTCTTTTCCATTGCAATGTACAGTATTACCTGGTAACATTGGCCAGAAACTTATGTTATTTGTTATATTCAAAATTTGAATGTACTTTACTTATGTTTTTCGTCACTATTTTTGTATATTATAGCATAACGTGGATATGAAAAACTTATGTGATTGTCAGGATACTAAGGTATAGGGCTCACCCGAAATATATCCATAGGGGCACTATCATTACGGTCCATAGGCGAAAATACAATTTTTCATGATTTTGACAAAAATTTCATATACAGCTCTCAGAAATGTAATTATCTGATTTGTCATTTGTCATGGCTGAAAACGAGGTGTTTTTGTGTGGAAAAATGACATTGACAATGTCAAAAATTGACTTTCGCAAAATAGGTACTTTTATTTAATGTGAAAGCCAAATTTTTCCACAAAAATACCTCGTTTTCAGCCATTTCCAGGGTGTGGATTTTACTTTTTTTCGCTCTGGAATATAATGACAAATCAGATAATAATTAGATTTCTGAAAGTTATTTATGTGCAATTTTTGTTGAAATCACAAAAAATCGTGTTTTCTCCTATTGACCTTAATGATAGTGCCCCTGTGGATTTTTATTTCTGTTAAGCTCCTATACTATAGTAATTAGTGTTTACACCAGGTCCAAAAATCGGACCGGATACCCGACCTGCATTATCAGCCGGGTATGCGACAAAGCATTTTCAATATTTTTCGCGAAAGTAGTATGTGTTAAAATCTAACAGTGCACCTTGTAAAATCTTGTGATGTTTCTTGTTTTGCATTACCTGCACGCTCAGTACTACACTTAACAATTTCATTGGAACACAACTTGTGATTGGTTCATAATAGGTTACAATTTTTTTCAGCAAATAGCAGACAAGCTTTCAAAACAGTTTGGTAATGTAAAACTGCAATATATTTTTCTACAGCATACTACACATACACTGCTTGTTATGCACTGATTTGGATAGTTTTTTTTTACAGTGAAGTTTAGAGAGTTTAGTACTACTAGCATACATACTACATGTAGCCACATCGCTCGTTCATCATCTTTTTTGCGATTTGTGGAAATATTTTGTGATTGTTTTATTGTATTGCTTTGGAATAGAAGTACACTTTATAATTCTTGTAAGAAACAGTCTGCAATTGGTAATATTATATTATGAAAATTTATACCGGGGTTGTATTTTCGGAACTGGGTATCAACACAATCGGTCCGGTACCCAGATATTTCGGGTACCCGTTTAAACATTAATACTATAGCAATAGGCCCGCCCCTAGCCCTACATGCAAATTTATCCCTAGGCCCATTTTTACCCACCCCCACATTTTTTGTACCCCACTTCTTTAAAATTTATCTTGCCATTTTTAAGACTTTAATGACCAGGAATGCGAGTTTTTAAATATTGGTAACAAACAAAATTTGAGGTTTTTCCTATGCAGCCTAACACTAATGATCCATATGAATGATTGTGGTTGCCATATTTTCAAGCGTGGCCTAAGCTATAGACTTAGTATAAAATTATTTTTAATAAGCTAGTTTCACGAAAATTATTAATGTCATATTGAATCTCGACATGAATAACAATGAATTACTAAAACTCAGAATCCTGTTGTCACTAAGTTCTTTAATGAAAAATCTTACTCGCTGTCAAGTGTCTAATATCTACCTCATACAATTGCTTGCTGTCCAGATCAGTCCCTTAGATCTCAAGAAGAGCACGACGGAAGTAGCATAATTTCGATCACCTACAAGTACAAGTTACAACATACAAACAAGCTTCAAATTGCCGACTTGAGCGCAGAAGAAAATCGAAATAGACATGTGCTATATTTACAAACATTGCGTAATCATTAATTACGTAACATTCGAGATGTTAAACGTTTTTGAGGTCGGACATCAATATTGTGGTGCACGCCAACAATATTTGACGATCTCAAACTTCAGTCGAAGGCCCGCAAAACAAATAGTCAGTTATCATCGCAGTAAATGGGAGAAATACATAATGTTTTGTCATTTTTTAACGAATACTGGACAGAATTTTTCTTCATATATGTTGTGTATTAGATAATAGTTTCCAACATTTATGAGTACCATTAATATTCGCTGACTGGCTGTAATGATAAAGAAATTCCCCTCCAACTTGGCAAAACCGTACTGAGCTCATACACGGTTACGTACGTCGACTCCGACCGCGAGAATTGCTTCACACTATTATTATATATCGAAGTTGAAGATCAGAAGCATTGCTGAAATTACTAGAAAAATCCACTATAAACAATGAAAAACAAAATCAAATAAAAATTACTTCAAATTGACTGATGTTTATATGCACATTTCTGACACATATCTCTATTTCTCAATCTTTGTTTTAAAACATATCACGCATGCATAGGCGGCGGAACCGGGAAGGGGAGGGAGGGGGGGAGGGGGCACAGGCAGTGGTGTAGCTAAAGTGGTTGGAGGAAATTACTCGCGTCCGGAAATGGCAAAAAGTTGTAAAATTTGCACACTGATAGAAATTCATCATGTTGGTAACCCTGATCCAAAACTTGTTTACCATAAATTTCAACCCCTCTAAATGCCACATCTTGTCAATTTCCTCTAAGAAATGCTTTAAATCACCTGTTTATACCTTATGCAACCAGCCGCTAAAACATGTCAACTCCCACCCATACCTAGGTGTTGAAATTGATAATAAACTTAGATGGGATAAACATATACATAACATAACCAAGAAAGCTAACTCTGTACTTGGCCTATTAAAACGTAACCTCTTAAACTGTCCCACCGACGACGACGCCGCGACGAGTGAACACACAATTACAATGACGGGGTCGTCACCTGCGTAATCGGTTATGATAGAAACAATGCTATCACGAAACGCTTAATAATACCGGGCGACGAAACACAGGTACGACGTGCGGACAGACATAACATCGACAACCAGGTCAATGTCCACGGCCTTTGATAACCAGTTGTGGTGCACTGGCGTGTCTACCCAACCCAGGCTTGAACCCACGGCCTCGTGGTCTGTAGACAGGTATGATAACCACTACTCCACTGACGTTAAATCTACTTCTTATAAGGCTCTAGTCAGGCCATTACTTGAGTACGTATCAGCAGTCTGGGACCCCCATCACCAGTGCGATGTGGACAAACTTGAATCTATTCAAAGGAAAGCAGCCAGGTTCTGCATGGCAGACTACTCTCATAAATCTAGTGTAAAAAACATGCTTCATAAATTAGATTGGCTCCTGCTAAAACAAGAAGATACAACACCCGGCTACATATGCTATATAAAATTAATAACAATCTTGTCGCCATCAATAAAGATGAACTTAACCCCACCGTCAGAACTAATACAAGAAATAATCATGACCTTAATTTCCAGGTTCCCTACGCTAAAAAGAATGTATATAAACACTCTTTCTTCCCTCACACAATAAAGGACTGGAATGCTTTACCGTCAGACATTGTACATGCACCAAGTCTCAACTGTTTTAAAGCTAAACTTACTAACACTTGTATTGCTAAGTAGTTTTATTTATTTTATTTTTTACTCATTCAGATTCAGATCCCGGAATTTTACAAACGCTGGCAAATTGGTAGGTCGTCAAGTGCGGGAAAACTGTACGTACGTAAACTACGCATATTGTGCTCGATATTGCTTATCGATAAAAACGCTTCAATTTAGTCAATAATTTGGACGCAAAATAGTAGTTCACAGTTGGTTGTGATTTTAACTGGAAATGTGTTTTGTTTCGCAAGCAAACAAACTCCAACTTAAACTTTGCACAACTTGCCTTTATCCAAGGCCATGTAGCATAAGCGTTCACGCATGAAAATACGGATCCGATAAAAGTTAGTCATTAAACGCTGTAAAAACTCGCCGTGACCGACTTTCGGCGATTGTAATTAAATCGAAATGAAATTTTGTTAAACTATAAACCGTAAATCCGAGTAGAATTAGCAAAAATCTGCAGCATGGGCTGAGCCAGTACTGCGGCTGCCAAGGGCTTACCTGCTAATTTGAACCATAAACCCATTGAAGATAGACCATCCAAACTTAAAGCATCAACAATACTGAATTACATATGATCACATCAAGACAGATATCAATTGAATGTTTATTTTATATACAAATAAATTTCATGTCTTTATCTGGCTGTCTGGTTATTTATGAAATTTATCATCATAGTCGAATCTAGATGTGAATTGATTTTTTTTTTCTTTTCTGAGATTGGATGTATAATTTTTGGTATGTTGGACTTCTTTTTATGTTTTCTCAACTTATCAGTCAACTGAGGGCACTGAATTATGAATTTAGTTTCTTTTTGTAGTATTTTAAATAATATAAGATCATATGTATGTAGGATGGCTATAAATTGTAGATTTAAATGCCAAGCGCTGTCCTTTTTAAACTGTATAATATTCATGCTACTGAAGAGAATGGTTTTTAAGTCACTAAGAAATCACACAATGCAAAATTGATCATTTGAATGAGTGCAAATCTTACCTGCTGATGTATTCATATTTTCTTTAAAGTCCATACCAAGCTAGGCCTATGTGTTAGTGATCCACCACAGAAGTACATTGAACATGAAGCTTCATGAGGAGATAAAATTGAAATAAAGAATATGCTTAGGTTATTATACTCACATAGTACTGCCATAAAAACTTGGAAATTGAACATCTATCTTTAGATATCTCAGTTTTTGTTCAAATTTTAATATATGGTTTAATTGTTACTTTTGCTGTATTTGCCTTTTTGCTTAATTGCAACATATTTTCATTGCATCCCAAATGTGGTTGGTCAATGAAAAAGTTAAATCTGGGAATTTCAGAAACAGGAAATAAGAATTACGGCCCTGTTTCCATCAGAAAATTTTCAAAGTCATTGGGCAAAGCCCTGAAATACTTGTTTTTGTTATCTTAATTTTGTTGCTGGAAAGTAACTTGGATTTGACCGGGAAAAGTGTTGTGTTGTGTATGCGGGAGGAAGGGGGGGGAAGGGGGTGGGGGGATCCCGAGGTTAAAAGTGAGGGGCCATGGTCCATTGTCGATCCGCTTCCGGCGCCACTATTTTCCATTTCATGAGCCATGATGTTACGAAAACCCATAGGCCATTTGATAAATAGTTTTGGAGAGGAGAAAAAGTTTTGAAGGAAAAAAGTTTTAAGAAAAAATGGAGACGGAAAAAGTTAAAACGGGGGCTTCTAATCCCAAGGGGGTAAAAAAAATATAAAAAAATGGAAAGAACAATACAGTAAGAATAACTTTCTCAACAAACTGAAAAAGTTTAAAAGACAGATAACATACAGATAGCGTACTAATAACATTGGCAACACATTTTAAAACTTTTTCGAAAATGATTGAAATTGACTATTCAACAGCTTCTCTGTTTTTGTTTTTATTTATCATCAAGTCGAGACCCTGTAAGTTCTGGATAATTTGACATGGGGCCCTTTGATCAATACAAAATGTCTCTTTATCATTTGTTTTGACTGGGGCCCCAGTCAGTCTAAACGGACGACAAGAGTCGAAATGCCTATGCCTATATGCAATGCCTACATGCAATGCCTATGCCAACATGCAAAACAAAACATATCAGAAATACGGGGACATAGAAGCCGGAGCTCGCGATTGTCGTCTGTTTAGATTGGGCCCAGTCCAAACAGACGACGAAGGAACGATAAATGGTGAGGCTTCTCATTTGTTCAATTACGTTGGGCCTTTGAAAGCAGCAGAACTGAAAAAAATATAGGTTAAACACAATTTCGATACATCTAAATTCTCTCTTGAAAAAAGATAATTTAACTTTTTTTCATGAAATTGTTTTTAATTTGTGAGTAAATTAGATAGTCCACAAATATCATAATAATACTCTCTTATTGTTTTTATTATTGTGTCTCTAAAATGGGGGGTGGGGGAGTGACCTCTGTAAAAAAATATTTTGCACCGGACCCAATGAGATACGCTTACGGGACTAATCTCTTGGAGAGAGTGTAAAGGGGGCTGGGTCTAAACTCTCTTTTTCCGAAAAAAAGAAGAAAAAAACAACTTTGGAACCTACCCAAATTGTTGCGGGTGATTTTTTTTTTTTACTGGTTTTCTAAAGGGTGTAAAATTAGGGGAGTTTTTTCGGAAAAATGAACAAATTTTTTTTGTGGAAAATCAATCCAATATTTCAAAGACTAGGTAGCTATAAGAGAAAATCAGAAGCTCATACATCTGTACATGTTGTAAATAAACTGCAGTTACAGTTATTAAGTTAAGTCGCCCAGATGGGGGAGCAATTGGGGGGGGGGTGGGAAGGGGGAGCGACCTCTCACACTCATACACTCCCTGGATGTACGTTCCAGTTGTTTATATATAAGTGGGGGAAATGCAAATTTTCTTTACAATTTATCTTACACCCAACAAATTAAGTTTCCATCAAGTTGCTGCTAATCAGGAAATCTCCTGTAATTTTTAGAAAATTCCAGTCATTGTCGAGCAATTTTCGAGAAGAGTCCTTCATTTTCGTAGAGTGGTCTCTCCCACCACTCCTCCTAGGCCAGGCTACATCCATGGCATAATCGACTCTTGCTCCATTCGCAGTAACGCAGTTAGGGGCCACACTCTCTCCTGTTACGTTACACTGTATGCGTTTGACAGAATCTTTGACAGATTCTTTAACCGGGCGTCCTTTTTATGACGTCATTATGTTTAGATTAGTAATATGTTATACGAAGGACACCCTGTTTAAGACTCTGTCGGCTGCTAGTATATTAGCCTAGGTAATTTAAAGAAAGTCGTGCGATATGAAGTTACTTTCATCTTTATTTAGAGCTCACGTCCGTTTCATTGGTAGTGAATATCATAGGAGACTTATTTTCTGCTCATCTGTTGTAATGAGCACAAAGGTTGGCAATAAATGTATTACCTAGCTTGTTATGTTATTTTTTGATTCCAGACTAGGCCTAATCGTATGTATTACTTTCACCAAGACCTGTTCCGCGACAATTTATTGCAGTTGTTCTGGTCCACTGGAGAATAAGCCTATAAAGATTATGCAAGGTGTTGGGGTGGAACGTAATCATTTTGACTAATTTTGGCATTCTGTATCTTTTAAAAATTAGGTGGTACGAATTTTCGGGAGTTTTTAGCTATATTTTTAAGGAGCCATTTGAAGCAGAATAGTCTTACGAAGTTATACCACGTTAGACACGGCCGCCGCGCTTTTAATATTGTTATGTAAAGTATCTTATATATAGACACGGAAATGATTGACCAATCAGCCATATTCCTGGGTTCTCGCACTAGCGCTGCGGTCGATAAATTCTAGCATGTAATAAGATTAAATTCACAACACGAAACTAAACGGTAGTACAGTACATGGGACACATCTGAATCGGTTAAGTCAGCAAAAATCCTTCAAAGAGGACATAAACGCCAACCAAGCGTAAAAATTATGAGTAAAAAATTTAAAAAACTAGTTAGCAATACAAGTGTTAGTAAGTTTAGCTTTGAAACAGTTGAGACTTGGTGCATGTACAATGTCTGACGGTAACATGCTGTAAATAAAATGCAGTTACAGTTATTAATGTTAAGTCGCCCAGATGGGGGAGCAATGGAGGGGGGGGGGGCGACTGCTCACACTCATACACTCCACACATGTACTGGTTGATGTGCATGAGGTTCTAGATCAGAGATGTTATGTATTTTTAGATGTGGTTATTTGCAGGGCAGCCCTGCTTATTGCCCAGTAGTACAGAGTTATCCACAAGGTGAAATGAAATTAGGTGCTCGGAGACTCATTGTTTTTATGAACATAGCCTACGCAGGTAGGCTACGCGCATTTTAGAAACCGTGCAATTTACAAATTAAATGTGTCACCTTGGCATGCATTTGTGTGTATATGTGTAATAAGAAAGAAGAATTTGATTCTTTTGCAAGTTTGAAGACATTTCTGAAAGAGACCATAGTATATGCCATAGCCACCTACATGGCTGCAATGCACGATCAGACAAAGCTATATATTTTGTATTACATGAAACTGCTGCATTGGCTTATTATTGAATCGTAGATGAATTTCGACTACGCGCTAGAATAACTAGGCCTTTCCGCGACAATCTAAGGTCAACTTTTGACAATGCCTTTTATTGTCATGAATCACTGACGTAATACAAAATGAATTTATATATTCACTAATACTATATTGAGCCGCTTCACTTACGTTTTGGGAGTAAGTTTAATGAAGAAAAATATGCAAAGTTTCATTTTGTACAAGTGCCTTCACTACTGACATATCTTTCGAAACATCGCCAAGATAGATATATCCAATTAGTTCAAAAGCTGGTGAACAAAGGAGCGTTGGTGAAGTCAACATGCATATAGCATTAAATTGAACACTGCGCGCATGTGAATAATAACATTTAAGCATTCTCAAGATAGCAGATGCTAGCGTACTCGGATCATACGTGCAATACTTGAGTTTGTTTTTTCAAAAGTGAGAGATGTGTGAAGTGATTGGAATGTCATTTTCATAATTTATATGTTTTTTTTATGCACAAAATGTTTATCATTTTATTTGTTACTTAGTTTGAAAGAGACTTTGAAAATTTAAGATGCTAATGAAATCAAAATCAGCTCGTAAGTAATGTTGTCAGTTTTGAGAAGGGTTTTTATTTAAAGAAGGGTTTTCATTTCAGGATTATGTGATTTGCTTTTTTAGTGGTTTTTAACATTACGAGTGTATAGTGCGTTGTCTCACTCAGTATGCAAGTATTGCCTTGCAAGAAGTGCCTACTAATAGGCTAGTGATACAATTTAATTTAAGTGAACATGCACTGATGCAGATCAACTTAATTTGAGAAGTGTTTAATTCTTTTGCAAGTTTTAGACTTTTCAATGCATAGGTTGTCACCTTAATTTGCATTTATTAAATTTCTATTTATAAAAACTTTTGCTTTTATTTGGTTTATCTTAATCTTTAATGAAGGGGCTTTCTAGTCTTGGAGCAGATACTGCAGAATGTGTAACCAGTGCTCAGTGTAAATGATGGCTTATGCAAAATTTAGTTAACCTGTTAAAGATTTGTCCAAACATTCTGTATATAAGAACATTTCAATTAAAGGTACGAGTATGGACAATACTCACGAGCCCTTTGATTATCTCACCTACTTGCATCTTTTTATCTCCAAAGTGAACCTCTTAACTTATCACCAAAGAAATCCCATTACATGTCTTGTCGCCATTGGTAATGGGAACCTAATCCCAAATGCAAGAATTAATACAAGAAATAACCATGATCTGAATTTCCACGTTCCTTATGCTAAAAAGAATGTATATAACTACTTTCTTTCTCCAAACATTAACATATTGGAATGTGTAACCTACAGACATTGTACATGTACCAAGTCTAAACTTTTTTTGTTTTTTTTGTTCTATATTTTCTTTGAAATTGTTTGCTTTGTAAAAACTGTCACTTTTTGTATATTTCTTGAGCTGTTTATTGTTTTTGGAAGTTGAATAAATATGTTTAAAAAAAAGTCTAAACTGTTTCAAAGCTAAACTTACTAAAGCTAAACTTACCCAAGCTAAACTTACTGCTACTACTATTTCCACTTTCTCCAAGAAATCCCCCTCCAACATTATCACCTTCCTCTGCAACAGCAACCTTTTCCACAGGATTTGAATCCCCACATGCCCATCCTTTCCTATCTCACATCCCTTTCCTCTTTCCTTCCTAACACCTTTTCTACTACAACTTTTTGCTCTGCAAAAATTTTATTTTCTCTCCATCCTTTCCTCCTTTTCCAATCATCTATTTCCTAACCTTTACACGTCAAGTATTTAACACCTTCCTGGCATGTTTGGCTGTGACTGTCGTGGTGCCATTAAACCTCAACAAACGAAACCTAAACTTACTATAAACTTGTTAATTGATTTTTTCTCTCATACTTTTGTTACACTCAATTGACATTCCTTTCCTCTAGGAGCAGCGGAGGGTCATGGTGCATATGATTTGGGGCAGGGGGGCAAACCACATTCAGCTTTGTTAGAACTAGAGGGAATACATGTCAAAAAAGTCCAATCAGGTGGCAGGAATTTTTGCCCAAAACTACAATTTGTTTTTTTTTTAATTTATACAATTTTTTTTTTAGCTAATTTCCAACATTTTACATTTTAAAGTTGTTACTGTATTAGTCTAGGAGAAACTTGAATTTGATGAATTAATATGCATTCTTAGACGAAAAAATTTATGCTACTTTTTGTTTTAATGTTACATCACAATGCTAATTTAAACTCTGCATCTAACAGAATAACATCCATTTTATATTCAGTAATTTCTTGCCATTTTCTCTGTCCATTTTGCCTGACTGCATCCATACATTTTGCCGACTCGTCTCATTTTTTTAATATTCATTTTTACTTGTCCAAACGCTTAGCATGATGATACCGTAATAAATTGAAAAAATATTTTCATAGGCCTATATGTATTTAAGACAGTGCACTTAGGGGGCAGAGCCAGAAGGGGACCCCTAAAAAATATGGTTATACACAGTTATGTATATATGCCACATACTCACCCCCGGCCCTATAGCTACACTGCTGGCCTAAGAACATTTACATGGTGCACAATGAACTAAATAACATTTATTCGCAGCCAGAAATAACAATCCCCATGAGAAAGGGTATAATAAAAGGAAGAAAAAAACAAAACTTCCGGTGATCATTTCAATGTACAGTGAGTTTCAATAGAGTAATGATTAGTTCTGTGCTACCTATCAGAAGACGAAGTATCAGCACATTTTGTCTCATAGACAAGTAACGTTAAGACTCCTATCAGCTCACTTTTGAATTTGTGGTAATTAACTATAAATATTGATTTATTTTTGAACTCTTGCATATGGACTTCAATTGTTTCCATTCAAACATTACAAATATCACATCTGTTGAAGAAATTATAAGTAGCATACTTACCCTTTCTCAGTAAAGACTTCCTTGGTAAAGAAATCATGCATGAGCTTTTGTTTCTTCATGATGATCGCCCAGGCAGACGACAAAACTTGTATGTACTGAGGGAGCACTGTTTTATTTATATAAATTATAGAGATGCATTGAAGAAATGGAGTGTGATATATTGTTGTATAAATGTAGTAATAATTACCCCAAATTATGGTAACACATACTGCAACCGGCTATGCAGATATCATGGATAGCTGAATGGCCAAAATACTTATAAGAGCATATCAATAAATAAATATTGTACAATTTTAAGCATTAATATGGCGGTGGGTAGTTATTTAGCTCAAAATAAAAACGACTGTTTTATTTCATAAGGTAGGTCAGTTATTTGGGGAGGAAGGTAAAGGGGGGGGGTGGGCGAAACACACAATTTAATATCATTGGGGGCAAGTAACAGTAATGAAAATTATTGGGGGGCAATTGCCTTCCTTGCCCCACCCTCCCAACTCCCCACCACTGTCTAGAAGGATTTTTGCCGACTTAACCTGTTTAGATTCAGAAATGCCTCAAGTATCCCTTTTGGCCCTTTTAGTCCCAGTGAACACTTCCAAAATAATTTGTTCCATTCAGAATAATAGTATCAATAGGATACCAATTGGTCCCTACCTTTGAACACTTTCCAATTGGTCCCTTGGATCATCCCTTGATCACTTTCAAAGGGATCAGATTGAGCTGCTTTGGAACCCAGTGGACAGGCTATGGGCTACACACTTGAAGATATTGTGATGACATTAACCTCTGTATGTGTTCTTAAAATGGATCAATTTGACTGCTTAGCCCATAAGAAAAAGTTAATTTGAGTGCGTACAGCTTCTTTTCTTTAAAAAATGACAATCAATTTGACTGCGTATCCTCGTAGCCAGAGCCGGATTTAGGTATGGGCAAGCAGGGTAGTTGCCCAGGGGCCTCCACAACCAGGGGCTTCCACACTATAGTCTATATATAGTTTATATAGTTTTGTAAGGTAGGGTGGGCCTCCACTACTGAAGGCTGTCCAAGGGCCTTGACATGTTTAAATCTGACCCTGCTCGTAGCCTCTTTTCTCTAATAAAATCTGCTGAAAATATGAAATAGAAACATAGTAAAATCCACTTCGTAACTCATAAAAACAGGAAAGGACAGAACAGACTGTATAGTCCATATCCCACTCACTAAACTGACAACAATTTTTTTTTTTTTTTACGGTGCCCGTGCCTTTAATTTTCACAAAATTCTTACAGGCACGGTGGTTGTGCCTTAAGCCCCACCTTATTTTAGGCATTCTTAATTTTGGATCTTCATTAATCTTTGTTACTAAACTTTCCTCAAAAAATAATTTTGCACTCTTGATTTCTCTTTTCACTTGTTCTTGTAGCTGCTTATAATGTTCCCAAGCTTCTATTGAGCACAAATCTTTGTACCTTTTCCATGCCTTTCTTTTTTCTAGTCAATTTCTTCAAGTTTCTAGTAATCCATCCTGGGCTACCCTCTTGCTTAATTCTCTTTTCCGGCACATGCTTATGTACTTGGTCGTTTACTTTCTACTTAAATGCGTGAGCGTTCTCGAGTAAAGTCACGAACAATTGTCTAAAGAAGGACGCAGGACATTACGTTGTACGCTTGCATTTTGATGCATTATTTGGTTTAAATCTACTGTACTTGATTTGAATGACACGCATCATTTATGAATCATTTTCTGTCTTTTAGAGGAAATATTTCATGATTTTTACAGAAGAAATTGATATTTTATTCCAAAAAGCATTAACATAATAGCAACTCCAAAAAAGATGATCTAAATGTTCATCTTGCATGCCACAAAAAGTACAAAGAGAGCTGTTGCTAATCTTGAACCTTTTAAAATAATTATTGACCCATATAATTCTGTGAAGGCAACAAAATTAGAAATACTGCAACTTAGTATTCCTTACTGCGCAAAATGGTAGAGAAAAAACATTGGTCCAATTAATCTCATAAAAGTTATCATTACGAAGCCAATGTTTTATTGTAGAGGGAGAAACAATATTTGTATAAATTAAAATATAAACAAATTTTGAAACTTTAGAGGCAGACATGTATTGCCTAAAGAGTATGAAATTTGGGGAAATGGAATCAGCATTTATGTTAAGATGCCAATGAGAGGGGATCACAGATAAAATCCCAAAATGAAAAGTAAAAGGAAAGTTGGTAATACCAAATCTCTCTGATGAAACTACAATAAGATACAGGTGAGCTATCAGCATTTAAAAATATCTTTTTCATGAAATGCATTAGCATTATATAAAGTACCATGAAAGAAAAGTTGGTTATCAATTTTCAATAAAGAGTTATTAAGAATAATTTGATTGGCATAACAATTATTAAGCTTAACGAAATTAAAATCAGCCCACGCCCGACACACTTCCCTAATGAATATATTTGAAGAAAAAAAAAATATCGTCTGTATGAAAGTTACACTTAAAAAGAAATTTACCACCTTCCAATGAGAGACATTATCATTACAATAAGACTTGACCCAGGAGGACGTCAAGATTTTAATATAAGAAGATATTTCAACCATTCAAAGACCACCATGGCATCTATTGTTAACAAGAACTGAACGTTTAATCTTATGTGGCTTACCATTCCAAATAAAATTATAAAGAATACTATTAAGTTCCTGAATAAAATTACTTGGGGGATCGGGCAAAACAGTGTAAAGATAAACAAATTGAGATATCTTAAAACTTCTAATTAAAGTGATTTTCTCAATAGGCGTGAGATCACACGCTGACCATATATTAAGTATAGTTTTTAGCCGGTACAATTTTGGTCAATAGTTTAGATGAAAAAAGTCCTCCTCATGATGGGTAATAAAAATTCCTAATAAAGAATTGGGTCAACTTTTGTCAACGTTGATTTTAAAACCTGAATCAGAGGGAAAAATGTGTATAACATTAATAATTTCATTAAGTGAATCCATAGAGCTGTCACTTATTAAGACTGTATCATCAGCATATGCATCATTTTTATCTCAGAATTATACACCCTTATACCCTTAATATTACTATTATGCTTGATAATCAAAGTAATTAACTCAGAACAAAGAATGAACAAATATGGGCTGAGAGCACACCCTGTCTCACTTCCCTGTCTCACTCCCCTTGACACACACAAATATTGAGATGTATTTTCATTGTTCGTAGTTATATTACTATAGAAGGTTTTAACTCAATTTATTACATCGAGACCAAACGTAAAAAAAATATAATGTACAACTTATGAAGTCCCAAGCAAGTGAATCAAAAGCTTTTGCGTAATCTAAAAATAATAAAGAACCGTTATAGTTTTTAATTTTATAGACGGGAATCAAATCATTCAATATTCTCCCCAATGTAGTAACCTTTTAAGAAACCAGTTTGTTTATTACTTAGGGATCTAGATGTTGTCATTACTAGCAATCTGAAGCCTTCAAATGGTGTGCTTTAGCAGCTGCAAGGGAAAATAGGATGCTTGGTTTGATTAGAAGAAATTTTTGTTTTCTTGGTAGAAACATTGTTCTTGATTTGTGTAAGCAGTTAGTCAGGCCTCACCTTGAGTATGCTATTCAGGCTTAGAGTCCCTTTTATGAGAAGGTTAAGTTAATTTTGAAGCAGGTTCAGTGAAGAACCACTAGACTTATTCCCGAAGTAAGGAATCTAGGTTGTGAATTCTTGGTTTGACCACGCTTGAGTTGACAAGAGTATGTGGCGATATGATTCAAGTTTTTAAATTCCTATCTGGTAGTGATGCATCACTACCAGAAGGGCACCTCCTGTCGATCCGCCATCAATTGTCAAAAGGGCACTGCCTTGTCTCCTTACTTTAGGGCAAGGGGGGCATGCCCCCTCCCCCTCGCTGCTGCCATTCCGACATGGCTTTAAAGCGCCAAAATCCCCATGGGCCCCAGGACTCTAGTTGTCCCACTGCATAATGGAGCTTTAAATATCATTGGAATGTGTACAAACTGTTTTTCAAGTAAGCCTACAAAAACTTAAGCCTCAACAGCAATATGATGAAAATTTTAACAGCAATGTTTCCTTTTTAGGGAAATTGAATAGCATCACACATGCAAATTTGAAATAGAACTAAAAGATTTTCTAAATTTCTTTTCAACTTCTCCTTCATTTAAGATGGACTTACTTGACCCCTGAAGAAACCTATCACAGATAAGTGATTATACCCATCAGTTATTAGACTCCTTTCGTACACAAACAAAAGATGTTCTGTAAAGAGCCAGATAATGTTACTGTAGGGAGCTGTTACTTTAAGCTCCCTGGTTATAAACACTGGTGATTTTAAAATTAATAGCTTGATTTATTCAATTGCACGATTTGGATATATAACCCATTTAGGCTATTTTAGTTTTAGAGCTTTAGCTTTCAAATGCAAGTTACAGTATAGCCCAAACGAGCTATCAACTACGAGTGCTATACCCCAATTTGGCTATAGTGTGGGACAAATCCCAATTGGGAAATAATAACCCAATTGGCACATGAAAGCAGCATTCTTTATTTTTCGAAAATGTTCGCTGGCCCTTCCAAGTCTATGTTATTAAATATGCTTAATTTATTTGGATTGCGTCGAGCGAAAAACAAATTTTGGAGTCATTTTTGGTGAGATTGGAATGCAAAATTCTTTAAAACTATGCTCTAATACAAAGTGTTGTTGCATCCATGAATTGATCTATGTAGGGCAAACATGAAAACCCAGCAAAATGTCGAATAAATGCTTAGAATTAGATAAACGCTGCAAAAGTCAGAATGTATTTGAACTAAAATTTGGTTTTTGGACTAGCCTTACTTACAGTAGGCTCAGAATCCCTTTAAAGGGATGTTGAGCGAAAAATGATAGCTCGACCTTGCTCATCGGATAAGGATTTATTAGTGAAAGTATAATTAAGACCTGTAATGTAAGATTTCTAATACAACTTAGAATTGAGCAATGCATTCATTATATTAATGAAAACTTATTCTTTCATAGAAATACAGTATGATATAAGCCATTAATTTTCCTTCTTGAAAAACAGTATCTAATGCTAAAAATGACTCCAAATAATCTCTCTTGGGTTTCACCCTCGTGGGTCTCTATTTTGGATTACAGTATGTAATGTAAAGTGCAACAAATAAAAACATGCTGAGATAATGGAAATAAAATGTTGGAAAATTTAATGGAGAAATGACAAGTTTCAGAAAGTGAAATAACATTTGCAGCTAAAACTTCATAATGAATATTTTATCATTTTCCCTGAATACACAGGGAACCTGCAACCTAGACCCTAACTTATTTTTGTTGGGAAGCATGCTGTAAAAAGGAAGAATATATATACTGTCAATGCATGTGAAGTAAAAGGCCATTGTTATATAATATTTAATCATGATAGCCCAAATGCTGAAAATCATGTTTTAAACTTCATCTATTCCTAATGATCTCTAATCAAGTATTTGTGAATAACTCGTGTTAAGATCATTAGAATAAAGAAATTGAAGTGATGTCATTACTTTTTTTTTGATAGCTCTTTTGTTTCTATTCCAGGTTCCACAGCAACCAACATGGAAAGAAGTTGACAGAAGCAAACTACCAAAGGTAAACTGATAATTTATACATACTGTAAAAGTAGGGTTTAAGGCACAAATGATAACACCCAAATTTATTTTACCACCATTCATTTCTTTGAGGTGCCCAGAGAAAAAGTGGAAGACATCCAGAGAAGTACGGGAAGGGGAAAATATTGCACAATTAAGCATCTTTTATGGCATGTATTTATGCACCAAATTGACATGTACAGTAATTGGAATAGGGCAGGGAGTTCAATGCCATTTAGATGCCATGAATAGACAATACTTTCATTTCAATGACCGAAATTTAGAAAATAATACCATAAGGATTGTGACATGTCAGCTCATTCATACTTTAGATATCTACAACATTTTCCTGAAACTTTTATCACCATAATTCCATAATTAGTGGGTCGTTTCACATCAAATTTAATAACCGTAAATTTGAGTGGGTGGAATTTAATGTGAGATTTTTTAATTGCCAGTTTCTCATGTAATGTTTGTCTCATTTATTGGTTCCGATGGGATAGCATCAGAAACCTATGTGGTCATGATGGCATGTGTACATACAGTATGTGTGTATGTGGGTGTGTGTGTATGTGTGTTTGTGATAGCCAGCTCGTAAATGCGATATCTCAAGAACGATACACTGGATTCATGTCATATGTGGTAGACAGATAGCCCATGGTCTGTAGATGTGCCCATTTGTTTTTGATGGTGATGATGTGCATATTAATGAGTAGGTAGGGCTTAATGTATACATTTTGAAATGTTCGTATTTTAACAACATATGTATATTTTGTTTCATATTTGACCTAATTATGATGTTAGCAGGTGTGTACATGTCCATGACGTAAAAACATTGAATTTTATTAATATGCTTAGTGGGCGGGGCTTAATATGATTTTGCTGAAAAGAGCTTGTAAACATAATATTTGAAGAACAGTAAACTGGATTAATGTATTATGTGGTACACATATAGAGCGGTGCTGTGGCTCAGTGGTTAAGGAGTCATGCTCGTATTCAAGAGGTACCGAGTTTGAATCCTGCCGTAACTGCTTTATTGTGTCCTTGAGCAAGATACTTTACTTGCTTCAGTCCACTCAGTTGTAAAATAAGTACCAGCATTGCTGGGGAGTTAACCTGCGATGGACTGGCATCCCATCCAGGGGGATTCATGTACTCTCATCCGCTTGCACCATGGAAACCAGGGATAAGCACCGACCCTATGAGCCTAATGGCTGGGATGGATTTAGCTTTTAGCGTGGTACACAGATAACCCATGATCTGTGTGTGTGCCCTATTGTTTTTGGTGGTGTTATCATGCATATTAATGAGTAGGCATGGCTTAATATAAAAATCTTGAAATGCTCTTATTTGACTTTCACATGCATGTCTGTTTTGTTTAATATTTGTTATAATTATGATGGTAGCTAATGTGTATGTTTTCATGGTATAAAAACGCTGAATTTCATTAATGTGCGTAGTGGGCAGGGCCTAATATGATTTTGTAAACAAAAAGCACAAGTAAACACAATATCTTAAAACTATGAACTGGATTCACATCTGTGGCACACAGATAGCTCATGGTCTGCAGATGTGACATAATGTTTGTGGTGGTGATTTCATGCATATCAATAAGCGGACGGGCTTTAGGTGAAATGTTTTTGAAAAAGTGATAAATGAACAACTGTATGTCCGTTGTGCATCATATTGGACATAATCATTTTGTTGGTTATTGTGTACATGCTTACATGTATGTTATCAACAGATGTCAATAATATGCATGGTGGGTGTGGCTTAAAGTGACAGTGCTAAAGGATGCAAACACCATCAACGATATATCAGATTTATGCCATATGTAGTACACAGATGGGTCATGGTCTGTACGTATGTTCAATGTTGTGGTAGTGATGTTATGAATGCCAATGAGTAGGTAGTCTTACTGACAAATTCTGGAAGTAGGATAAATGCACAGTTAATTTTTGCATCATAATTGCTTTGATGATGTTGTTCATTATTGTGCAAATGCTAATCTTGTCAACATTTGTATTGATCTGCATGGTGGGTATGGCTTATGAATAATATCATGCAACAACAATTTTCATGATATGCAATGACCTGACAATTAATACAAATTTTGCAAATCAATCAGCTTATAAAAAGCATCAGATCCACAAAACCTTGTGATTTTGGTTCATCACAAATGATTTATTCAAGGCCGGTTGGGCCCTCCTTTTTGAACATTTGATATCAAGCCACAGTTGGACTCCCTCTGGCACCTCCCCTTTTACACCACTGACTGTTGGATGTGAGTGCATCAACATGGAGGAGTAATGTACTATCACCATTGAGCTTTTACCTTGATTTCCACAGAGGAGTGTTGTTGATAAATCCACCATAGAGCTTCTGGAGAGATTGTCTTTGGTTGATTTTGATAATCAGACTGGGGTTCAGAGGTTAATGGAAGCTATCTTGCTTGCTGATACCTTGCAAGTTGTAAACACGGATGGAGTAGAGCCAATGGATTCTGTCTTGGAGGGCAGGTAAGAATTTTGTAAAAGTTTTTGTAGTTTTACAGAAATAGAATAAAATAAAGGTTGCATGTAGCATTTGTTAGCCTATGTTTTGATCCCAAATCCACTTTTCAATTTATTTAGAGGTAAAACTGAGTGAATCTGTCTTTTCACGAGAGGCTTTGTCCCTATTAATTTATGATGTATCAATGACCTTAGAAATACTGTTCTATGCAGATAGTTTGAATCCATTATTATGTATTTATATATCATAAATTTAAAATATTGTGGCCAAAACTGTTCTGGACAAACAAAAATATCATAGCAGTAAGGAATGCCTCAAAATCTTACACTGGCTTCCAGTCAAATTGAGAATCCAGCATAAGGTACTTACCTTAGTGTACAAGTGTATAAATAACCAGGCACCAAATTACTTAAAGGATCTATTAATTGATATACCTAATAGACGGAACACCAGGTCAACTACCTCATATCAAATGTTATTTGTACCATTTACCTACGTAATACTTTTGCTGGTCCTTCTTTTAGTGTAATGAGACCGACATGGTGGAATGACCTATTAGATTATAGTTAAACTTACTCAGTTGGTAAATGTTTTTAAGCGTCATTTGAAAACTTACCTTTTCAATCAAGTTTAGTGGTATCTCCTATTCTATTTTTTTACTTTTTTTATATTGGTCCCATTGCACTGGGAGAGCGGCTATCATTCTTGTTTTGTCATTGTATTGATGTTTTATTTGTAAAGCGCCACTGAAGATTGCCAGATTAAAGTGTGCGCTATATACATTTTATGGATTATGATTATGATTATACCATAACTATTGTACTTTATTTTTATAATTTGTTGGGAGTGGGGTGGGGGAGATAGCTTAGTTTGATTTTATATTGGACGTTATTCATACCGCCAATTAAAATTTATATGGAAAAGGCATTCTTATCATTTCAAGAACTGAAATTTGAGGAGAAAATATGAAGAATCACTGAAAATTTAGAAGCGTCTTCCCATTCAATCATCTCAAAATTTGATTGATGAAAAGGTCCTAAACTTTGATCAGCTATAACTCTAAAAGTTAATATGCTGTTTTCATAATTTAAAGACTATTTTTCAGAATCTCATATTCTTTTTATTGGAAGAGAAACTGAAAATTGTTGTTTGCAGCCTTTAAAATATGTTTCTGTTTCTACCAAAAGAATTAAAAGCAGTTCTTATTTACTGTACATTGGTGTCTATAGTTTAAGAATGTTATTTCAAAGTACAAGAGAGGGTCATAGAAAAAAATATGAATTTGAAAAATGTATTTATTTTGGTAATTTGTTTGCCTACCTGAATAAGAAGCTGATTTTAATAGGAATGCAAGAAATTAACTATCCATAGCACAAACAGTGATTTTTAGCTCTACTATTTGAAGAATAGTAGAGCTATTCTACTACCCCTGGCATCGGCGTCTGGTAAAGTTTTGGGTGAAGTTTTCATAACCTAAGTTATGAATGGTGTACATTAATGTTACTTAGCATAGAGGTAGAGGACATGGGTACTGATAAAATGAGCATGATTGGAAGGTTGTGTTTTCATACTAATTAGCTTATTTGCATAACAATCAAAATATTTGTCAGGGTAAAGTTTTTATTAAAGTTTTCATAACTTAAGTTATGATGGTGCACAATTCATGTGACTTGGCACAGGGGCACTGTTCAAGTGAGCATGATTAGGGGTTGTGTGTGTGTATACTAATTAACTTATTTGCCTAACAATGAAAATATTTGTATTAATGATATCTCTTAAATTAAAGTGAATGTGGGGATTTTGTTGTACAAATGATCATATATGTGAAGAGCATTGTCTACACTTAATGTTGAGGTGAAGTATGCATATTAATTAGATTATTTGCATAACAATAGACTCATACAACATGTTTAACATTCATGAGCATATAACTTAAGTTATGAATGATGTACATTCATATAACTTGGCGTAGGGGTAGAGGACATGGGTACTGTTCAATTAAATATGATTGGGGGTTGTGTGTGCATACTAATTAGCTTATTTGCATAACAATGAAAATATTTATGTCTATGATATCCCTTAAATTAAAGTGGGAGTGGGGATTTTGTGTACACAAATGATCATATATGTGAAGAGCATTGTCTACACTCAATGGTGAGGTGTAGTATGCATATTAATTGGTTATTTGCATAACAATAGACTTTTGCATACAAAAACCTGAAAAATATTTAACCTGAGATAATAACATGTGGGCATACTAATTTGGTTTGCATAACAATGTTTTGTATCTATGATCTTTTAAATTAAAGTGGGGTATTTTGTTTGCATAAATAATTAGCCTATTGCCTACAGTCAATGGTGAAAATATTTTGGTTATTTGCATAACAATAGACTTGCATCTCTTGAATAATAAACTATTTGGTTCAGGGTATGATGATTTTGCTTAAACAAATGATCATTAAAGTGTATGATTTTGCTCAAACAAATTGTTCACACTTAATGGTGAGGTATAGTGTGCATTTTCTGCAATGTGTTTGACCTGAGATCAAAAATATATGGCTTATGACTTACTAACTACAGTATGTCTAGTTTTATGATATTGACATTCCTGACATGAATTGCAATCAAAATGTGAATAATGAATCAATAAAAGTTACCTCACTTCTAAAAATGTTAAATTAGGGTTTGGGAAATATAAACAATAAGCAGAATGTGGGGTAGAAGATGACATGATGATAAAGTAGCTGAAGGAATTAGGATGAGGTCATGTGGGACAGGGTGGAATTGTATGTAGGACAGGGTGCAGTGGTATGTTGGTCAGGATGTATTGGCATGTTAGACAGGGTGGATTGGCATGTGAAACAGGATGGGTTGGCATGTGGAACAGGGTGGGTTGGCAAGTAGAACAGGGTGGGTTGGCATGTGAAACACGGTGCATTAGAATGTGGAACAGGGTGGATCAACATGTGGAACAGGGCAGAATGGTATGTTGTGGGATGTCATCTGGATTTCAGTTGTGATGTCATGTGGGTCATGCAAGTGGTGGAATGACATACAATATCTGGTTTTCAGGTGTGATTGCATAGAGTATAGACATGGGATGACATTTGCGACAGGTTGGGATGGAATGTGGGACAGTCTGGAATATACATTATTAGCAGTGAGGGGATTTATATCGTTTCCAATGTCTAATTTGTCATACGTTAAGCAATATTGTTTTGCATAATTTTGCTTTAATGTTATTGTACATTTTTCATGATGCTTGACTTTGCTTGAAACACATATTTTCTTAAATTGGAAGTTGTATTACAATCTAGGATGTAGTTCTGGGAATGTGTAGGGGCTGGGGGAGGGTACAGGTTGGAAAGAGGTTGAATGGCATTCTTTCATTGACATTGGCAAGTCAGGGCTTCTCCTTTCTTTGTTATTCAATTAATAGAAATAAAAGAGGTGTTGTAGTTATAAAGACTGCTAGGTTTTACATGTTTCTCAGTCACTGGGTAATAACCTTAAGCTTTTTTGTCTTAAAATATCTGGGAAATCTCAAAGATATTTTGAAGCTTGTAGTGCAAATGAAAATGTAAGTGCATCTTTTAAAGCTCAAATAATTTGAAATCATCTGCCCCTGCTACCTTATTTATGTATATACTTCCCTCTATAAGCCCATTCTCTATACTAGCTTTAAATAGTCAAGCATACTGTCTTTTCTGACAGTTCTAGTTACAATTAAAAATTAAAAAGAGATTAATAAATCACTTACTAAATAAATCTATCAAAATTATAATAAAGATGTTTGGGGGTTTTGTTGACCTCCCAACCAGAATCAGGGCTTTGTTTTTAAAATATAATTCAATGATCATTTATGCAGCCATAATGGGTATCCATCAGGAAAGCACTTTCTTAGTAGAGACCAAGGCCATGTAGCCTTAAACTTCATCGAGCTCTTTAATTATTTGCTCACACTATCATTTTCTCATCAGTACTGCAAATCTGTCCTTACAAGTATTCATACCATGACCTTGTCTGTAGACCCAATAATTTACAAATCTTGAATAAACTCCACCTCCTTTCTTTCTCCTGTAGAAGATGATTTTCTTCCGGATTCCTAGCCATGTTGAAATATCGAGCAATGACACCACTGACACAGCAGCCAAAAAGGCCTGACAAACCCCATTCCTTAACATCCTATTCCTCAGAATTTCATCTTAATATTTCTCATTATCTAAAGGAATGAAACCTCTTGGAAACAAGAGACTTTCAACAAACTCCACTCTGTCAATCCTGAAGTTGGAGGTTGTGTCCCTCTACCCAGTCTATCTCGGAAAGAGGACATTATCATCACTCGGTTATGCCTTGGCCACACTTCTTTCACTCAGTCTTACCTCTTATCAGGCTCCCCAAACCCTTATGTCATGCCTGCAATACTGAACTCTGTTAATATATATTTCTAACCTCTTCTTTAAACATACAATTCAGCAACTCTCGTTCCCCGTATGACTCCATCTTAGACCTCATTTAGAAAAAATCTTCCTGTAACAATATTACCATATTTTAAGTATTAGGCATTGCTGATCTAATAAGTGCCCACCCAACATTTTCTAATTGATAACATAATTCATTTGATTAATTTGAAGATTAAAATAAGTTTTGTTACATGGTTTGCTTATTTTGATTCTAATGCTGATGATGTTTTGATGCAGTGGTTATTGTGGGACTAGTACATATAGTATAGAACCAGTTAACCCAATGTAGTTCAAATATCACACTATACACAGCCCAGGAACATGTGTGCTTATTAGGAAGAAACTATAAAGAAAGTATATTTTTGTAAGCTCCCCATGCGCTAATTACTGTTGTCAAATACGGTAGTTTGATCTGTATCTGCAAATATTCCACAATATTTGATTTTATACCCTATTGCCAGTCTCTCTTCTCCTTCTTTCTCCTTTTCCTCTCTTCCACCCCACATAGTCTTCATACTTAACCTTCTCTATCCCTTTCTTTTAGTAGTCCTGATTTTATTTTTACCCTAGTTTGGCATGTTTGACTTTTGACTGTCTCTGTGCGTATATGTCCTCAACAAACAACAAACAAACCTTTTAGACAATCTGGCAATTTATCTTTTAAACGAACTCGCAAATGGGAAAGTAATTCTTAAACTCACGAATGACAGATTTGTGAAATTAATTCATTTAGACCTACATTATGTTTTGATCTACTACATTTCAAAATTTCCATGGATCAAAAACGTTAATATCTGTAATGTAATGTAGATTAGTGTCAGGTAGGAAATATCAGCATGGGCCACCCCCCTCGCTTCTGTCCACGTGGGCCTCTCCATTCATCACAAAACTTAAACCCACCCTAACCTCTTCATCAATCTCCACAACCAAATCAAAGACCAACTCAAATTACACCTCCATCTATACTGATGGCTCCAAGGAAGGCAACAAGACAGCTGCTGCTGCCGTCATCCAAGACATCACCCTCAGTAGCAGACTTCCCGACTACTCATCCATCTTTTCAGCCAAGGCTAAGGCCATTCTCCTCGCCCTTAACTTTATTGAGTACTCTCCGCTCAGCCACTTTGCCATTTTCTTCGACTCAAAGGCTGTTCTTACTTCTTCACTCAATCTTAAATGGGATATTAACCTCACATGCCACCTCCTCCAGAAACTCCTTTCTCCCACCCTCTGCAGGAAAAATGTTCTTTACTTCTGGATACCCAGCCATGTTGGCATCCCTGGCAATGACAGGGCTGATGCAGCCGCTAAGCATGCCCTCAACATCCTCCCTATGCCTTTTCCCCAAACCCTCTCTTAAATCAAACCGTTTATCGCTTCCCTTGTTCGTGATCGCTGGCAAACCTCATGGAACTCCCAAATTGATAACAAACTCCATGACATCCAGCAAACAATTCTAATCAAATCCACCTTTAACAACCTCTCTCGTATCAAGAACATTCATATTACCATTCTTAGAATTGGTCACACCCACCTCACTCACTCCCACCTCCTTATTGGCTCCCCCAACCCCTCTGCAACAATTGCCACTGCACCCTCACAATCCATCACGTTCTCCTTGCTTGCCCTCTGTACAACCTCACCAGAGCTTTCCTCGCTTCCCACTACTCAATTGCTGAGTTTGTCCAAACAAATCCTCCGGATAAAATCATCTCCTTCCTTCATCATGCTTCCCTCTACAACCATATTTAATTCTTCTCTTCCACCCCCTCTCTACTTTGTTTCTGTTTCAACCATGCACCTCCCCTCTTGATTACAGCTTTCTGACCTTTTCCTCTTTAATTTCTCTCATTTTCCCCCTGTTTCCTTTCCTTCCTACCTTAGAATGATATGACCTCTCAGGCACAATTTGACCCTCTTTGTCGTGGTGCCGTTAAGCTCCCATCAAACAAACAATTGATGAGTTTCTGTAAGTGCTGAAATTGTTCATCCATCTTCTACATTTCAGCTTTTGATTTTATAAGTCAGCTATCAAAGATTTTAGAATTGTCTTTTCCAATTTTAAATATCCACTTGCAGTATTCATTTACTGTTTTTTCCTTTTGCTGGACAATAATAATAAATGATGAAATATGAAATTGATATGACTTGGAAGGCCTTGTGGGTAAAATTACCTCATCACAACAGAATATGTTATATTTTCTGAAACTAATATTGTCAAAGTTTGTGAATCCTTTCAGTATGGACATCTTAGAGATAAAATATTGCACTTTGTCATACCATAACTTAAAAATAATCTCAATACTTCTGTTTGTAACATACGAGTCATTGTGATGATTGGAGTTGAAATAATGGAGGCACAAATGCTTATGTGTTGCAGAGCAAGTGTGTGTGTATTTGCTGGGAGAATTTCTTACAGTATCATTTCCCATGAGCAATGGTAATGTTATAGACCATTCAATTTTCAAGAAATTTACAAACTCACAATTAATCTCTAAAGGTCTCACAACACTTCACTTGGGCTGTTCAACAGCTATTCTTGTGTTTCATTTCTTGTAACCGAAACGTATATTTTGAAAGTGATATGGGGGCTCTCATAATTTCTCAATAAAATACATTTCTGAAGTGGTCAAAGTTTGCATTTCTTGGGCTAAAATATTCAATGGAAATACAGGTATGGGATAAAAGTTTTAAAGATGATTTTACCACATGCCTGCAGTCTTATATAGTATGATCTGATGTTCACTAGCATGACATCATTCTGTTGGTTAACAAAGCATTGTAACTGTTATACATGAGACATTAAAGCTGGAGAGAATACTGTATATATCAGCTTCATGCTGAAAGCAAAGTCTTTTTTTTAATAGCCTGGTTTACTTTAAAAAACAGAATTAAATGAAAAAGTGCACAAAAATGACAGGTGAAAGAGGTGTGGATAGCAAGGGGAGGGTGTGTAGGTTAGTGTATGGAGGGTGTGTAGCTGAATAGAGGGTGGATAGATAAGTGGAGGGTGGTGGTTAGTCGAGTGGATGGTAGAAAGATTAGTGCACAAATGTTGCCAGAAGCTTTTCATAAGTGAGGGGGCCAAAAATAAAAAAGTTGAGAGATTTTTGCAGGTAATAATGCAGTATATGATTTTATCCAGTATTGAATACTCGAGTGGAAGGTGGGTTTACCCCAAATGAATTGAAGAGGGGATGGGGCACAATTATTTTTATTTTTTTTTTTAAGTGGAGGGCCTTAAAGCATACAGAGATGGAATGGTAGCCAATAGATATGGAGGTATGAAAGATCAGTGGAAGCTTTAGAGGAGATATGAAAGTGAATGGGAGGTAGGAAGGAGAGGCACTTAGTAACTATTGTAATAAAGGGTATATATTTCAGTTATCCTTATCAAGGATTCATAATTGTTTCCTGATACTCATGATGTGTAGTGATAAAAATTCATCCAGAATGGCCAGTTTCTTTTCACCTATCAAAATTTAAGTATAGTATTGTTACATTATTCAAACAGATGGGAAATGGATTGTCCTATTTTCATGAAAATTATCCATGTTTAAAACACTAGCCATGGAGAAAAATCTAAGGCTGGCTTGCACCTGAAAAATATACAACAATGTCCAAAAACTTTTAGTACTTTACAATTTGTGGTTATTGGGGGAGATTTGCCACCATCTCTCCCCCCCCCCCCCCCCACTCCCTCTTGCCCCCATTAATACACACACCATCCAAAATAGACATACAGAACCAATACTGGAATGGTTTGAAACCTAAAATAACTGTAATGATTAAGTTAATGAACCTTATATTTTTAGAACAGATAAGACACCAATTAGACATGATTACTATAGTGTCAGTCAGTCTGTCCCTTCCTTATTGATTAATTATGGTGTCACTTGATTGGGTTCTGTATTTAAAGCTGCCAGATCTGTACTGACCATTTATCCATTCATGACATCTCTGTGGAGGTTTAACTTATCCTTCCATGTATCTTATCAGTTATGTTGTCATATCTGGGTAAAAAAATGCAAGTCAGAAGCATGATCAATGACCTCGAGCTGAAAAGAGTAATAGGTTCTTCCATGGGGAATTACATTGCAAATTCCATTCTTAATTATTTATGTGATATGTATCGTTGTATTTCTGTAGTCCATGATACAGCTCATAAGCTTGTCTGCTCATGGTCTACCGTAGATCTGTGAGATTTTGATTATGGAACTAATGTATGTATGTTTTCCCTCAAACAGACCCATGACTTTGAGAGAAGATGTAGTAACCGAGGGATACAACAAAGATGAAATATTACGAAATGCTCACGTCACCTTTGAGGACTATTTTGTTGCTCCACCAGGTGAGATCAGAGTGGTGTACTTTGAGATACATCTCTTAAAACAGATATGTATACATAAGAAGCATTGTATGTGGAGGGTGGGGGTATTAGAGGGTGGCATGATTTTGTCCAAATTTGTCCAATTTATTTAGACTTCTACATATTAAAGGGTAATATTTTTCCGGGGAGGGGGGGTGTATTAGAGGGTGGCATGATTTTGTTCAAATTTGTCCAATTCATTGAGACTTCTACATATTAAAGGGTAACATTTTTCCAAAAAGGGAGGGGGGGGGGTATTAGAGGGTGGCATGATTTTGTCCAAATTTGTCCAATTCATTGAGACTTCTACATATTAAAGGGTAACATTTTTTCCGTGGGGTATTAGAGGGTGGTATGATTTTGTCCAAATTTGTCCAATTCATTGAGACTTCTACATATTAAAGGGTAACATTTTTCCAAATTTATATCAAACTTTGCCCAAATTTAGGGCTGAACCATTGCCTCATTGCATAGCTGGAACAAAATGGTATATGTGTGTGTTAATTTATCAATTGTTAGGTACTATGGTGAAGCATATTCTTTACAGCTGGGAGAACAAATCAGGGCAGACCACAACTGTAAAAAGAGGATACTATAATATGGCATTGATGTGATTGATTGAAGTGGAAAGACAATAAAAAGAACAATTATATTAATCTGTTTTAGGACCTTGAGTGAAAACTGAACTGAGTGATTCATTTCTTGCAATTTTAAAAGTGACTTTTATTGCATACAAGCTTTCAAGCCCAATGGATCAAAATTTAATAGTTTATTGTGTTTTGCTCCAAAGGTAATATTCCATTGGAAGTAAAATCTGCCAACAGATTTCAAACTGGTGAAGAGGACAGCAGTGATGTGCAGAGGTGACAGTGATTAAGAAGGCAGAACATTAAAAGGTTGGTTTAATTTAGATTGCTACAAAACTTCTACATGGAGAACTGCTGGAAAATATTGTGATGATATGCTGATTACCATGGAGGTAAAAACTATATTTATTTGCACAACAAATAGGAAAGGAAAACAAAAGCTGTGATGTAGAGCTTCCCAACAGATGTGAAACAAAAAAAAAAAAAAACAGAACAACAATCTTTGACAGTAATAAGATGATTAATTAAAGAACTAGAATTATAGCACTTTGCAGAGCACATACCTCCACCCCCCTGTTCATTCCTCACCGGAATACATTCTACCTCAGAAACCCTCAACCCATTAAGTTATAACCCCAAACAATCTATTTCTCACTGTTGATCTGTATTGCCATTTGCATTCTAAATAATTGAGGATCATCACTTGTGATCACTATTTTCATTTCTATTCAGGCTAAGCATTCATTGTTTGAGTTCTATTCAGCCAAGATTAACATTTCATCATTTTCCTTTCATACAAGAAGCCAATTGTTTTGATTCTCTTTGATACTAGAAACCACTTGATCTGATTTTCTTAGTCCAGAAAATGTATTGTTTTGAATTCTTTTTAGGGTATAAATTCTTTGTTTAAGACATTCTATTGGAATCCATTGAAAAGTTTCAATTATATAAGTCTTCACAGATCTCATCTTAAAACATCCCCACCCCTCAATTTCTGCCCTTCCCATTCTAATAAGTCCCAAAATCACTTTTCCTGAAACAGTAACAAAACCACACACCAAATTAAATAAATTCCAGTCATCAGTTATTGAGATATCTTGATGACAAACAAACAAACAAACAGAGGTGAAAACATAATCTCCAATCAAATTTGTTGGCAGAGGTGACTAATATCATGCATTGGTTTTGAAGCTGTAGGCTGAGGAAGTAAGGAATTTATCATGGTGTTTTTTGATGATGAGCATTTACATGGAGCTTGTAAACATGATATTTCTTGAATATTATATTCAAGCCATATTATATGTTGTACACAGAAACCTTAGGTTCTCTAGTAGAAGTGCCCTGAGTAGTTTGTGGGGATATCATTGTGAAATGCTTCAACTGTTGATATCTTCACAAAAATATTTGACTTGATTAAATATTTATAGTAATGATTGTAAGGTTGGGAAAAAATAGAACAGCATGTTGTCTTGTAAATTTAAATATAATTGGTACTTAAACAATGCAGGGTTGTACTGTAAACATCATGAAGTTAAAAAAATGATCTTTAAAACACTTACAATTCTCATAACGAGTTTCACAAATCTATGCAGCTTAAAAAATGCCAGCCATTTCATATCAGGTGCTACATTCAACAGAGTTGTGATTAGTAGTCAAACTCATCAGAGCAAGAATTCAACTGTTGTATTTGGTGTGAGCATGCTTAACCAGTAATTGCATCCTCACTGTACAGCACCCTAGCAAGATCTGCAACACATTCTACACAAATTAATGGGTGAATAACTCAAGAACTTGGTTAAGACCATTTGATAGTATTTTCTCAGAATGTTCCTGTTTGAACCATTGAAATCTCCATTAGGAGCAGAGGATAGCAAGTTTCCAAACAACCATTCAAACAGTCTGGAAGATTAAGCATGAATTTTTCATGAGAAAAGCTGCCAAAATTAGTTTCCCTTGCAGCATTAAAATCTTGTGTAAAACTTTGGCAGAAGTAGGGCAAGAAATGTGAATGATCTTTTAAACAATAATCCAACGAGGTTGTATCAATACTTTCCAAGTGTATAATCAGATGCTTCTTGTAGTATATCTGATATATTGGGTGGGATGATTTTCGAATTGATATCTGATGAGGGAAGTTTCATTTCAATAAGAAGCCCTGCTCATTGTCAGGTGATATGCAATAATACCAGTACAACATAGCAACGATTGTTTGAATGGTTTTCTCCTCTTCGTTGGCTTTAGAAAAACTGATGATGGTGTCAAAATAGAAAATAGGAAATTCAAAAATTAAGCAAAGACTTCAATATAATGTAAACCAATTTTATTTACAATTTTACATTCATATATTAATATGTGGATGTATAATATAATGCTTTACAATACTTTACATTAAATTTTGTGTATATATATATATATATATGTATTTTCTTTTGTGATTGAAATGTGTCAGTTTTTATATTTTTGGTATGAACTGGAGGTGAAGTATCAAATAAAACAGACTACAGTACTTCACAGAAAAAGACAGTGACATAGAAATAAAAAATAAAAAAACACTTACCTAAATGTACAATGTTATAAGTTCCATTATTAGCAAAATTGCTTTAAAATCTATCAAAAACCATCATAGTAGCAAAAATATTAATCAAAATCATTTAACAGTGACATTTTTTTACAGTTTCTATATCAGACATCAATTTGCATATTTCATGCAAAGTTTGTGATGTATTATGGACGACCTTGCAACTTTTTTTATAAATCCTTTGTTTTTTAAACATTTGTCATAATTCTTTGAAGTAGTGCAGTGACTTCTGACCAAGCGTAGTCTTTGCCATGCCCCAATACAATTCTAGCAGGATTCAACTTTTTAATCTGTAGTGATGCAAGATTTAGGAAACAAATTTAAAGATTTACAACAAGATTTTGAGCATTCCACTCATTCATACATCATCAATTTTGCATAAATTAAAACTGATCAAACTTTGATCAACCATAACTCAAAATTTGAATGTGCTATTTTCAAACTTTAAAAACTTAGCTGCTCAGATTTTATACTTTTTCAAGCAACATAGAATTGCTGCATGTCCATAGGATAAGTGGTAGTATAAAAGTATGGATATATTACTACAAACATATCTGGAAAGTGGAATTTATTTCACAACCAGGGAATTTTTCATTTACACTTTCAATTTAAAGTTAAGCTGCTAAAAGGAGTAAATCGTTCTATGACCCAACCCAGACCGAAAAAAAAATTAGTAGATTTTTAGTCCCCCCCTCCCCTCCCTTTCTCTCTTTATTTGATAAATCATACATTTACTTGGAAGATTGCTGCATTAAAACATGCATCTAAATTACTCCTTGGGTGCAAGAATTGCTCATCAAACACCTGTGGACATCTCTATATAACCTCAGCTGTTGAGAAAGGGATATAAGATATCCAGTCAACCTACATACCCACATGTACCTAGTATGGATGAAAATTGCTTTACAGCTTGTGCAATCTTGTGTGATTAACATACAAGCAAATTACATGTTATTTGGTGTGTACATACAAGAAGTTACATGCCAGTGAATGCAAGGAGATGTTTAATTGACTACCTTAAACCAGACAAGAAGTCAATAATAAAGAAAACATACTCCAACTGTCAAAACAGTGGATTATCAATATTTACTGAACTGAAGGAACAGGAATTTTTTACGATTGGAGATACTTAAGCAGGGTTGAAAAAATACACAAAAAAAGTCACTAGCCAAACTTGGCAAGATTTAATTAAGTGTGGCGAGTACCAAAGTATATCATTGTATTTCTACTAGCCACAAAGATTTTTTGCTTGCCAATGGCGAGTGGCGAGTGGTTTTCCAGGTTGTACTTAAGAGTACTGTTTTTGAGATGAGTAAAGTCAGCTAGAATGTACTGTAACTTTCTCTGTACTTTCAGATTCTATCCTCCCCGCTTATCCCCCTCCCCCGCCCCAGTATTTATCGCCTAAGTGTGTACTGCATTTCTTCTATTCTTATTCTTACATTTTTATTCATTGTTTGGAAGACACGAAAGTGATTCCTCTACATGTCTTATGTGAATCCATTGTTTTGACTTCTGCTTCTATTCTTTGATTTTAAATGCCTTTTGTTTTAGTATTACTGGATTAATTCAAAGTTAACTGTAAGAAATGTTATTCCCAATTGTAGGTTGCCTGTTTACTCCTATATTGATAAATTGGAAATTACAGAATTCAAATTTAATACTTTAATACTGTACATGCTTAGTAAATTAAGAAATGAATTTTAAGAAACTAATTAACCTCTCTAAGAATGGAAATAGACCATGCCCACCATAGCAATTTGATAACTAGTTAGGGAAAACAAACCTCAAATCCGTAATCATGCATGACCAACGCATTGACGTTCAGATGTTCATGTGGCCTGCCGTAACTTTTGATCCATTTATGGCACTTCTCCGGATCTTTAGAGTTTTTAGCAAAAGGAATAAACAAAATTCTGTTTGCTAATCATTCTGGGTAACAGGAATCTGATTGACAAAGCTCATAGTAGGCCCATAGGTGCCAGTTTTGTTCACCATCATATCATGACTTAGTCTGTGTGTGTGCAGTAATTTGTTTAGTACAGTATATTGCATTGACTGCAGGAGCATGCCATTAGCTAGATGTACTGTAACAGTACAGCAAAGGATTTTTGCCCCCTCAATTTTATCTAAAATTCAGAGATTGGTTGAAAAAACTGTCAATAATCTAACTTAGGGAGGGTAATTTCCAATTACTGTTGAAAGATCAGGTGTATTATCATAACTCATGCATGTATCTCAATATAATGTTAAGCAATGAAGATATTTAAAGCAAAATCACATCAAACATTTTTACACTTTTTAGCAAAGAGCACACATACAACACATGGTTATGTAACATTGTACCAATGCTTAACCTTTCAATAAAGCATATCTCTTTGTAGAAGTTAAGTTATAGAATCATAAAATATACCATTAATAATTTAAATTTAGCATTCCCTATGTTTGGAGGGAATAAGTGAAATATATTCAGCATTTGCATGGGGGGAGTAAATAAACAATCCATTCCATTCCAGACTTAACAAAGCATTAGCCGCAATACAAATTGGACCAGATTGCTGGGCATATCATTTTGTGAAGAACAGATTTACACCAAAACATGGTGTTATATACTGTACATGTTAGTAACAAAAATATTGCCATCATATACTTCATGAAGGTTGGAGAGTAACAATTTTCAAACAAAGGATAATATTCATCTCCAGACAACAGTCTTGTAAAACAACTGCTGGGCCATTCCATGATCTGTCATGTACGTGACAGACTGCAGAATGGCCTTAGCAGATCCCTGGAAGACCATGGGGGTCTGGTGAGGCCATTCCATGGTTTATGCAGATCCTGGGGAGAAATTTCTTTACTTAAATATTATAAAACACTTTTGTAATTCATGTAAAAATTAAGAATCATATTTGTTTTTCATAAATAATGTCTGCTTTATATATTTCACAAAAGAGTTATTGGTGTGCCAGGGCTGGGAACACGAAGGATCACACTGCAATTTGTGGGGGCAATGTATTATAAGTCATTTTAACTTGGGCCATTCAGGATTTGAGGGACAACTGCCACAAAGATATTTTAACATGTTCTCGTTGTGTCCATTTAAGGACCAATTATTAGAATTTTGTGTTCTGAATATACCTTCTTGTACATCTGGGGGGAAAACATATAAAAAAGAAAGATTACAACAGATTCTATTTTTGGAGGTAAATGTCAATGTGAGATGTAATATCAGAAGGAAATAAGAAAACAAATTGATGAGTTTTGACTGTTAAAGCTTTCAGATGAATGCCTCACTTATGTCATTTCATTTAAAGTCTCTTAATACATCAATTATATGGTGAATAAAACATTCAATAAAACAAATGAAAGCATCTTTGAAAATAACACCCTCCCATCACTCACATGTGAATATATTTCATTTCAAGCTATCCTATCTAATTGCTTTGCATTGTTAAGATACAATTAAGCCCTGTCAAGTTTTTGTAATTTGTTTGCACAATATCATTTATTTCTGATGGATAGAAATGGACTTCAAGTGGTGGGAGTTAAATCTGAGATGAAGCATGATCCATAATTTTCTCATTAAAATTACCAACTTGTCATTAAGAGCAATAAAGAATTTTAGAAATGGTAATTTGATGCGTCTTTAACACCGTAAAATATTCATTTATTGAGTTTCTGTTTCTTTGCCACGTCGATCAGTAATGACTGCAGTTCTTTGTGATATAAAGTACTCTTGGATGTACAGGGCTGTCAAAACAAACTCATTAACTATTAGTTCAATGTTGTTCATAAAAAAACTTAGAATATTATGTCTGTTATATTTGCTCTTAAATGTCGTACTTTGTGTTGAAATGCTTATTATGATCAATTCAAATGAAGGCTATTTTTAGGAAAATGGGAAGAAGATTTGGAAGATTGCAGAGAAGGTACTATAATTTTGCCTCAGTATAGAATTTCAGGAATCAATCTTTGGTATCTAAACTAGATCAGATTTGTGAGAAATCTTTTTCATTATATTAAAATTTGATGTTTTTTTAGGTGAACAATAAGAAAAACATTTTGTTTCTAGTTTATTAATTAGTATTCCAATTTACAAACATAGGGAAATATGTGGTCCTTTGATTTGTGTGTAAAAGTGGTTTAATTTCAGAAATGGAATTATTATAACTTATACCCCACCCTTACATTTAAATGTTTGATATTTGAAATAATAAATTTTATATGCAAAGTTTGTATGTGGATTATTTTTCCATGGGCAAAATTACTTCCAAATTAAAGGAAGGTTTAAGTGCAGGTCAATGACGTTCAATACATTTTAACAAATGTGAAGCTGAGTGGGCCTCATTCACATGTCCCACAATTTGACAATTAAATGAGTACAACAGTTTCGCTCTGAATTAACTTTGTTCAAATTTCACTCTTTTGTTTGAGAAAATTTATACCAAATAACATTGAAACACAATTCTTCAAGCATGTGTTTTATTTAAAATACAGTTCATGCAGAAATTTTAGGAAGGTGTTGTTGAGTTTCAATACGCATTTGGCTATTTAAATAATGAACTGTGAGAAACTCATTACAACACATATGCCAAACAATATCTGTGTTTTTAGCATAATACTCTCACACGTTTAAGGTAGTGCCTCTAAGCAGGCATTAACACTAGAAGGATTACCCATGGGCAAACTGTTGTCTAGTACAAATTGTATTCAGGATTGGAGTCCCTTTTATGAGAAGGATAAGTTCATTTTGGAGCAGGTTCAGCAAAGAGCCACTAGACTTATTCCTAAAGTAAGGAATCTCTCTTATGAATCTAGGGCGCGAATTCTTGGTTCGACTACGCTTGAGTTGAGAAGAATACGTGGTGATATGATTCAGGTTTTTAAATTCCTATCTGGTAGTAATGCCTTGACTTCCTGTAATTTCTTGCGTGTTTCAGCTAATCCTTATGTGACACGTGGTAACAGTTTGAAGTTGACCAAAGAGTTTTCACGGATAGATATTGCTTTTCGCAAAGAGTTGTTAATGAGTGGAATGGTTTGCATGAGTGGACACTTAGCTCCATTTCTGTTCACAATTTCAAAGTCAACATTGATAAGTTCTTTACTAACTCTGGGCGTCTTTGATTTTTTTTTTTGTGGTGTTAGTTTGGGCTTTTTATGGGGTGATCCACCCTTCGTAGCCCATCATCTTGTTATGTTATGTTATGTACACCTACTGTATACACTAACAGGTATCAGGACAAAAAAAATTTGCTCCACAACAACTGTAAATATCTGAGTTAGTACCAATGAATAAAATGAAATCCTGCTTCTGAATACAATATGAGTTATACACCCTTTGTTTGTTACCAACTTTCCCAGCTATCTATGAGGTATAGTCCACACCATATATTCCTGATACCATCCATAGAGAGTGAATGAGAAGTGTATATGACCTATACCATGTAACTGTCCCTGAAGTAGTAAATCATATCCATATCTCAATATCAACTAAAGACATCTGCTTAACCCAGTCACATGATCAGTTGAAAAAGCAAAGCAAACATTTTCAGAACGGTATTGATTGTTGCTGCATAAACATTATTGCATTCGCAATTTTAAATTTTATAATGAACTTATTATGAAGTTGTGCAGAGATTAATAATTTCATTACTTTTAAAGGCATGACCTGCTTTGGCTAGTATAATACAAATTACATTGCAAAAGAAAAATTTAGTCAAAATAAATTTGATCTCATGTCCCTGTATCATTTCCCATCGCTAGCTACATTTTGTTTTTCTTTGTGTCTGTTCACCATCCATCACTTCTCCTACTCATGAATTCACAGTCAAAAAAAGTTTTACATGCATTAAAGTTTGTCTTGAGTCATATACAGCATTTACCAATCATCTCTAGCGTTAGGTTGTAATCAGATGATATCCGAACTTGAATATTCAAAAAATTAATAGGAACATGATGATCATGCTTGTAAAATTGCCTGCTCCCTCTCTTTTACAAAAAATATGAGAAGTGATTTTGGGTCTTGTTTTTTTATGATTTTGCTTAAAGGATCATCTTAAAACTTCCACAAACTTATGGACCATTACCTCCCGTTAAGATGGTGCAAGCATTCCCCTTCTCCCTGGACAGGACACCATTCTAACTCCCCAACAGAGCTAACATGAAACCAGTGAGTCAGTGTGACTCACTCTCAACCACTTGAGCCACTGTGTTCATGCATTGCTCTAATTAATATTTTAATTGTCTACTTAGTATAGGCATAAATATGGATTGCATAATATCTCACTGCAAGTTGGCACGGTTGCAGTCCCTGGATCTGACTAAATCAGGAACCTTTGGGTCTTTTTTGATAACAGTTTCTCAATGTCTAAACATGTGAATCAGGTGTGCAGCAGTGCCAACTTTCACTTGTGGCAGCTGCGTAAAATAAGGCCTTATCTACTCATGATGCATGTAAGTGTGCTGTTCAATCACTGGTGATCAGCAGAATTGATTATGCTTCTAGTTTACTGAGTGGTTTGTCAGGTGGCCTGTTGAACAAACTTCAACTTGTTCAGAATACTGCTGCAAGACTGATCTCTGGCATAGTTTAAGATCTCATATTACTCCAATAATTTCCCATTTGCATTGGCTCAAAGTACAGTCACGAATCATGTTTAGGCTTTATGTTCATCTTTTCAAAATTCTCCATGGTCTTGCACCAATTTATCTGTCTGAATTAGTTCATCTGTATGTCCCAGATCCCAGACTTAGGTCTGCCTCTAATGGCCCACTGATAAGGAGACAGTATGGCAGCAAACAAGTTAGTCGTTACAACTTTGCTGTCACTGGATCATCTCTCTGGAATGAGCTGCCTGTCCACATCAGATCTGCAAGTGACATTATTGATTTCAAGAAGCAATTGAAAACACATTTTTTTTCCCAATAATGTAA
>JAIGNY010001146.1:1222500-1247500 GCA_020152595.1 Chiridota heheva | reverse complement strand
TTCATTATTTAGGTCTTTATCAAGATAATTATAGAACCATTCATATCCATATCAAGACAGTTATTGAATTATTTAGGTTTTTATCAAGATAATTATAGAACCATGCATATCCATATGAAGACAGTTATATCATTATTTAGGTCTCTATCAAGATAATTATAGAACCATTCATATCCATATCAAGACAGTTATTGAATTATTTAGGTCTTTATCAAGATAATTATAGAACCATTCATATCCTTATCAAGACAGTTATTTCATTATTTAGGTCTTATCAAGACAATTATAGAACCATTCATATCCATATCAAGACAGTTATTGAATTATTTAGGTCTTTATCAAGATAATTATAGAACCATGCATATCCATATCAAGACAGTTATTTCATTATTTAGGTCTTTATCAAGACAATTATAGAACCATTCATATCCATATCAAGACAGTTATTATATTATTTAGGTCTTTATCAAGACAATTATACAACCATTCATGTCCACATGGAGACAGTCATTTCATTATTTAGGTCTTGATCAAGACAATTATAGAACCATTCATATCCCTATCAAGACAGTTATTGAATTATTTAGGTCTTTATCAAGACAATTATAGAACCATTCATATCCTTATCAAGACAGTTATTATCTTTATCAAGATAATTGTAGAACCATTCATATAGCTATGAAGATGGTTATTGATCAAAGATAATTATATAACCATGCATATATAGACAATCATTGAATTATTTAGGTCTCTATTAGGATAATCATTCATGTCCTTATAAAGACAGTCATTGAATTATTTAGGTCTCTATCAGATTTATTGCATAGAAGACAATTTGAATTTTTAGGTCTTTATCAAGACAATTATAGAACCATTCATATCCCTATAAAGACAGTTATTGAATTATTTAGGTCTTTATCAAGACAATTATAGAACCATGCATATTCTTATGAAGACAATCATTGAATTATTTAAGTCAAGACAATTATAGAACCATTCATATCCTTATAAAGACAGTTATTGAATTATCTAGGTCTTTATCAAGATAATTATAGAACCATTCATATCCTTATGAAGACAGTTATTATATTATTATTTAGGTCTTTATCAAGATAATTATAGAACCATTCATATCCCTATCAAGACACTTATTATATTATTTAGGTCTTTATCAAGATAATTATAGAACCATTCATATCCCTATCAAGACAGTTATTGAATTATTTAGGTCTTTATCAAGACAATTATAAACCATTCATATTCCTATCAAAACAGTTATTATAATTATTTAGGTCTTTATCAAGACAATTATAGAACCATTCATATCCTTATCAAGACAGTTATTGTATTATTTAGGTCTTTATCAAGACAATTATAGAACCATTCATATCCCTATCAAGACAGTTATTGAATTATTTAGGTCTTTATCAAGATAAATATAGAACCATTCATATCCTTATAAGGACAGTTATATCATTATTTAGGTCTTTATCAAGACAATTTATTCAATCTTTATGAAAACAATTTAATTATTTAGGTCTTTATCAAGATAATTATAGAACCATTCATATCTGTATCAAGACAGTTATTGAATTATTTAGGTCTTTATCAAGACAATTATAGAACCATTTATATCCTTATCAAGACAGTTATTGAATTATTTAGGTCTTTATCAAGACATTTATAGAACCATTCATATAGCTATAAAGACAGTTACTGAATTATTTAGGTCTTTATCAAGACAATTATAGAACCATTCATATCCAGTTATTGAATTATTTAGGTCTTTAAGACAATTATACAACCATTATTATAAGACAGTTATTATCTAGGTCTTTATCAAGATAATTATAGAACCATTTATATCCTTATCAAGACAGTTATTGAATTATTTAGGTCTCTATCAAGATAATTATAGAACCATTCATATCCTAATCAAGACAGTTATTGAATTATTTAGGTCTTTATCAAGATAATTATAGAACCATTCATATCCTTATAAGACAGTCATTTATTATTTAGGTCTTGATCAAGATAATTATAGAACCATTCATATCCTTATGAAGACAGTCATTTCATTATTTAGGTCTTGATCAAGACAATTATAGAACCATTCATATCCTATCAAGACAGATATTGAATTATTTAGGTCTTTATCAAGACAATTATAGAACCATTCATATCCTTATCAAGACAGTTATTTAATTTTTAGGTCTTTATCAAGATAATTATAGAACCATTCATATCCTTATAAAGACAGTTATATCATTATTTAGGTCTTGATCAAGACAATTATAGAACCATTCATATCCTTATCAAGACAGATATTGAATTATTTAGGTCTTTATCAAGATAATTATAGAACCATTCATATCCTTATGAAGACAGTTATTGTAATTTTTAGGTCTTTATCAAGATAATTATAGAACCATTCATATCCTTATCAAGACAGTTATTTCATTATTTAGGTCTTGATCAAGACAATTATAGAACCATTTATATCCTTATCAAGACAGTTATTGATTATTTAGGTCTTTATCAAGACAATTATAGAACCATTCATATCCTTATCAAGACAGTTATTGAATTATTTAGGTCTTTATCAAGATAATTATAGAACCATTTATATCCTTATCAAGACAGTTATTGAATTATTTAGGTCTTTATCAAGATAATTATAGAACCATTTATATCCTTATCAAGACAGTTATTTCATTATTTAGGTCTTTATCAAGATAATTATAGAACCATTCATATCCTTATCAAGACAGTTATTGAATTATTTAGGTCTTTATCAAGACAATTATAGAACCATTTATATCCTTATCAAGACAGTTATTGAATTATCTAGGTCTTTATCAAGATAATTATAGAACCATTCATATCCTTATCAAGACAGTTATTGAATTATTTAGGTCTTTATCAAGATAATTATAGAACCATTCATATCCTTATCAAGACAGTTATTGAATTATTTAGGTCTTTATCAAGATAATTATAGAACCATTCATATCCTTATCAAGACAGTTATTGAATTATTTAGGTCTTTATCAAGATAATTATAGAACCATTCATATCCTTATCAAGACAGTTATTGAATTATTTAGGTCTTTATCAAGACAATTATAGAACCATTCATATCCTTATCAAGACAGTTATTGAATTATTTAGGTCTTTATCAAGACAATTATAGAACCATTTATATCCTTATCAAGACAGTTATTGAATTATTTAGGTCTTTATCAAGATAATTATAGAACCATTCATATCCTTATCAAGACAGTTATTATATTATTTAGGTCTTTATCAAGATAATTATAGAACCATTCATATCCTTATCAAGACAGTTATTGAATTATTTAGGTCTTTATCAAGACAATTATACAACCATTCATGTCCACATGAAGACAGTTATTGTATTATTTAGGTCTTTATCAAGATAATTATAAAACCATTTATATCCCAATGAAGACACTTCTTGTATTATTTAGGTCTTTATCAAGATAATTATAGAACCATTCATATCCTTATAAAGACAGTTATATCATTATTTAAGTCTTTATCAAGACAATTATAGAACCATTCATATCTTTATCAAGACAGTCATTTAATTATTTAGGTCTTTATCAAGATAATTATAGAACCATTCATATCCTTATCAGAAGACAGTCATTTAATTATTTAGGTCTTGATCAAGACAATTATAGAACCATTCATATCCTTATCAAGACAGTTATATCATTATTTAGGTCTTTATCAAGATAATTATAGAACCATTCATATCCTTATCAAGACAGTTATTGAATTATTTAGGTCTTTATCAAGACAATTATAGAACCATTCATATCCTTATCAAGACAGTTATTGAATTATTTAGGTCTTTATCAAGATAATTATAGAACCATTTATATCCTTATCAAGACAGTTATTGAATTATTTAGGTCTTTATCAAGATAATTATAGAACCATTCATATCCTTATCAAGACAGTTATTTCATTATTTAGGTCTTTATCAAGATAATTATAGAACCATTCATATCCTTATCAAGACAGTTATTGAATTATTTAGGTCTTTATCAAGATAATTATAGAACCATTCATATCCTTATCAAGACAGTTATTGATTATTTAGGTCTTTATCAAGATAATTATAGAACCATTCATATCCTTATCAAGACAGTTATTGAATTATTTAGGTCTTTATCAAGATAATTATAGAACCATTCATATCCTTATCAAGACAGTTATATCATTATTTAGGTCTCTATCAAGATAATTATAGAACCATTCATATCCTTATCAAGACAGTTATTGAATTATTTAGGTCTTTATCAAGATAATTATAGAACCATTCATATCCTTATCAAGACAGTTATTGAATTATTTAGGTCTTTATCAAGACAATTATAGAACCATTCATATCCTTATCAAGACAGTTATTGAATTATTTAGGTCTTTATCAAGACAATTATAGAACCATTTATATCCTTATCAAGACAGTTATTGAATTATTTAGGTCTTTATCAAGATAATTATAGAACCATTCATATCCTTATCAAGACAGTTATTGAATTATTTAGGTCTTTATCAAGATAATTATAGAACCATTCATATCCTTATCAAGACAGTTATTGAATTATTTAGGTCTTTATCAAGACAATTATAGAACCATTCATATCCTTATCAAGACAGTTATTGTATTATTTAGGTCTTTATCAAGATAATTATAAAACCATTTATATCCCAATCAAGACACTTATTGAATTATTTAGGTCTTTATCAAGATAATTATAGAACCATTCATATCTTTATAAAGACAGTTATATCATTATTTAAGTCTTTATCAAGACAATTATACAACCATTCATATCTTTATGAAGACAGTCATTTAATTATTTAGGTCTTGATCAAGATAATTATAGAACCATTCATATCATTATGAAGACAGTCATTTCATTATTTAGGTCTTGATCAAGACAATTATAGAACCATTCATATACATATCAAGACGGTTATCGAATTATTTAGGTCTTTATCAAGATAATTATAGAACCATTCATATCCTTATGAAGACAGTTATTGAATTATTTAGGTCTTTATCAAGATAATTATAGAACCATTCATATCCTTATCAAGACAGTTATTGAATTATTTAGGTCTTTATCAAGATAATTATAGAACCATTTATATCCTTATCAAGACAGTTATTGAATTATTTAGGTCTTTATCAAGATAATTATAGAACCATTTATATCCTTATCAAGACAGTTATTTCATTATTTAGGTCTTTATCAAGATAATTATAGAACCATTCATATCCTTATCAAGACAGTTATTGAATTATTTTTAGGTCTTTATCAAGATAATTATAGAACCATTTATATCCTTATCAAGACAGTTATTGAATTATCTAGGTCTTTATCAAGATAATTATAGAACCATTCATATCCTTATCAAGACAGTTATTGAATTATTTAGGTCTTTATCAAGATAATTATAGAACCATTCATATCCTTATCAAGACAGTTATTGAATTATTTAGGTCTTTATCAAGATAATTATAGAACCATTCATATCCTTATCAAGACAGTTATTGAATTATTTAGGTCTTTATCAAGATAATTATAGAACCATTCATATCCTATCAAGACAGTTATTGAATTATTTAGGTCTTTATCAAGACAATTATAGAACCATTCATATCCTTATCAAGACAGTTATTGAATTATTTAGGTCTTTATCAAGACAATTATAGAACCATTTATATCCCTATCAAGACAGTTATTGAATTATTTAGGTCTTTATCAAGATAATTATAGAACCATTCATATCCTTATCAAGACAGTTATTGAATTATTTAGGTCTTTATCAAGATAATTATAGAACCATTCATATCCTTATCAAGACAGTTATTGAATTATTTAGGTCTTTATCAAGATAATTATAGAACCATTCATGTCCTGATGAAGACAGTTATTGATTATTTATCCTTTATCAAGATAATTATAAAACCATTTATATCCCAATGAAGATCTTCTTGTATTATTTAGGTCTTTATCAAGATAATTATAGAACCATTCAAATCTTTATAAAGACAGTTAATCAAATTATTTATCCTTTATCAAGACAATTTAAAGAATCATTTATATAACTTTTTTTAAGAAACATTCACATTTAATTATTTAGGTCTTTATCAAATAATTATAGAACCATTTTTTGACTGATCCTTATCAAGACAGTTGATTTGATTAATTTGAAGACTTAAAGATAATTATGAACCATTACTTAGCCTTATGAAGACAGTCATTTAATTTTTGTCTTTATAGATAATTATAGAACCATTCATATCGAAAGACAGTCATTTCATTATTTAGGTCTTGATCAAGATAATTATAGAACCATTCATAGCCTTATGAAGATAGCAATAGAACAAAACATTTTTATGAAGGGAACTTAAATGGCCAGGGAACTTATCACGCCCAATACAGTGTTTCCTCTTGTGCATGCTTGGTTTTAGTTGTAAAGTGGTGTAACAAAATTGCAAACAAGACATAACATTCAGCATACCTGGGAGTGCCATTGTACATGTCTGTGGGGTGGGAACCATGTCAACTGAAAATGAATTGAAAAAAGAGATATAACTGGTATGGTTACTTTAAACAAAACAATCATATATCTTAGAAAATATTGTATTGTGAGTATCTATGCTTCAAATTTTCCTAAAACAAGTATTTATACTTGAAGGAATATTTCCATGGAATTTCATTTTTAATGTTATCTGATATCTGGGAAAAAATTAAGAAATAGATTGGTTGAAAAAACAGTTGATATCTCATTCCTAGAAGAAGTTATTGAACTTAAAGGTTTGTCTTGCCCGCATAAAAATGACATTTGTACTGAGTCCAAGTTGTCATTATGATGTCATCACGGCACTTCCTGTACTAATCTTTATGTATTTTTTTAATTAATCATCAATTTTTCATAATTCAAAAATAAATTATGAGAACTGATTGGAAAACATTGTAGATTTTATTCTACACTTTTCTTAATAATTTATAAAGAAAAAAATGTTCCCAATCATTGAAATTAAATTAATTTTCAAAGAAATACATAAAGAAAGGTACAGAAGTGCTGTGATGACATCATAATGATGACTTGATTCAGACCAACAATCTTTTTATGCAGACAAGAGAAATCTTTAAAATTCAATAACTTCTTGTAGGAATAAGATATTTACTTGGTTTTTCAACAATCTATTTCTTTTGTTTTCTTATTATCAAATATATTAAAATGAAAGTCCTTGGGAATATTCCTTTAAAAGTTGCTGAAGATTGTCTCAATTTTTTCTTCAAATAAAGAAGGTAAGAAGAATTACATGCAGCTAATGAATTAAGATTGGGTACCCTTTATAAAGTTAAAGTGTTTTGAAACTGCTAGTGGAAAGGGGCACTGGGCTTCTGCCCCCTCAACCCACCCCTCTTTGCTGAAAATCAAAAAAGATTAATAATGCTCAGTTTTACTGTGTACAAACTAATATCAAATGAACATTCCGTCCTTTTCCTTTCTTCATGCCTAGAACACAAACTGTGTAGAAATCTGGGCTACTGCTTGTATGTACCTCTGGCTGAAAATTTGAGTCAACAAAAATGAAAAAGAAAAACTAAAAAATTAATTGACATTATAGTATGAGTGAAAACTTAGTCTTGTTATATTTTAACAGCCTTTTTTTTTGACTAGCAGTCAAGTAAAATTTTAAGATTGCTATTTTAGAATCAGAGTAGGTGGAAAAAAGCATAACATTTTTTTAAGATTGTGGTTTTTGTCGATCTTAAAGTGCTTGCCACTTGCACTTTTATTTCCTTTGGAGTCAAACATATTTTTCCATGATTGAAATTTCCACTTATTAACTTAATTTGCTGTTTGTTGTTTCAGATAATTCAAAAAGCAATATGACAAAGATCATAACCCCATTTACTCATAGTGTTAATGATGCAATGCAACTTGATCACATGTACATTGTTTGTTTTTTTTTAACACAGAAATTGTCTTCTCTTCTTTTCTTTTTTATGGAAGGGGGGGGGGGGTAGTAACGGTGATAATTTTACAGCTTCTCATCGGTCTAAACTGTATGTACTTGAACTTGTTTCTGCAAATTATCTTCTCACAGCAAATGTAAAAAAATAAAAACTTTATATGACAGGCTTATATGAAGAAATTATTTACATTCTGATTTTTTAAATGCACTTTTCAAATACCAATTGATGTTCAATTTACATACATTAATATCCAAGTACTTGTTCCAATAGTTGTTATATTAAGATAAGGTCATTCATAAGTATTACACTGTGAAACAGATTTGCCATCTTGTGTTCCTTAATTCCCATGCTAGTGGGCCTCCACCACCCAGTGAAGCAATGTTACTTATGCTCTAGAGAGAAAATTGTCACACCATTCGAAGAACAATTTCAATTTAAAATGGTAATGCTTAGAGCAAAAAATGAGGACTTAGCATTTTTATAACGTTTCATATATCACTTTTAAGTAATTTGGAACTGGAATAGTGTCTGTTTTATATGTTGTGTGGGTAGTGAAGGCCTACAGCATGATTTTATATCATTTACCAGCCTAGCTTGGTTAGAGAAAGCTATTAACCTCAGCTTAAGCTGACAGCAGGCATCGTTATCTGAGATGCGTCTGCAGTGGGTTGATACATGAGGTGGTGTGCACTAAGAGTACAAATCTATTTTTTTTCTTCCTGTTTGTTGTAAGTATAAAGAATCTTTGCTGTAGAATTTAATTGCTTATTCCTTAGAATGTGATGAATATTCATGATCTTTGTGATGAATATTCATGATCTTTCAAAATTATCATTTGAAATATCCAAGATATTTTGAATAATAAGCATATCATCAGTGAGTATTAAAAGGGCAAAAATAGGTATATACAAGAACACATGTTATCAAGAGTGATATAAATTGTGAAATTCCTCTCACAAATATACCATTCATTGTATTTAAAGGATTAGTTCAGTGGTCAAGCAAGTTCTGAAAGAGGACTTCAAATGAAACAAAACGGTGAAGAAAGCATTCAAAAATCTTATTCCGTTAAGGGGATATTCAAGTTTAAATTCTGTCTTATCTGTGTAGAAATGACTGGTGTAGTAAGTCTACAATGGAAGGCTGGTGCTCTTATCCTGACTTTAACAAATGTTAATGTAATTTAAAGAAAATTGAAATTTCTTTAGGTAACAGCTTCTATATTTAAAATGGATTTCTATTGTCAAAATGGACTGGTTTAAAGCCATCACATTGCCATTATACTCCTTTTTTGGTAGTTAAAAACTCTGTACCAGAATAATCAATACATTTTTGTTAGTTATTCTGGTACAGTGTATTAACTACTAAACAAGGAGTATAATGGCAATGTGAAGGCTTTATTCCAGTCTATTTTGACAATAGAAATCCATTTTGAAAATAGAAGCTGTTTGATGGTAAATTATAATTACCTATACTAGATATTTTACTACTTTGCTGACATATCCAATGGTTTTTAAACCACAAAATCGCAGGAAAAATATGATAAATACACAAAGAGGAATCTGAGGATGTGATGTCATAAATAGTCGGATTTCAGCTGTTTCCAAACAAATGATTTAGAACTTTAAACTTAAATATCTCATCAACAGAATAAGATTTTTGAAGCTTTCTTCACCATTCTGTTTCTTTTGAAGTTGTCTTTTATATAAGATGAACTTGCTTGACCACTGAACTAATCCTTTAAAACCATTTTAATTATTAAATTCTTTTTTTTCACCACCAGACACTTAAAATGACAAGAGCAGTCTGTGACTGAGATTTATTAAAGATATTTAAAGAATTATGTAAATATTTTGAGCTGTTCACCTATAGTCATTCGTACATCACTAATTACTTAGCATATATACTAAAGCTTTCATCATTGGTAACTTAGAAACTAAAGGAGCTGTATGGAAAAATTCAAAGACTTCTCTACCAAAAACAAGACTTCCCAATCAGCCATTTAACTGTTGATGTGCATTTAACTGTTGATGTGCAAATACCTTTAATGTATTGATGTGTAGATGCAAAATTAGCTATATTTCATTAAAATCATGATAGTAGCAAAATATTTCATCCAAATTTGTTTAAAATGAACTATTTTACAGCATTCTTAATTTTCAGGTATCAACATGCAAATAGAAATCTGTATTCATAGATTCATCTTTCAGGTGACAGTTACTATCCATTCTTCTGTTCTGATTGAACCAAAAAGAAGAACAAAGTTTTGATATTATTCCTTTCATTCTACTTCCAGTTTAGATCTTCACAGGTGCTTAAATGATTGCCTATCTTTCAGCATTGATCAAAACATCCTTACTTCTAATTTAAGAATTTAATAGAACTAGTTGATACTATTTTTAAGGTTGTAAGGAATAGATTTGGGCCTCTTACAATACTCACCCATTACTGCACTAACAAGTTCACAAATTCAAATATCACCCAAAGTGTCAGTTTTAATTTCAATGTGCTTGAAGAAAAAAAGAACCGGTAACCCCTGTGAGTGACAGGTTGTTCGTGTCATCGTTGAAATCTGATCCACAGAGGTGATGTAGAAATCATACCTAGGGAGCATACCTCTAGTAGGGCCATCCAATGAATTTCTATCTGCTTCGCATAACACCCAGGAGTAATCTGGTAAGCACTTTATGTTTCCTCAGTGATCTTATACTAGCAATTTAAAAGCATTTCTCATTAAAAAGTTATCACCTTCTGAAGATTCTTGGTAGTAATTAGATCAATATTCTATGACTTTCATGTTTTAAATCATTGTAATCAATTAGTTATCTTCAGTCAGGTAGTTAATTGTTCTCAGAACTTGTTTGATTGATGAAAAAGTGATTGCAAACTGTTAACCAGAAAACCAGAGGTTTTGAGGTTCCGACGTGCAATTTTGACTTGAAATGAAATTTAACTACTAAATTTTATTACACAATGGGCTCAAAATAACAATGACAACAAAATGATTCTTAGTAATCACAAGAATGGAATCTTACAATTAATTAATTTTTACTATTTGTTATCCCATTAACAGGTACATGTCTTGCTAACAATATATTATTCCAAATATGAAACAAAACAGACGTGCTGTTGTTAGAATATAGGCATTTTAACATTAAGCCCTGCTTACTCATTAATATGCATTTTATCACCACTAAAAAAAAAGAGGGCACGTCTGACATCACTTGGCTATCTGTGTACCACATATGTTCTGAATCCCATGTATCATTCTTGAGATAATGTGTTCTTTTAACAAAATCATGTTAAGCCCTGCCCACTGTGCATATTAATGAAATTCAACATTTTTGTACCATGAACATGTACACACAAACTAACAACATAATTACACCACATTTATGAACAAAATAGATATGTGATTAAAATATGAGCATTTTAACATTAAGCCCCACTTACTCATTAATATGCATGATATCACCACCAACAACACTAGGGCACATCTATGGACCATGGGCTACCAGTGTACACATATGACATGAAGGCTATCAGTGTACCACATATATCATTTTTGAGATATAGTGTTTACGAGCTAGCATCACACATACATGCACCCACACATTCACACATAAATACACACACACCATCATGACCGCATAGCTTCCTGATGCTATCGCATTGCAACCAAAAAGCAAAACATTAGACTTGGTTGCAAACTTTTATAACATTTAGGAAAAAAACTGTTTAACTGTTTAATATCACATGAAAATTCCTTGTATAGATTTTTCTTATAGTAGCCCATTAAATATAATTTGTGAGCAGCAGATTGTTTTATTTCCGTGAGTGAATCCTATGCTTACTAGTAAACAAGAGGTTTTGAATCATATTGTAGCTATACCTCAAATCAAAATCTTCAGGGATAAGAATTTATTGATTTATTTTAGGATAAACATTTTGAGCTTCTTCCCATTCATATATCACAATCTCACATGCATTAAAAAATCCTCAGACTTTGATTATCCCATAAAGTAGTATAGTGCTACTTTTATAATTAAAAGGGTCCTTTATTTGGATTTTAAAGTTTTGTTTAACACATAGAGTCCCGTTAGGTTTTCCTGGAAGGTTTTTTCAAATTTTGTGTAATTAAGGTACTTATATTTGGTACTCAAATAGGTAGTAGGTTGTACCCAGTAAAGGTACACAAACTTATATTTTCTAAAAGATAATATTCAAAATAACAAAAAATACTAAATTCTTGTGTGTTTTTTTTTTTCCTCAACTAATTTGCATAAATTAGCATAATATACAGAAAAACATAAGAAAAAAAGATTTTCAAAAATACAGCTCACCTTATTGTTTATTTCTGTTTTCTTTTGCAGGTAAAGTGATAGAAATAGTAAAAACAAGACAATCAAACATATTTCTATATCAGATTATATTTTCTCCCCATTTGAATGCACCATTTTCAATAGCAAAATAAGCGATTTTTTAAAGCATTGTAACAGGGTCCCAATTTGAGTACATTCCATGTGGAGTTAATTGTGTCATCTATTACTTTTTCCTGAATCTCCTGTTCAGCAGTTTGTTTCTGCACAAACTTTTTGAATGAAATCTGATCCAAAAATGGATCAAAACCTTTTGGAGATAGATTTTTGGAGATAGATTTGCAGGTAGATGAGCTTGAATGCCAGTCACTTTCATAAACATATGTTGTTAAGGTTTGATAACATTATCATTGCTCCACTTGGCTTTTTTATCTGCGTTGTCTATGTCAAAGTTGATCAAAAAATCACCATTATTCATAGTCAATTCCTCTTCATCACTGTCAAAATCACTCTCGCTATCACTGTTTGTATTGAAATCTACAAAATCTGGCTCCAAATCAGACTCATCGTCACTATCTAATGCTGGAGGATGGCCAACTAGTAACACCATTTTGTGTGTAAAATGCCAATATAAATCTCTGCTTCATTCACAAGATTTTGTCCTGTGTTTGACCCTTACAAAAACATGAAGTATGTACACTTGAAAATAGGTAGAAAAAAATGTTTATAAACGTTAATTTTAGAAAACAAAAAAGGAAGTACCCCACCAATTTGAATAAATTCTATGTAATTGATGCTGTGTTCCGTCGTGTATACGCGATGCTGGTACATGAAAGAAAAATATATGTACGCGTATACACAATGCTGGGACTCAAATATATTAATTGGCTTTTAATCTGTAGGCATCCATTTAATATTAAACTTAAAAACAGTAAATGTGTTTTTTTTCCTCAGTCAGACAAGATAGACCTCTGAAATCATTCTTGAAGATAAAGGTTTTTGTAAAGAATTACACCCTCACAATCCAACACGTTCTCCTTGCTTGCCCCCTGTACAACCTTCCCAGAGCTTCCCTCGCTCCCCACAAGTCAATTGCTGAGTTCTTCCAGAAAAATCCTCCAGATAAAATAATCTCCTTTCTTCAGCATGCATCCCTCCACAACCATATTTAATTCTCCTCTTCCACCCCCTCTCTACTTTGTTTTTGTTTTACCCATGCACCTCCTCTCTCGATCACAGCTTTTTGGCTTTTGTTCTTGAATTTCTCTCATTCTCCCCCTGGTCTCTTTCCTTACTACCTCTAAAATGATCTGACCTCTCAGGCACAATTTGACCTTCGTTGTCGTGGTGCCGTTAAGACCTCATCAAACAAACAAACAAACAAAGAATTACAAAAAAGCATCATGAAGAAAAGAATGGTGTTTTGCATGTGCAAATAGTGACCCATGTATTGGTTATCTGCATTAGGTACATGTAACTGCAGTAGAAACTAAATCGTTCATAACTCGTATAAAGTAATCATCTTGAACCAAACTTACGCTCTATTGTGCTGAAGATAAACTTGACAACTTCTCCTTTGCCGTACTGATTGTTTGCATAGATTTCCAGTAAATATTCCGCATTTGAAAATAAGTCCCTCAGTTCTGCCATGTATGTTGATGTGGTACTTCCCGTAGGGACGCTGACATTGAATCGAAGAGCGTTAGCATTATTGCACAGGTTGAGTTTGTAAAAAGCTGCCCTGCCAAACTAGGTTGAAACAAACATATAAAAATGGTCAGGAAGAGATTGGATTACAGACATTTTAAAAGTGGCTAGTTGAAGGGAAGTTGGAAGGTATTCATGTGAGGGGGATTCAGGTTCTTAAAATTTAAAGAGATATTGCACATAAGATATTAACATGTTAAAGTAATACAATAGCAGATTGTGTTTATAATAACACTGATATATTTTGTAATCAATCATGGTAATTACATAATCTTCAGAAAACCAAGAAGCAGCCATTCTTCCTATAGTAGCATTCCTATTCTGTTGGTTGGTGTCACGTCACTCCGGGAAATGACGTCATTTGCTGGAGTGAAAACAAAGCTTTGCATGTTACACAAACAGCAAGTCCGTATGTGATTTACTGTAGTGGTATGTATGGCATATATAAACAAACACAGCTGATCGCTTTGTTTTCACTCCATATGTGGGGTTACTATGCGATCTGATGACCTCGGGTCATGAAGTGCCCGGATATCCAACCAACAGAATTGTTTCAAATAAAAACTCTCCCACCCGGAAAGTAAAATCCTTACTTAGCAAATGAAACTACTATGATAATATCAGCAGATTAGGTTTTTTTTTCCTTTCTTTCTATTCTTGGCTCAATCGCTAGTACAGACCATTTGTATTAAAGAGGGAGGCTCGTCTCAGTAAAATACGGTAAAAATGGGGGATACTATATTTTGACGTCACTTCCGGTTGTGGAGGCAAGATCCGATCCTCTGTCTGTTTGTACCACACAGTACAGCCAGACACTAGCATGTACGTTGTGTTTGCAGAATTACATACACAGCGCATTACGTTACTGTGACGAGAAACTTATTTGTTTTTTTCAATGCTTTTTTGTCAGAAAGCAAAAGTGAAATTTTAGTAATATAATACTACAATGATAGTCACTAAATGAAAATTACTGAGAAAAAAAAAGCTCGAACTCACGACATGATTTGAATAAAAAACATTACTTGCGATCGCCGCAACCATCTGGGCTATCTCGTGTGGTAACCTTTAAGGCTTTTTTAATGACTATATACCTTGCAATATGAAACAACGAATCGCGCAGCTAAATTTCAACCATTCAAAAAATTTAAAAGGAATTCTAAATATTGTGCACATATGACGATATCGCCTCTTTAAGTTTTTTACTACACTTAAATTTGTTTGACCTTTTTTTTGTTCTGATGCTAATAGCATAAGGCACCTATGCAGTCATGCTGATGTGTGTATGTTTGTGTGTATGTAAGGGTGTATGTGTGTGTGTATGTATGTGTGTCTGTGACAGCGAGCTCATAAGCATGATATCTCAAGAACCATACACTGGTTAATGTCATATGAGGTATACAGATAGCCCATGGTATGTAGATTTGCCTCATTGTTTTTAGTTGTGATCACATGCATATTAATGAGTAAGGCGGGGCTTAATGTAAATATCTTGAAATGCTCATATTTTTACAAATCCTGTCTGCTTTGTTTCATATTTGGTGTAATTATCTTGTTAGCTAGTGTGTACATGTTCATGGTTTAAAAACATTAAATTTCAATAATAAGCATTGTGGGCGGGGCTTAATATGATTTTGCTGAAAAAGAGCTTGTAAGCACAGTATCTCAAGAATGGTACAGTCGATTCATGTCACATTTGGTATACAGATAGCCTATGATCTGTAGATGTGCCCTATCGTTTTTGGTGTTGATGTCATGCATATTAATGATTAAGTGGGGCTTAATGTAAAAATTGTTAAATGCTCATATTTTAACAACTGAATGTCTGTTTTGTTTCATATGTGGTATAATTATGTTGCTAGCTAGTGTGTATATCTTCATTGTATAAAATTAAATTCATCAATTTTCATTCATTAAAATTAATTTCATTAATATGCATAGTAGGCAGGGCTGAATATGAATTTGCTGAAAAGAGCTGGTAAACACGATTTCTTTTTTAAAGAACAATATACTGGAATCATGTCATATGTGGTACACAAATAGCCCATGGTTTGTATATGTGTCATATTGGTTTTGGTGGTGATGTCATGCATTTTAATGAGTAGGTGGGGCTTAATGTTAAAATTGTTGAATGCTCATATTTGAACAACTTCATGTTTGTTTTAATTCATACCTGGTTAGTTTACATTGTTAGCTAGTCTATGCATATTCATGGTATAAAATAGTTAAATATCATTAATATACATAGTGGGCGGGGCTTAATTGGTTTTGCTGAAAAGAGCTTGTAAATACAGTAACTCAAGGACAATGCATTGGACACAGGTTATACATGTACAGTATGTGGTACACAGATAACCCATTGTTTGCTTGTGTGACCTACTGTTTTTAGTGGTAATGGCATGCATATTGCTTGAAGTGGAGTGTGGGGCTTAATGTAAAATTTAAAAAATATCTTGAAAAAAGTGTTTTAAACGGGTTCTATTTTATTGATAAGATTATAATGTGCATGGTGGGCATGGCTTACAAATATATGTTAATATGCATATTTCATGATATGCAATGCCAGTTAGTATAAAATAACCAACAATAAAAGAATGCATCTGAACCACTAATCATTTTGGTTTTCTAGTTAAATTTAACTCTCACCCTTATTATGCTTGCACCCTCAGATTTGCCAAGTTTGATTTGAAACCTGCCTGGCTTTATTTACCTTAGACTTTGACCCACCACTAAACAACATGAGCAAAAATAAAAATTTAAGATTTTAACATTTCTAGATTGGCTTCTGAAAAGTTTTCTGATATATTTGTTATATCCGAGGAAGTTTAGTCAATTTAGCAAACATGTTCATTAATCTCAATACAGCATCTACAGCGTGCTAAAAAAAATCATCTTTTTGAAAAGACTACTTAAACCATTTAATGATATATAGTATAGTATACACTATTTATACTTACTGTGTTTCTAAGATAACAATAATTGAAGTAGAGCACTGTTGTGTCATCTGCTGGGTTGAGGTATGCCCATCTGAGAGTGTAGAAATTGCGTCTTGAGCTGATCTGTGGACTTATTATCTCTGCTTTGGTTGGTTTTCCTTAAATAAAAAAAATTGTACTAGTTGATGGAACCAAGATTTAACAAGAATCATCAACACGTAACTGAAAATGAAGAGGAAATTGTCCTGATAATGGGCCTTGATACTTAGCCAAATTTGATCTCTTAGGGTTCAGTAACGAACAAACACATTTCGTGAAAAAAATTTAGAGTTCGAGCTTACATGTTGAGTGTCAAATTAGGGAACAAACCACCTTTATGGTGTCCTTAAATAAAAAATAAACCCATGGTGTACATGTATATGTTGTGTACACTTTCAAAAGTTGCCGATACAAGTGTAAACTCTCAGTTTTTTTGTCATTGATACATTTGTAAGATAACGCTAAACTTACCATCAACTGTGAAGCTGCCCTCTGCGACCCCTAGGATGTTCATTAATTTGCAGGTGTAGATACCGTAGTGCACTGCTGGATTCACATTGAATATGTATAGACTGTATAGAGAGAAAAGGTGAAGGGGTGAATAATGATGAGATGGAATAATGACATGATATGAAACATTAGCTGCTCTTATTTGTATGATTTGTGCATCTGCTCAGAAACACAACAAATATTTTGTGGAAGATTGGAAAAAAATGCATGTTCAAAAAACAGACGTTGTTGAAAATATTCCTTGAACCACGTATATATTAGTACTGTAGTTCCTTACCTCTCTGCTAAAATCAATAGATTAGAAACCTTTTTATAAGTTTTTTCACCTGTTGAAAAACTGCATGTTTGAATAGATTACTTCTTGCTGTAAAGACAAGTTCTAAAAAGCAAAATAATATTCATAAATTATATATAAGCACTATAACCTTTAGAAGTTAATTTTGAGGTACAATGAAAGGTAGGGTGTTGATGTTGTCTACTGTATATATGGAAAAGTCAACATTTCCCAGTCTATTTTAAAGAAATAAGTTCATGCTCAAAGAATGATGAAAACACTATTTATGAAATGTGGATGTTGGATGACACTGTAATGAATACTATATGATGAAAATCTGAAAATGATACTTAGCAAGTCTGCAAATATTACTGAAACATTCATTTGTGTTGGAGAGGGAGATGGACTTTCTAGTAAAGGAGAAGACTTTATTAAAAGTCTTTGGGAATTGTAAGGGAAGCACTTGCTTAATTAATTGCATTTCATTAATAGGCTAAACTTATTTTTATCGTTAAATTGTTTTTTTTAGATTTGCATATTTTACTTTTAATTATTTCACTTTGTGATAATTTTACTTACTTTTTATCTTCTATATATACAATTGGAATTCTTTTTCATTTAAGATGTTGCAACAAAACTGCAATCGGAAGTCATTTTCATTTAAGAGGTTGCAAAGAAACTACAATTGGAAATCTTTCATTTAAGAGGTTGCAAAGAAACTACAATTGGAATTCTTTTTTAATTTAAGAGGTTGAAGAAAAAATTACAATTGGCAGTTTTATTCATTTAAGGGGTTGAACAGAAACTACAATTGGAAGCCTTGTTCATTTAAGAGGTTGCAAAGAAACTACAGTTGGACATCTTTTTCATTTAAGGGGTTGCAGAGAAAATAAAATTGGAAGTTTTGTTTAGTTAAGAGGTTGCAAAGAAACTACAAGAGGAAGTTTTGTGCATTTAAGAGGCTGCATACAAAACTACAATTGGATGTCTTTTTCATTTAAGATGTTGCAAAGAAACTACAATTGGAAGGCTTTTATTTAAGAGGTTGCAGAGACACTACAATTGGAAGTCTTGTTGCAAAGAAACTACAATTGGATGTCTTTTTCATGTAAGAGGCTGCAAAGAAATTATAGTTGGAATTATTGTTCATTTAAGAGGTTGCAAAGAAAATACAATTGCAGAATTTGTTTATCTGAAAAGTTTCGAAGAAACTACTATTGGATGTCTTCATTTAAAAGGTTGAAAAAGAAATTACAATGGGAAATCTTGTTCCTTTAAGAAGTTGCAAAGAAACATTGTTTATCTAAAAATTTGCAAAGAAACTACAATTGGAAGTTTTGTTCAATTATTTTGCAAAGAAACTACAATTGGATGTTTTTTTTGAAGAGGTTGCAAAGAAACTACAATTGGAATTCTTGTTCCTTTAAGAAAGTGCAAAGAAACTACAATTGGAGAATTTGTTTTTCAAAAAGGTTGCAAAGAAACTACAATTGGAAGTTTTGTTTAGTTAAAAGTTTGCAAAGAAACTACAATTGAAACTCTTTTTCATTTAAGAGGTTGCAGAGAAACTACAATTGGAAGTCTTTTTTTCATTTAATAGGTTACAAAGAAACCACAATTGGAGAATTTGTTTATGTAAAAAGTTGCAAAGAAACTACAATTGGAAGTTTTGTACATTATGTAAAAGTTGCAAAGAAACAACAATTGGAAGTCTTTTTGTCATTTAAGAGGTTGCAAAGAAACTACAATTGGAAGTCTTTTTGTCATTTTAGAGGTTGCAAAGAAACTACAAATGAAAGTCTTTTTCATTTAAGAGGTTGCAAAGAATCTACAATTGGAAGTCTTTTTCTTTGAGAAAGTTGCAAAGAAACTACAATTAGAAGTCTTTTTGTGATTTAAAGTTTTGTTGCATTTTGCAAAGAAAATACACAATTTTATTGGAAAAAAAATATTTCAAAGGTTGCAAAGAAACTACAATTGGAAGTCTGCTTTCATTTAAGAGGTTGCAAAGAAACTACAATTTGAAATTTTGTTCAGTTATTTTGTAAAGAAACTACAATTGGAGAATTTGTGTATGTAAAAAGTTGCAAAGAAATTACAATTGGAAGTTTTGTGCATTTAAGGGCTTGCAAAGAAACTACAATTGGAGTTCTCATTCCTTTAAGATGTTGCAAAGAAACAACTGGAAAATTTGTTTATCTAAAAACTTGCAAAGAAACTACAATTGAAAGTTTTGTTCAGTTAAGAGTTTGCAAAGAAACTATAATTGAAAGTCTTTTTCATTTTAGAGGTTGCAAAGAAACTACAATTGAAAGTCTTTTTCATATAAGAGCTTGCAAAGAAACTTCTATTAGAATTCTTGTTCGTTTAAAAAATTGCAAAGAAACTGCAATTGGAGAATTTGTTGATCTAAAAAGTTGCAAAAAAACTACAATTGGATGTTTGATTCAGTTAAGAGTTTGCAAAGAAACTACAATTAGAAGTCTTTTTTCATTTAAGAGGTTGCAAAGAAACTACAATCGGAGTTCTTGTTTCTTTAATAAGTTGCAAAGAAACTACAATTGGAGCTCTTGTTTCTTTAAAAAGTTGCAAAGAAACTACAATTGGATGTTTTGCACAGTTAAGAGTTTGCAAAGAAACTACAACTGGAAGTGTTGTTCTCATAGGAAGATATTTAAAGTTGAAAGTTTTTAAATGTTTGGAGGCTCAAATTTACCTGAAATCAAAAGTGATGAGACACTCTCCTCTTGTACAATTATTTAGTCTAATAATCAATTGATACATTTTTACCAATTGAAAATATTTTCCTCAGATGGTTGTTTATAATTTCTGTGCCAACTTCTGTTTTACTAATTGTAACAAGTCCTGTGGTTTTATGGCACAAATTATACAAATATTTCTTTCAAATACATAAGACTTCTAAAAAATGTGAGCCTGTGATGCAACTTCTATTCTTGGAATTTGCCTATCAACAAAATCTGCATAATTAAGTGAGGCAAACATCCTGGTACAGTACAACTACAGTAGCTATCTGTGCATGCTCATGTAGTCAATGCAATTTACTGTACAAAACAAATTTCTGCACACACAGACTGAGTGACGACAAAATGGTGAACAAAATGATGGGCCCGCTGCAGCCTTTGTAAATCTGATTGCTGTTACTTAGAACACTTAGCAAACTGAAACTTGTTTATCCCTTTTGCTAAAAACTCAAAGATCGAGAAGAGTGCCATTAAATGACCAAAGCTTAAAGCAGGCCTAGCAAACATCTAAATGTCAATGCATTGGTAATGCATGATTGCGGGTTTGAGGATTGTTTTCCTCACCTAGTTACCATGTTGTTGCTATGGTGTGTGTGGCTTATTTTGTAACTCAGAGACGTTAATTTCATTCACACATTTGACATAAACTTGAATATTTCTGTGCTGTAATAAGATATTTGAATTATATCTTCACTTTTGTTCCTTTTATTGTCCGCTGTTTTATTAGATAAACATCCTTTTTTATTACATATATTCTTTCGGCTGTTAGCCAGAATATCAGCTCAAGATTAAATATGTATACTGTATTGCCAAAGGTTTCTGTGTTTTATCCACTATTTTACAAAGATTTATCTTTGTATCTATTATTTCAGTATTCATCTGTGCTTTGTATTCCCATCTATTTCATCATTTATTCATTGTAAATAATTCTTTTCTCACCTGGTTGTGTTTACAGATGGGGATGATATAACGATGGTTTTGTCCGTGTTGATCTGAGGGATCTTTACTCCATCTTTCAACCATTCATAATGCGGTGCCGGTCTCCCGTAGGCCTTACACTCAAGATTTAATGTAGTCTTCGCCCCTGCATGAAGAACAGGACGATCTATTATGACTGTAGGTGGATCTGAAGAAGAAAATTGTACAGCCTGCATTAATATTTCATTTGATATACTATAGTTTGGAATATAAAAATGGTTGGAAGGATGGTATATGCATACAGAAAATGTGGTATCGTTTATGTTAGCTTTACTAGAAGTATGTCTCATTGCTCATTACCATTTGGAACTCATTGCCATTTGCACTCAAGTCATCACCCAGCACCAAGATGTTCAAAAGGAACTTAAAAACATACCTGTTCAAAGAGACATTTTGACTGTGACTATAGCTGGTACATTTATTATTGTTGTGTTTACAAAAGCACCATGAGCATCATTTTTTTGATTGATACCGGTGCTTTATAAATGTTCATATTATTATTATTATTATTAAATATTATTAAACTGTATAATTGTTTGCTTTCCTATATTTTGTACTTGTAATAAACTTGATTAGGAGTATGATTTAAGTTTGATAAATTCTTAATCAGATCAAACTTTGCTCCTTCACACTATTGTAGCAAAAGAATTAAAAAACACAACATATGTGAGGACATAAAGAATAATTCAACAGATGTCATTAAGTCTGAAAAGCTGTTAAATTGTCTATTTTAGCCAAATTTTGGTGGAATTTAATATAGTCACTTGTTCTTTAGAAGAGCAATAATTCTTACTGTATGCAGTTTTCTCATGTTGTTTTCATGCTCATGAAACACTACCTACAATTCACTGATTGCAATGTGCTCCTCAGGTCTCTGCCAGCTGTATTTCATATCAGTGAATGACTTACCAATGACGCCTAATGTACTGAAATTTATATTGATGGCAGTGTATTTCTTATTAAAGTGCGCTAATGAGAAACTATTCCTGACAGACTAATAAAAGCATTAAACTGTAACATTTGCATTGCTTAGTAGGTTAAACATCATTCATAGTCCTAATTCATAGACATGCAAGCTCATTATATATGTATTGAATTATCCTAGAAAGGGAAAGGGTGCTGATGAACAACTCAAAGAAATGTTTGGAATCTGATAGTTCATATGGGAGCTAAAGGGAAGTTGATGGTGAAATGCAGTTGATTGTATTGTGAATATGTCATATATGTGACCGAGTATAAATTTCAACAATGTAGCTGGTGGCAACTAACTCAGCTGAATAGTTCTGTCTACTGCCTGGTTATATTGATCTAAGATGCTAAAATATTCATAAGAATGTCTTTGTCATTTTTAAGCTGAACAAATTCAATAGTAGCAACTTGTAATGCATAAATAAATGACTTTTTTCCAGGTAAGAAAGAGTATTAAAAAAATAGTGAAAAGTTTAAATGTTTCCTTAGTTTTGTTTTGTTTTTATTTTTTTGGTCTACAATTTTCTAAATAAAATAATTAACTCTGCTTTTGTTGTTTTCATACATGATAACAAGATTTATACATATACATTTTCTGTGTATAATAAATAGTTCTGTCTACTGCCTGGTTATATTGATCTAAGATGCTAAAATATTCATAAGAATGTCTTTGTCATTTTTAAGCTCAACAAATTCAATAGTAGCAATTTGTAATGCAAATGACTTATTTTTCAGTAAGAAAGAATATTAAATGAATAGTGAAATTTCTCTAAGTTTTGTTTTGTTTTTCATTTTTGGTCTACAATTTTCTAAATAAAATAATCAACTCTGCTTTTTTTTTTCATACATGGTAACAAGATTTGTACATAATACATTTTCCTTAAAACTATTCTTGAATCTTTTCCTACATAAAAATTGTTTTTCAATAAATTGATCTCAAAGTGGTCAACAGGTTATTCTGAAGGGAATATTTCTTTGTTTTCATTTTGACTCTAGTTTAATACTTAATCACAACATATAGTATATATGGCAATAAGGTATTGTACTCACTTTTGTGTGTGTGTGGATGGGTGGGTGGGTGTACTAAATACTGTGTTGCTTGTACAGAGAAACCGTACAAGCTATCACATTAAAACTTGGTGGAAGGTGTATGGTGAGGTGAACTTATGTCCCACACAAGTTAGGTCATGTACTGTAAGGATCAGAGGTCAAATAATTGATTACAGATACCAAATTCTGTGTTGCCTGTACAGAGAAAACCATAAAGCTATCAAGTTCAAACTTGGTGGAAAAGTGTAGGAGGCATTAAGTGTGCAAGCTATTTCCTTTCAGTATGCTATTATAGGGGCATTGATAATATGAAGTAAATCAGATATATGTGCAACTGGTTTTGGCCAAAATTGGCGGTTGCAGTGCATACTAAACGGAAAGCGGAGGTACAGGTAATGGGTGAGGTGAATTTATGTCCCGCACAAGTTGGATTATGTACCTTAAAGGCCAGAGGTCAAATAATTGATTAAAAATACAAATTTTTGTGTCGTGTGTACAAAGAAAATGGTATAAGCTATCAAGTTGAAACTTGGTGTAGGGTGAAGTGAACTTATTCCGCACAAGTTGGGTCATGTACCTTAAAAGGTCACAGGTAAAATAGTTGATTAAAAATACACAAATTTTGTGTCCATGTACAGAGAAAACCATACAAGCTATCAAGTTGAAACATTGTGAAAGGGTGTAGGATGATGTAAACTTATGTCTTGCAAAAGTTGGGACATTTATCTTATAAAATCAGAGGTCAAATGATTAATAATGGTCAATTTTGTGTTGTGCTTTCTGGAAAACAATGTAAGTAATATTGGTTTGGTACTTGGTGAGATAGTGGAAGATGATGTAGGGTTATGTCCTGCACAAAATGGGACAGGTCATTTAAAGGTCAGAGGTCAAATAGGTAATCTAAAATAGTAAATTTTGTCGGTTGTATGTTATGGAAAAACTGTAAGTGCAATTAGGTTGGTACTTGGTGGCTTAATGAAGGATGATGAAAAGCTGTGTCTTGGGGAAGATGTGACATGTCGCTTAATGGTCAGATGTCAAATAAAGGGTAAATTTTGTGCGGATTTCTGTTGGAAAAACATAATTGCTATTTAATTAATCCTTGATGGGTTGGTGTCTAGTTTGTTACTTGAAGGGTGATGTATGTACCACACATGATATGATATAACTATTAAAGGTCAGAGGTCAAACAATTGATTTAAATAAGGTAAATTTTGTGCTGCGCTTCCTGGGATAACCATCAGTGATATTGGGTTGGTATTTGCTGGGTTGGTGGAAGGTGATGTAGGGTTATGTACCAGCCACACAAAATGGGACAGGTCAATTAAAGGTCAGAGGTCAAATTGATATAAAATGGTAAATTGAAGGATGATGAAAAGTTGTGTCTTGGGAAAGATGTGACATGTCGCTTAATGGTCAGAGG
>JAIGNY010001146.1:1192500-1217500 GCA_020152595.1 Chiridota heheva | reverse complement strand
TTAAAAACGATGTCTCACTCACTTTGCGGAGGAAAAGGGAGAAGTGTGGCTTCATACCCCTCCCCCTTTCCCCCCTCCCCCCCTCCCTCCTACCACACACACACACACCCACTCACACACATACAGTGTGAAGGAGAATTACGGCCCTGCTTTGGAATCGTACGCATAAGAAATAACGAAACATAATTGAAATGAAAGGGTATGACGTTATGTTCAGGCGAACTCAATATGAATGTTCCTTTGGATGAATTTCACTCCATGATTAACAAATTAAAGATAGTTTTTCACCTGGCTGCTTGGTATCAAAAGTGACTTAATTTTATTTAATGGACATGCAAAAAAGCTTTTCAAACTGTCATCATGTAGGCCTACATGGTATCAGTTAGGACTTACAGATATGTTGAAAAGATAAGTTAATCAAACTAACGGCAAGCAATTTTGTCTTGTTCCAAAAAATATAATCACTGAAAATTAAAGTTTTGGTAGATGTTCGATCAATTCTTTTAAAAATGCCACAAATGCTTACCACAGAGTATATAAACATCCATATAACCAATTTTAGATACTGGACATGCAAATGTAATTAGTTAATTTGCATATTCGAATAAAGAATTATGTGCACCAATGTAAGATCAGAAGGTTAGCCCACATACAATATATACTTTTACTGATAGAAAATTAAAAGAAAGTCGAGAACAAAACTTTCAGAAAGTTAATATGCGATAATTCAATGTTGTGCTAGGCTTGTATGGTTAAAATACAAAGATTGGGGAATGTAATGGTGTGATGTCGTTCTTAGCCTCTTATCAAATCACAATTTTCTTCTTTGTGATATCAACATTTTTTTTTAATTGTCTATCATTTCAAATACACATGTATGACAACGGGAATATTCTTGGTACATTTTACATCCACCGCATTACAATATTTTGTATTATAACTTGATGAAACTACTTTTCAACTTATCAGAGAGTCCACGGCTCATACAACATTGCTATATACATCTAAATTTATCTTCTGAATTATCTGGGCCCTCCTGCCCAATAATCTTATGCATATCCCAAACTATTTTATCACTAAAGTATGTTATCACTGGACAAAATTTAAGCGTTTTCCTACAGTCCTTGCACATCCTTTCATAAAACTTAATTGGTTTTACGCCATGTTCGAGTTGTGTCTTGTGTATCACGTGATCGTCCAATTTGGATGAACAATCAAACCAAACCTTGTAACTTCAAAGCGGAAACCTTAATTAACCTTAAATTGAAATTGCAGGGCATTAACTTATTTTCCTTTCGAGAATCATATAGTGATTTTTTGTCATTTTAAAATCATGTTGCATCGGAAATTCTGAAATGAAATAACCATCTTTCATGTCTTAAAGGGGCTTCGTAAATTATTATTATGCGACTCTTGGTTATCATTATATGAAGAAAAATATACAAATACTATTTGGCCTCGAAAATTTATTAATTTAGAAAAAACCGTGTGTTGATAAAGAATGTATTGATAAAGTACCGTGTTATTTTAGTATTAATAAAGTAGCTTGTTTTTTTTTATTTTTTGAGAAGGAACGACGAAAAATAATATGTATCGGTAGCCTTAATTTCAGCGAACTATGTTCTTACAGCATCTACTATAAACGTACTGTTGTCATCCTGACCACCCGTCTCAAAACGAGTCCTCAATTTTGTGTAATTCCCAAATACGTTGGCATACACAAATCAATTTCTGTCAATGTAAATTTTATTAGTAACTGAACCTTGTTTGAGTGTAGCTCATGATATCCTCGTAAATAAGGATATCAAAAAATTCTTGAAGAAATATCAAGTAACGAAATGCAAGGTTCTAAGATTATAAAGAACTTTGATTATTTCATTTTTGCGAACCCATTGCTATCGCTGAAATCCTAAAAGCGTAATGGGTTTGTTGCAAAAATACTTTCCACACAATCTGGAAGTTGATACCAAAATGTGTCCTACGGGAATTAATCTTCGAATAAATCACATCCCTTATTTCCTGGGATAAGACGATATTTTACTCACTACACTGCTACAAACATGAAAAACAGAAATATCAAACTTTAAATAACCTTTAAAATGTCAAGGTTGCGGCGGAGATGTAATTGATATTTTTTTTATTGTGATTTTGCTGTAGATATGACTTCAATTATCAGAGTTGACGGAGCAGCTAAAGGAAGGGACAAATTCGGACCTTTTCAATAGGCCTACACCGGCACGCAGGAATTTCGAGTTTTCTGTTTTAATGTTCTCACTTTTGAACCTATTAAGTCCTTCAATCTAATAGTCTTTATTTCCTTTCCCTGTATGTGACAAATCTGTGTAATTTTACCATTAACTTCTGTTTAATCAAATTTGTATGAAATTGCTGTTCTGGTTGTAATGTTTTAATACACGTTTAAACAAAATAGTAAGTTTACATTACAGTTTCCATGCATATACAATTTTCCTTTATTTTGAGTACATATTCTTTTGGTCTTTACAATTTCTACAGGTCTGGACAAAATTACATTCCTAAAACCATCCAAAGTAGATGAACTAATAATATATCCTACAATCTGAGTGGACTGATAATATACATATGAACAGATCAAATTAAACAACGCAACATAAGTACTGTAGTCTTTTTAGTATCTTTATAACACAATTTCACTTTATCAGAGGTTAGGCTCAACACAAGGGGAAGGATGTATTCAAACGCGCAATAACCATGATAGTTCCTATGAATCGCAGCAAATGACTCCGTTAGCTCTGGATATTTCTTTGAGAACATTTGTCTTCAATGTTTGAAGAAAATTTAATTTTCACACCGTCAATATGTTAATAAAAAGAATATGCTGATATCGCGGGTTATTGTTGCACATATTAGTATCCCCAAAGGGGTGCAATGTAGCATTTTGGGAGACTCAGGGTCATTTGGGGCGTAATGCCCCCACCACTCTCATCTCATCTCATGATGTACTACAAAATAATATCAAAACTCTTACCGTGAAGTTCATTTTGCCTTTTCCACATTAATGTGAACAGATCATCTCTGTCAAGATTGTATATGCGGCACTCGAATTCAACTGTTTCACCTTCTCGTTTTGGTGTTGGGATCGGTCCTGACACTAACAACGGCTGCCCCTCATCTTCTTCTGATACATTGCGGGAATCTTTTGCAGAAAAATAAAAGTTATAACGTTTAACAGAGGTGTAAAAATTGCAGGTGTAACTCTCTTTATAACAAATAACAACTTTTCTTTAAATTTTCGACAAAATTGGACATACATTTGTAATTTTGAACATTAAACTCAAGACTTTGGATCGGGCCTGCTGATTGGGTCAAGTGACATAGCTGCTTCACCATTTATTAAACATCAACAGTCACAGTTTCAATCCCCCTCTCCATCAACCCTCAACAATTCCTGTCGCCATGGCGATGAAAACGTAAATATTGGCGAACAAAAACTTGAAAAATGTTGATTCTATTTGCCAAAGAAATAAAACTGTATTACCTGGCGACAAAAATAAAAGTTTCTTCGAGAAAGAAATGTACTGAAAATATTCGGTAGCATGCAATGCCTTTATTCTCTACTACCCCAAATTTACTGGCAATCCTAATTCCAAATTTTTACGCAGTAACTTTGTCCCCAGATGCAGAGAGGTGCTTTAAAAAATCATGATCATTTTTCATCAGGAAAATTATTATATTGTTTGCTTTGTCGTTCAGTCTTTACTTTCGATAATTGTTTTGTGCGGTTTGTTTAAATGAAAAAGACTTGTCACTAAAAAAGACAAAGTCAAATATTCTAGCTTGATAGATGACATAAAATTACAAAATAAACCAACTACCAAAAACCCCATCATGACTTCTTATTTCATTCTCAAGTTATCCAGGTTTAAAGTTGTAACATGGACACAGACATTTTGTCTAATTTGTGATTTAAATTATGCCAATGATGACATAATTTTCCCTATGTGCTAGCACACATAACGTTATTTCTTTAGAATTCTTTTTGAAATTTTCTTTCCAAAATGCTTTGACATGAATTTCTAAGTTCTTGAATCATTAATAGCATATACAAATACAACTTCAAAGACCCATACAAGAGGAAAAATTATTACTTAGAAGTTAGAAAATTTGAGATATGTTATAAAGAAATACATTACAATTCTAATTTGTACTGGGTGTGTGACATCATTTTTAGAGGGCGTATGCACAAAATGGCTGCTCCCATGTAAATTTATATTCATTTTACAGAATTAATGTTTTAATAAATCATATGCTAAATTGATTTGTACCATGTGAAATTTCTTGAATTGACTTATAATTATTATTTTCATCATATTAAATGAAGAAAAAGCCAGATTTTATATCTCCTTTAAAGTATAAAATTAAATTACTCATGCAGGAAAACCGTCGGGGGAAGAAGGGTTTTTCATTCAAAGTAATAATTTAAAACAGTTTTTTGTACTGGCGAGTAACTTAAAAATGTTGGCGATCAAAAGTTTGGAAATGAGGGAACGTGGTTGCCAGTTTTGTTTTGAGTTGGCGACCACAAAGCAAACGCAATGGTCGAGGGTTACTGCCCATACCTCTTCCATCCCATTAACACACGCCATTCTGGATGTTGGCTCAATTCCTGTTGATGCATTGATCACACATCAATTGTGATGGATTTTTTTTGTTTTACTGTTCGATGACGTCATCTATGCGCTTAACATCCAGATTTGGAGAACTCTTATTCTACGCTGATGAAAACATCACGGGAGCTTCTTGAATGAATATTAATACAAAACGAAGGGTAGATTACATGGGTCAAGCAAGTTGATCTCAAATAAAAAGGACTTGAAAAAAACAAAAATCTTATTCCGTCAAGGAGATATTCAAGTATCAGTTGTGTAGAAATGACAGGTGTAGTAACTCTACTGTGGAAGGTTGCCGCTCTCATATTCACAATCTTAACATGTATTTTAAAGAAAATTTATTTCACTTTTTAACTATTTGATTTTTTTTCCTCGAACTTTCTTCAGGTAATAATAATTACCCTTACTAGATTCCGTTTTACCTAAAGACTTTGAGGAATCTGAGGCTGTGAAGTCATAACTAGTCTGATTTTTAGACGTTTCTGTCACATATGATACCAAACTTTAAAGTAAATGTCTCCTCAACGTCATAAATTTTTTGAATGGTTTCTTCACCATTTTGTTTCTTTTAAAGTCCCCTTTCATATCAGTAAAACTTGCTTAATCTCTAAACTAATCCTTTAATGGTAGTGAAAAGTAACTGGGACGTATTGATAAGAAATATGAAAATTAACGCATCAAAACTGCAGTGTTAAAGCATATTTCATAAAGTATGGTTTACGGTTGATAAAACCCCTGATATTAATGACGCTATATTCGTTTATAGTCTTAGTACAGAAGTAATTTGATAGTGATATAATTTGCAGGTATTATAATTTTCATGCATCATGATAAATATTGATATACATTGCCCTATATTTTGTTGTATAGTACACAATACAGGACCGTAGGAGACCTTAGATTATTGGAGGAATGTCCAAGCTTATGCTTCGCTTCATCTGTTCATATGATATTATTTAGCCTATACATTATGATATACATATGCATCTATTTACTATACAACTTTGCACATTATTCGTGAAGTTGGGGGAGCAAGGCCCATCCAGCCCCATAGGCTCCTACGGCCCTGCAATATGATAATAACAAGCAATAAAATAATGATTATAATTTGTATGATATGACTTTTAACATGTACAATGTCAGCTTCAGTGGGGTGACGTATATCAAAGACAGTTTACAGAGAAAGTACTATCCAGCAAGTTCCAATATTTTGACAAAGGCGTAGATGAAATGATATACTTAATCTAGACTCACCAGTGCCTTTTCCTGTTTTGAAAAACATGAAAATACGATTAATAACTAAAGGTTAGTCTGATTGTAAAACGTCTGTATAAGTAAAAAACTTATATACCATATGCAGATAAATACACCGCAAACGATCATTAAACACTGTCATAAAGCGTTGTATTACATACAAATTTATATTTCCGTGCTCTTGTCTTAGTTCACAGTTTTACTTTTGGATTATTTCTCTTTATTATTGGTACATGGAAAATCGAAATATTCATAGGCCCAAATAGACTTCTGTAGTTGTTAGAGAATGGGCAGGGGTCAAAATTGGTGTATATCCTTAGCCCAATCCTGGGTACAGTCCGGCAGCATGCCTATTAATGGGAACATAAATATTCCTAAAAATGGGAACATTTTGCTGCATGGAGGCCGCCATTTTGTGATATTTCCCATGATCTTTTGCTATCCTAACGTTAAAGCCTTATGCAATGTTACATATTTCAAATTTGAAATACCTCTGGGAGAAATATCTTTGCTAACGGAAACTTAAAACTCATGAAAATGCCTTCAGTACTGTCATGGCTCAAACTTTTTCACTCCCATTTGATATGTTCACCACCACGCCATTTTCGAAATAATAGAAATACTAGACAATAGAGCTAGGCTTTTAAGCGGGAAACGGCTATTTTGAAAATTCAATTTTGATTCAACACAATGATTTTTGATATTTCAAGTACATAAATTAGAATCTATGGCATTCTATCGCAACATCTGAACAATATGGCTGCATAACTTCAATATTCTAGTGTGTTATAAATGTTCCTATTAATAGGCTTGATTCCGGACTGGAGTAATTCCATATAAATGTTTTTTTTTGTAATTGGTGGGTTTACAAAAACGTGTATTTTGGGATTACCATCAGATCCAACATAACAAGATGACGGGCTAAGATGGATTAGTTAAACCACAAAACGTTTAAACTAACACAACCACCACCACCACCAAAAAGGACAAATACAGAACAAATTAATGAAAGGTGCTCAGAGTTAGTAAAGAACTCATCAATGCTAACTATGATATTACATACAGAATCAGAGCTAACCACCCACTCAGGCAAACCATTCCACTCATTAACTCAGGGTGTGACGTTAGTTTTAGCAGGATTTTCTATACCATTCACAAATTTATTACAGCTTAACACTAAATATTTCACGGAACGATACATAATAGTGGTTTGGTGTTGTGTTTTGTTCTCAGATCATACAAGATCCACATGTTTGAGCCCAAAACAAGTCCTTTATAAATTTGTATGGCTCATAAACCAGATATTCTATTTCTGCTGATTTGTGGACATCAACCTTGGTTTATAGGATATAGTCAGGGGCGGAGCCAAGAAAAAAGTCAGGGGGCCAAGCCAAACCAAACATGGATGATGTGATAATGTATATTATGAACAGTTTTGTCATGATTAATGGAATATATTGGGACAGAGAACAAGAGTGCAGAGACTTATAAGCGGAGAGCAGAGAGAAAGGTACTCCCTAACAGGTTTTCTTTCGATTGGGAAATTGTTAACAAAAAGTTGAAGAATTGTTGGTAAAATCAATGAGAATTTTAGTGAATTTTGATAATATTTCCCAATAATTTGATGAAAATTTACCAAAAATCGAAGAAAAATTTTACCCAAAATGTAGGAAATTTTCCGAAAATTGCACAAGAATGAAAGAAATTTCCTAGAATTGGAAGAGATATCTAACTGCCAAAACTTGAAAAAAACTTACCAAAAATCGAAAAAAAATTGCATCCAAATGAATGAATTTTCCCGAAAAAATGTGGGAAATCTACCAAAAATTGAAGAAAAATTGTCCCAAAATGAAGAAAGTTTCCGAAAATTTCACGAGAATGAAAGAAAGTTCTAAAACTTTAAAAGGGATATCATTAAAATTGAAAGAAATTTTCAAAAAAATAGAAGAAAAACTACCGAAAATCGAAAAAAAATTGTCCCAAAATGGAGGAAATTTCTGAAGATTGTACGAGAATGAAAGAAAGTTCTAAAACATTGAAAGGGATATCACAAATATTGAAGGAAATCTCTCTAGAATTGAAGAAAATCTCTCTAGAATTGAAGAAAATCTGCCAAAAAACGAAAAAAAATTGTCCCGAGAATGAAAAAAAGTTCTGAAAACATTGAAAGAGATTATCATCACAAATATTGAAGGAAATTTCCCGACAAATTGAAGAAAAATTGTCCCAAAATTAAGGAAATTTCCGAAAATTGCACGAGAATTAAAGATGAAAGAAAGTTGTAAAACAATGAAAGGGATTATCACAAATATTGAAGGAAATTTCCCAAAAATTTAAGAAAATCTGCCAAAAAACGAAGAAAAATTGTCCCAAAATGAAGGAAATTTCCGAAAATTGCACGAGAATGAAAAAAAGTTCTAAAACACTGAAAAAGATTATCACAAATATTGAATGAAATTTCCCGACAAATTGAAGAAAATCTACCGAAAATCGAAGAAAAATTGTCCCAAAATGAAGGAAATTTCCAAAAATTGCACGAGAATGAAAAAAAGTTTTAAAACATTGAAAGGGATATCACAAATATTGAAGGAAATTTCCCGAAAATTGAAGAAAATCTGCCGAAAATTGAAGAAAAATTGTCCAAAAATGAAGCAAATTTCCGAAAATTGCACGAGAATGAAAGAAAGTTCTAAAACATTGAAAGGGATATCACAAATATTGAAGAAAAATCCCAAAATTTAAAGAAAATTTTCCGAAAATCGAAGATAAAATGTCCCAAATTGAAGGAAATTTCCTAAAATTGCACAAGAATGGAAGAAATTTCCCAAACAATAAAAGGCATTTGCTAAACATTGAAGGGAAATTATCGAAACTCGAACAAAAAATTTTCCCAAGAAACTTTTCAAAAAATTCTCACGATAATGAAGTGATTTCCTAACTGTACATTGAACGAAATTTCCCGAAAATCGAAGAAAAATTTCCCCAATATAAAGGAAATTTTCCAAACATTGGATGAAATATGCCAAAACTTTAAGAATATTTACCAAAAATCGAAGGAAAATCGACTTAAAATCTAAAAAAAAAGAAAATTTTCCAAACAATGAAAAAAATTGCGCGAGAATGAAAGAAAGTTCTAAAACATTGAAAGGGATATCACAAATATTGAAGAAAATTTCCCGGAAATTGAAGGAAATTTATCGAAAATCGAAGAAAAATGCCCCATTTAAAGAAAATTTTCCAAAAATTCACGAGAATGAAAGAAATTTCACCAAAATTGAAAGAGATTTCCAAAACATTGAATAGAATTTGCCGAAAATTTACATCAAGCGTGACTAAGAATTATCTCATGGTAAAAGAAGTATCGTCGTGGAAATCTCAGAAGGGAGGGCCATGGCCTGCGCCCACTCCCCCCTGGATTCACCCCTGGAAATAGTTGTGAGGTTCCCTTCATTCTCTCTTTTTGTTTTATATCAGGGCACATTCTTTAGTATGACTTTTTAATGATTTATTCTCTGAAGTCGTAATCTGAAACTTAGTTATACTGGCAACAGAATTAGGTTCTAATAAGTAATCACGCTAGATGCTTTTACTGCTTAAAGAAAGAATATCTCTTGAGATAAAACATTGTCAAAATGTGAGAAAGATTGTTATTTTGTATGCAAACCTTCACAGTGTGACAATGTGCTTACATCTAGTCTGGTCTTCAAAAGCACGGTGCTGAATTTTAATCATCATTGATTTAATGTGTTTTTACATTTTTTAAGAGTGGCACATAATGTTTTAGTTTCAAATTGATTTTAGATCAAGTTTTTCCCAAGTGTATTGTTCAGTTACGCCGCGGTCAGTTAAATAATTTTAGTTTTGTCAAGTAGTAACAGCAACTGAAAAAAGAGTGTGACAGCTGAGTTTTATTTTTCTGTTTTTAGGACTGCATTGTGAAGCTGTGCATCATCAATATTTGTAACAAACTTAAAAACAAATCTGACTGAGCCCTGCAATATCTCAAAAATTTTAGTTAATAGTTCTTATTATATTTCTAACGTGATAAAATATTCGTTTTTAATTTATTTGAATAATTTAGGCACGCGTGCAGTGGCATGTTGAATTTTCTAGGGGAACCAATGCACATGCATATGCACATGCATTGTTGTTATTAGTAAATGAAAAGTTATAAACTCCCCCTCCCTCCTATCCTCCTTTCTCTCTCCCGGAAAAACTGCATGTAATTTTTTGGGCAACAGGCGGTAGCCTACTTCTGTTTGTCATTTATAACGTTCAGAAAGACCTCAATTAAACCATGGAGGTATTAACTGAAAATAGCTCTGTGAATAAACCCGACACTTTATATTTGTTTATGATCGACTTACAATTAATAGGCCTACGGTGGTTTTGTCTTTAGAAAATGTTCGAGTTCAATTACGCGATTTGTTTTATTTGATAAGAGTTAGATAACGAAAAAGTGGTTACCATGAAATCAATGTTCATGCAGATGAATAACTCGGGAGGGGGGGAAGGGGGGGGGCAGCACTTTATATTAAAAGGGGTAGGGACTAAAAGGGGTAGGGGCGTGCAGCCCACCAAGCGAAAAACATGCCCGCAGTATGACAGATTGTTTGGTAACTGCAGTAAGAAAGTATACAATTTTGATACCCGCAGTATGAAAGAAGTCAATTTTGATACCTGCAGTATAAGTATTCAATAAAAATATCGTAAAAATGGACCAGCAGTATAAAGTTAACACATTATATATATATATTATCATATGTATATATATATATATATAAATACATACATATATATATATATATATATATATATATATATATATATATATATATATATATATATATATATATATATATATATATATATATATATATATATATTTATATATATATATATATATATATATATATATATATATATATATATATATATATATATATATATATATATATATATATATATATATATATATATATATATATATATATATATATATATATATATATATATATATATATATATATATATATATATATATATATGTCTATATATATGTATATATATACCTCACATATGGAAATGCCCCCCATCCCACATACACACACACGGATGAATAGTCACTCTAACCGGAAAGAGATGGTGAGGCAACATCATGGATGATTTCTTTGCATTATGAAGTCACGTCTGCCAGTAAGGTTCAAGGGAACCAGAGTATTGAAAAGCAAGCTGACAAATCCAAAGTTTATGAGGCTATAAATACTTTTTTACTTAACTCATACAGTGATAAGCGCATAATAGACTTCATCTCCTTTTATATGTACATTCTTTACAGATTACGAAACGATATTCACGTACTTATTTCACAAGATTCCCTGGTAGACAAAAGTTATCATTTTTGATGCAAAATAAGATTTGTTTTATTTTAAATAATTTACGTACATTTATAATTCTTGCCTTTAAAAAAAATAATTTCGGTGATGTAAGCCACAAGTTGTTATTGAGTTGTATTAATTTCAAATATGTTGCTGAGTCATGTTGATATTTCCCTTCAAAGTATATCAGTGATTATACATTGTATTAAGAGCCGGTGACCTGCAATTATTTTTTTATTGAATAAATTGTTAATGAATTAAAGGTATATAGACAGCATTGCAACCACTTTGCATAAATTGATACAAATACCCTTCATACACACTCACCACAAACAACAAAATTGATCCCAAAATGTGAAAAAACTGGCTTCTTTTTAGGTCTCCAAACATATGCTCATTACGTATTGATTTTTTCTTGACGTAAGGATAGGACAGTCCAACACTAACGTTATGTGGAAGTTACAATGTACCATACAGTAATACCTACAGCCTAACGTAACAAGTGGCGATCATAGCGAAATAATGGATTGGAGCTGGAGTCGATATTTCCTCTTTATCCACGTAAAAATATCCTAAAATAGTTTTGATGCTTGATTCAATGACACTGCAATGTTTAAAGTAGTCTAGGTCAATGTGAAAAGGCGACATTCTAAAAGTTATGCATTGTGGAAATTAGGCCTCGCTGTGTCCTTATTCTTACGTCACCTGGTCACACGCCTTTTTTAATAGAGGATGTCCCGCCGCTTCTTGGGGCTTAATTTTTCGCGAATATCTTAGACAGGAGTGGAAATTTCTGATAGATGTATCTTAATGAAATTTCAGAATATTAAAAGAAACATATTTTTGGCAAAATCGCTAATTGTCCATATACCTTTAAATTAATAATCACAAACAATACGATAACGTGTTGCTTTTGTTATGACATCGCACACTACGAAAGTAAGAAAGTGTTTGAATTCATTTCAGTGATAAGCATTAATCATAAACATCTTTATCAAAGCTTTCTCATATTTTTTCGCACGACAACACCTTTCCGTCACATAATAAACTGTATAGATATTAATGAACACATTATTTTGGGAAAATTGTACTGATTTCTACATATAAAATATTTTGTGTGTTTCTAACTGTCAAATTATAACGTTTTTATCATTATTTGCTTATGATTTCAGCTGGTATTTTAATACATGTACATGCTCAATGTTTCAGAAAAAGAAAAAGTAAATCTTTACATCTTGCATGCATTTCTGCGATTTAAAAACTTCTTCAATATAATGTATTTTCATGTTCTGAAACATAGTTGAAACTTTATGATGATTTTAAAATATAGTTAAACATTGAAATCTTATTTAGTTGTATTTCCTTAATATGATAAGATGTGCCATCATGTTTATAATGTTTTCAAAATGATTTTGATCTATACTGATTAAGATAAAGCCGAAACAATTCGTCCCAAATGTTTACATTTACATAAAATGTAAAGCTCAAAATCAAATATCGAACCCAAGTGAAATTGAACAAGAACATTATATTCATTACTTAAAGGAATTTTTTTATGTTTCTTTATATATATTTTTGTATAACCTTTCATAAGAAAGAGAACCTTTTTTAGAAACAATTTAGTACACAAATCATGATGATATGTTATTCCTACCAGGAGTTATTCAAATTTTAAGGTTCACAAAAAATGGCAATAAACGAATAAGAAATTGCTCCTGCAGTATGACATCACAGCAACACATTCTCCCACAAAGTTGATGCATTTCATTAAAATCTATCATCTTTTTTAAAACCTGATAGAAAAATAAATTGATGAAAGTTAGGTATTTATATACATTGCTAAATATACCCTATTTCAATAACTATTGGAGAATTGTTTCTAATCGTACAGAAACAACCAATTCACGTTCAAAGAAATACATAATTATTTGCAATGGATTGTCTCTATGACATCATCAAACACGAATTTATTATACTGTACAAAAACTTTGAAATGCAATTGAGAAATATTTACAACTCCATATTTCCTGAACGGAATATGATATCAACCTGATTTTTGTACCAAATTGGCTGTAAACGTATGCTCTTTCAAATAAAATTTTACAAAAAGCCATGGGAATATTCCTTTAACGCATGGCTTATAGCATTATACACTGAGAGAATAATTATTCTGTCATTATCTTCAGAAGCTACATAAAACATAGTTCGCTTGTTTTTCAGCAGAGATTGATAGGTATAACCTTGAAAGAAGAGGCTGTATGCAGTGTTACTTGAAGCACATGGGACTGTGCTTAGATTGAGCCAGGGAGTTATCATTTAGAGCTCCCCGACTGAATACAGTTATATCCCATAGTGTGTATCTGGTGATTCAAATCAAGTTCCTTATCTAAGTATCAATCAGCGATTTGGCAAAAACATGAATGATTCATGAAAACTTTCAACAGTGTTTTTGTTATGAAAGTTTTGTTTAATAAATCTGAAGGCATGTAACAATACACATGATCTCTGAAACATCATGTTGATTTACTATTTTACGAAGTAATTATTGCGTTGCTTTATGTGCGAATGGATATGAACGTGACTGGGCAAAGATTTGCCCAATTAAGGTCTAGTCTCATCAGCATGGAATACTAGCACTTCTATAAATTCAAAATGTAATCATTCGAGAATTTAGTTACACAGTTTTCACACTATAGGCTGTAGACCTTTAGCGACACTCTAATACCACTTAAGGAGATCCTTAACATTGGCTAAGCATAACATAATATCACATAACAAGACGACGGACTAATATGGGTTAGTAACCTTATAAAAGTCAAGACTAACATCCCCAGCACCACAAAAGAGAGTCTAATAACAGAATAACCAGTGAGCTGTCGTCGAAGTTCTGTGATATTGGCAGTAAAAGATTTGGACAGAAAAAAGGTTAAACCTAATGACGCCCCTGAAATATGTGGTTTCATACTTAATTATCACAGCTCATCATAAAAATTTCCCCGTTGAATGCTGAAATAATTTTTGTTTAATTCCTCAATTATACCAGCGAATGAATTAGCCCATTTTCAGATCAATACAGGCAATACAGATCAATAACGTCAGAGACATCTGCAATAGCTCGGGCGCAACCTTCAGACGCACACCTGTAAAAAAAGTTAAAATAATAAATATTCCCTCGGGAGGCTCCAAGTTATCTGTCTGTGAGGCATATCCAAGCTCATAGTTTGATATCTTGATATCAATTTTCCATCGCCTTTGCTTTCACACCTCAACAATAGAGCGAACACAAGGTTTTCTAAAAACGTGTCAATGATAATATACCACTTGGAAATTAGCTATTTAGATATTTAGTTTACGATGAATGACTTAGTTCATCTACTGTCAAGACAATTAAAACAAATGATTAGTTTCTCTAAGTTCAAGGCCGAAGGATTTGATTTGAAGAGTGTTGATTACTCCTTCACAGCACAAATGAAATAAGTAAAAGATAACGTATTTCAACACTTCAAGTACTTGCATATTTACTGCTGTTCATTGACTGAAATTTAAGAAAGTTCACTAAATCTGAATTTATTACTGTATATATAAGATATTCAGTCATTTTCAAACCTGCCGATTCTTACTCATTGCAATGCTATTAAGTAGATTTTTTGTAGACGTCAAAAATTGATTTACTTATCAGTGTTCAAGACCATGTTTGTGTGCAGGTAAACATGTGTGATATTTTCGTAACAGTGTTAAACGTCACATGAAACCAAACTGATTTAGATTAACCGATCAAAAGATACGACAGGTCCGTTGACAACTGTGTTGAACATAATTTCGTTTTCTTTGTTTTTAATGTAAAAAATTTCTTGTGTAGCTATTTGGATTATTTGATATTCATGATGTTAATGTTTCTAAATAAAAATCAGTATACATCAATGTGCTTATTGCATGGGACCATAACCATAACCCACTTCAGAAACAAGAAATTTTAAAATATAGATTCTGATATAAAACATTTGTGCAGACCTGCTCCTGTGAGTGTTGTCCACATGTTGACTTATGGTCTAAAGATCTAAGTACTCTTGCCTGTTGTATGTCGTGTCACACCTTCGTCATCGTTAGATCATGGAAGTGTTAAAGACGCAGGAGGGTAAGTAATTAAAACAGCTTGGAAAGTCATCAAGTACATCACATTAGCAATGGAAATATATTACCGAATCGAATGGGCGGTCATGTTAAGGTCCCACTGCGAATACTGGGAGGAACCATTAGTGTCAAGCTAGTTCTATTCATCGGTAAGTTTACCGGAAAATGCAACAGATTCGACGGTTTTTTTTATGATTATTCAAAGCTCAACATCGGAAGAACGAATTTTGTATTTGTGTAATATGAAAATTTTAAATCATAAAGTGATTTTTATCTGAATTTGCTGTTCCCATTTACGGAAATCAAACGAACACAGCTAGCTATGTATTGTAGATCGCTATTTGAAATGAGGCCAGTATGAACTGATGAAGCAATTCGTATACCTTTGTTGTATTATGTATTGTTCAAAAATACCTCAAAGAAAGAAGGCAAATGTTTTCAAATATTCTTTCGTCTCTCATTGCTTATTTTAGCTATTTTTCATTTTCTTTTGGATTGATAGATTTATTTGCTTGTTGAAGTTATTGGAGTTATTTGGAGGCATAGAATTCTAAATCTCATCATTCGTCAGAGCGCCGAGGGATGGAAATCGTTGAGCCAGAAACTTGATTCAACAGTTCAACTCCCGCATGGTTTGTTACGGCTAGTCAACAATACTTCTTAGAGAAATCAAAAAGGGAAATTTTAATTATAATCAAGAGACTTTAATACTACTTTAATGGTTGATACTAACGCCTTATTTTAATTACAAACTACGCCGAAGTAAGTGCGATGAAAGTTGAATCATGAAGGCATATTAATTACACAGAGAATTAGCAAACAATTTGTTTGTCAAGAATTTTGGATATATGCGAAAGTGTTTAAGTAGTTAAGTTGCTTTTTTAACTGCTCATTAATCTCCCATATCTTTTTGCTTTTGATTCAATATGAGAGGTACTATATTGATCATTATGGTTTCGTTTATTCATAATATTTAACTAAATTAATCACATATATGTTCTGTCTCGTCTTTCTTCTTAGCGGGGCTTTTCTTTCGTGCTGTAAATGTAACTATTTACATATATCAATTTTGTTCCTTTGTTTGAGTACAAATCTAGGTTCAAGGACAATTTTCTCGTTAATCATGAAGACCAGCCTGAATCGAAACAAATAGTCAATACTGGATACAGGGTATCCGTGAAAGGTTGGGCTCACGGGTGAATGACAAAATAGACAATGGGAAGATGGAGTTACTCTCCGCAAGGGAGACAAACTTTCTCTTTTCGGGGAAAAACTTAATCTCTTCATAAACATTACGTAGAAAAAAATGACAAAAAAGATGAGTTTTTGGGAGCGATATGTCTGTATGTAAGCTAATCGAAGATGAACACCAGACAGCATGATCAGATTTAGTTACGAATCAGACTTTGTAGATATAAAGTATGAGTGCGAGACTTAAGTCAATCGAAAAGCAAGAAAGCCTGATATGGCTTCGACAGCCATACCTCGTAAATACTAAGAAACGATTTGGAGTTTTCAGTCCTCCCTTATAATAATAAGCATTAATCGATTAATTATGGGTGTGTTTACGCATTCTATATTTGTCTTATATACCTAAAGCTCTTTTTTTGCGGGGATAAACTTGAAGAACTGGAGGATGCAATTACTAGATAATCTAAAGAATTTAAACAGTCATAAAGCAGTTAAAACTTGCGAAAAAGTTTGTACTGTAGGTTTACATACGTTTATGTCCAAAAGGGATTTTTTTGTAAACTTGTTTTGTAAATCGTGAACATTGTCAGATTGTGATAAATCAACTCTGATTGCAAATTTTACAGCTATTTTAAAATCTTCAATCCTACTTATTTTCTTGAAGATGATGTAACGCCATCAGATAAACAGATAAATAGCTCTTCAAATGCTAATGTCAACCCATTGCCTTTTAAACTTGCAATGTAAATTAGCTTTACATATACATTTTTCTTTTCTAATTCATACAATACTTGTACAAGTCCTGCTTCAATACAGGGACTGAAAGATAGTTCGAGAAAAATGTGAAAAAATGAAGAACAAAAAGTAAGTTTCATGGAGGCAAAATAAGTTCAAATAAGCTGTTTTTTGATAAACAAACTTTTTTTTTTTGCTTTTGAAATTTTTAGAAAAAAGAACAACTGAAAAGTCGAAAAATTGTATCTGCTTGCGGGTCCAGAGAGACAAGCTGCTTGTCCTTCTGGACAAAGTTTATTTACTGGACAAAAGTCTACTTAGTAAACAAACTAGTATACGTATAACGCCAACGGTAAAGGATAGAGCCTACATAATGAATTGAATTTCACAGCTGGTTGCCATAGATTGTGTATAGCATAGCATAGCAAGATTTAACGTCCCGGAAGCATCCAGTGCTGGACATTATATCAAGACGGCCAAGGCCTTTGATAACCAGTTGTAAACTCACTGGTTGCAGACCCACCGGGATACGAATCCGGGACGTGCGGGAGGCGCTTTTTTTTCTGCAGCCCAGAATTGCCATTACAGATTTTTCAGCCATTCATATACAAGAATGACAATGACGTAATTAAATATGAATATTCATATACAACTTGATACATTTCGTCTGACAAAATAATTTAGGACATAGTAATTCCATGACCGCGAGTGAATAACATTACTTTGCCGAAAAACAATGGAAAAAACCTGGCACTACAGATATGGCACAATTTAAAATGTGCTACGAAGCGAACCCCCCTTTGAATATCGAGGAAGTAGTTAACAATATCTCGGTAAGTGAAAATGAAAATTAAGACATAATTTATGAAGTAGTAGTTAAGCGACTTACACTTTACCTTGACACGTGTTGTAGGTACGGAGTTTTTGGTTAGTGTGTAAAAATCAAGGTGGGGCTTATTCGCAGGGCAGTGATAATATATACCCTAACCTAAAAGCTAACCCCAACCCTAACCTTATTCGCAGTGCTGGCTTGAGATACTGTATGGATATTCACAGGGCTGCCCTGCGAATAATCACTTCAAAAACTTAATCAAAGTTGTATAGCGATAGTTCTCACGTTGTATACGTAGATCTTCAAGCTGCTGTATATGCGTGAGATAATTCGCACTAGTTGTAGGTATGCCTAGGCCTAGTACGAGTTCATGCCCAAATAGACTTTTGTTTAAGTTGTAGGTGAGTTTTATCCTTTTTGAACATCTTTCTCTAAGTCCTGATTTTTCTTTTTGGACGGAGTGCGTAGTCGTAGTGAGTACTCCATGCGTACATTACATACTATACAGGCTATAGTATACAGTCCTATGAAATAGGACTAATGTTGGATATGAATATTCATATTTATTTACGTCATTGTCATTCTTGTATATGATTGGCTGAAAAAATCTGTAATGGCAATTCTGGTTTGCAGAAAAAAAAAGAGGCGTGCGGGAGAGAGGACAAAGCACTACACCACGGAGGTCTGTTATGATGACATATTTAATGTTTTCGATCAAAAACCAAGAATTTATTTAAAGGCATTGTTTTCTATAAGTGCACAACACGGATAAGTAGACATGAAGATGCAGAAAAATAAATGGAATTTTCGCAAATGGACAGTATTATATTACATAGCTAAATGAAATTTATGATAGATTTTCTCTAATCATATTAAATGAGGTCAAATAGAAAAAATAACTAATCAAGTCTGGATGGTCATTTCGAAATTGACCTATTTTATGATTAAACAGTCGATGAAATGAAAATTTGTGTAATGGGACAAAGGTCACTTCCTCCTCTCATTTTCTGTTGCAAATCCGTTGTTGTAATGTGTCTTCGATACGTTGTTTTAATAAAGATAAATATTGAAATATGAAACCGTATTCTCAATAACCACAAAATACTTTACTCAAGAGAGAATAGAGACAAGTGACTGAAATAAAATGCGAAATAGTAACTGTTAACATCGAAATTCTACACCACGATTTAATATCATTAAAGTATGTTTTTTTTAGTTCAAGCTCTTTGTTCTTGGAATAAGGATAACTGTAAGAGATGTTCATAGACCTTTACATCGATTTTATTCGCCTCAATTAATAGTAATCATATTACACCTATAGAGGCAATGACAGCAGTCCATTCTTAAAACAATAATTAAACAAGGTTTTAAAAGAAAATTTCCAATTTTAAAAGTGATCTGAATTTGGTGTTCGATTTACGGAATCAAAAGAGTGCATGTGTTGTCAGGCTGTAGATCGCCATCTGAAATGAGGCCCTTATGAAACAATTCGAATACCTTTCTTTGTAATGCAGTGCATTGCTCGAAAGTATTTTAGATGATGAACCTGAAAGTGCTGTCAAATATAACACAAAGATTCGTCTTCTCTTCTTTTACTTGTTACTTTGTTAATATCTAAAATATTTCGGAATGATGTTGCTTATGGAAAGTGATTGGAGGTGTCAAATTTAAAATTGCCCAACGACCTTAAATTACCGTGTGTAGAGCAAGTAAGATTGTTGCAATGATCAAATCATCCAAACTATTGGCTTCAAATTTGTCTGATTTCTTTCACGTTGATAAGGTTTACTTTCACTAAAGTCGTATTATTACAAAGCTTATTGGAATTATGAACAATGCAATGTTTTAACGAGCTGATCCAAGATTAAGAGGGCTAATGCCAATCAAATTTTACTAGCAGATTTAAAAGCAAACAATAAAATAGAAGTCCCCAATATTTTGTTTTTTGATATATTCAGATATTTTCCCCATGATTTTTTTTTTAAAGGAGCACTAAAACCGAAAAGTTAGGGCGCTCGTTTTTGCGATTTTCACAGATATATTATCCACAAAAGATCAATAAACTTCATGCCTCCATAGCGCACAGTAGACGTGAGGGCTAAGGTCACTTGAATATTCATATTAACTCAGAAAATTGCTATACCGTTGCGTGCTAGATAAGCATTCGAATTTTGGGGTGCCACAGTGAGGTACAAAAAAAGCTTAGTCCATGATAGGATAAAAGTTTGTAGCGCCCAACCCAGCATAGTATACATACCTTTGTTCTGGTAAGCAAAATATTTGTTGCGCAAGGGCTTTGTCGGGTTGTAGGGCGTACTCAACAAAAAATATTCAGTTTAGACAGTTGCTTAACATCTTGCAAGCGGGAATGGTGTGTCGTGAGGTAGCGCCGAGGTTTGCCAACCAATTTGTGTCATTTAGGGCACATTAATATAATGTCATTGAGGACATAAAGTTTGCCGTTTCTTTAATTGAGGACTGAAAATGAGTCACTTTGGAGTATTTTGTAATTCGTTGAGGACGTAACACGAGAGTAATTTTTCGACGTTGAGAGTCGAGGTGGCACCTGAGGTTCAACACTCAGGCATAGCATAAAAACATCCTGTTTTCATTATCCCGTAAGTAACTTGTGTATAATCTAGATATGGAGTATGCATGATAAGATATAGAGGGTAATTAATGCTAGAAAGATAGTTAGAGATATTGACGTCATGTAGAAGGTAAATTGTTGATTTGTCTTATAGCGGAAACTTGAGAGTATAGTACTTAGAATGCATGACTATACTTTAGGTCACCAAATGGGGGTTGGGGACAAAATTCGAATATAACGGGCGACGTCATGAATGCGTCCAATGGTAAAGTAAGAGTGTGTGCAGTGGTTTGTGAGCTACGCTCCTGGAATGTCAAGTTATGACGTCACGAATGAGTATTCTAATGTTGTAATATATGCTTTGTGAATTACAAGTGTACGTTGGTGGTGTGGTTTTAAGATTGTGGGACGAGTTTTTTCTGTTAAGATATTGTCAAGATTTCTTCAGAAATTATAGAGGTTTGGCAATGAGTTTGGTTTATCCCGAGAAGCAAGTAAGTTCTCGATAGGGGAACAAATTAAGTTAACACAAGTTTATAAGCAGATTTCTATGCAATTAAAATTAAAAGTTAATTATGCGCATTTACCAGTTTACTGTGAAAAACGTATTAATATGGGTGTGAATGAGTTACACGGTTACGTGGTTTTGTTTAAGGGGTGTGTCCGATTATAAAAGAAAGTCTATTTATATGTCCATTTAGGATTTCTGTGTCATCACATAACTAGTTTGAGATATGTTGATGTTATTATTTCATCTTAAGCAGAAACGTTTAAAATCGTACATGGCGTCTTTAATATATAAAACATGTAGTAGACAAATTGTTTTACATATCTCCTCAGGATTTCTGCAGTACGGCACCAAATTTGGCCAACCTGGTTCTACGAGGGATTTACGTAGCTCAAGCTGACAGAATAATTGCATCTTGAATTTAATTGACTAGCGAAGCAGTACACATATTATTATCCAAAGCTCTTCGAAGTCGCAAGAGAAGCCAATAAATTATTTATTTCACGAGCAAATCTTTTAGAAGTTACAAAGATGGAACCATTAGTAGCGATAGGGAAATTTCAACCATCAAATCTATTACTCCACCCACTTCTGCTGTCAAACATAGCGAGAGGCGTTACCAAAAAGTCTTGGACACACTTATAGTTCTTCCGCGACGCAGGACTCCTGACGCAGGTGTTTGGGTTTGAATATTGGTTTATCCTATTTTTTTTGTGTATATTTCATGTATGTATGTCATTCGTTTATTATGTTGATGAAGCAAAAAATTGTACACTTGCAAATAGTATTAACTCTTCAGAGTTGTTTTTGGCATTGTAGTCTCGTTAAGAGCCTATTTTACCCAGTCTTGTTATTGGCCGCTGATACCCAATCTGTGACAGGGGACACCCTGAAAATACGCCCTGACTTTTGGGTCTAGTGCTCCTTGAAGTAATACACCATGATGATTGCATTTGATGATTTATTACTATCTATGTGTTCGAAGCAAATATTCATGGAAAATAAAACCCTTTTTTATATATATTTGTCTGACCATACAAATGAATAAATAAAACATTTTAAAAGTCATCAATCATTATTTTATGTCAGGTTGATGCTATTTATGTGTTTGGATCAATCAATGAAATTGAACCTCTATATTTTGACTGAATCTACAAATGAGTGAATACATCGTTTGTAATACGCGTCTTTTTTTAAGTCATTGTGTTTCAGGTTATTTATATTTATGTGTTCGGGTTAATAACATATATAGGGACAGTAAAAACCCTTATTCTATAATCTGATAATGTACCTCTCCTTCACCTAAAATCTAAATGATCCACAGAGACTGGGCTTCTTCATTTACCGATAGACAACCTGTGCACAGGGGTGCCATCGGGCATTCATTCTTTGCACCGGCCCTGATAATTGATTAAGATGTAGAAAATACATGCACAGCAACAGTCTGACAGCAACCAAATAGGTTATTACTGTGCCTCAACCAAAACAATATTTGTAAATTATTTGGCGTTTCAACAGCATGCATGATTTTGACCCTCTGATCAATTTGGGACCATTCTTTCTTTGTTTTGAATCAATATTACAAAGAACGTTGATTATATGACGCACGATTATATCATTAGCAAAAGAGGACCTGTGGTTTCTGAAACAGCACATTTGTGGTATTGGAAATACTGCATTTCATAAGGCCTTTATGGCAAGGACTTAATGCTTGATTTATGCATATTCATACAGAGTAGAATACACATGACTCTGGAAAAAAAATACAGTGTTGGATAATCCTATCATGTTAAAATAATGTATGGATGGCATGTGTACTTTTCCGCCTATTTACAGGTCGCAACCTTTGTTATATTAACCTCTTAAGAAGTGTACAAAATTTTCATCTTATATTTATAATGCAATCAGGGCTGGAAGTAACGCAATGAGCAATACCAAAATCTTAGAAATTTACAATGAAAACAGTTCACGTTAATTTGAATTGCTGTAGACAAAGGTAACGTGTAAATAATTGGGTAACAATCGGTAAAGCTATACTGGTACTATACCTCCCAGAGTTAAACACAGGCGTCTTCCCATGATGACACTAACATCCGATAGGCTTGAACTGTTGAAGCGGTCTTTTCCCCCATAATAGTCATAATGAAAGTGAATGTTTTGACCAATTGATGATGTGACTAGTTTACAATAATCCTTAATCTATTAATTGTGAGTGCTTAATATAAGTTATTTTGTTAATGCGATGGTATATTCTAAAGTGTGTTATCTGTTCTATATAATGTATACGAAAGGGAAATTTCTTAAACTCATCGGCAGTTCCTTTGATTGAAAAAGTTGCTAAATTTTGCGGTTTCTAACTCACCTTTTGCGCGTTTAATACATCTCTTATATCTCTTGCATCTCGGAAGCTCTTTGTGACATTGGGCTGACTTGGGGTATAGGCTATGGTCTAATACTCCTACTCCACAAATTATGTTACCAGTACCCTCGACGGTCGTATGTAATCCTGTAAAAAATGCAGTTGAAAATGGAAATATGGTGATAATAAGAAGTTCACAAATTTACTTCAAGAACCATTAATTAATTGATTAATATTTATCATTTATTTCATTGAAACTGTTTCTTACTGACCATCTATTGGACACATAATCTCTCAAACTGTCAAAGCGAGATATGTATATTGTTTAAGACCAAACCCAACAATTGATACATGGAAAATGCACCGAGAAGGTACGCGTTATTCTTAAGAACAATGTTATTAGTAACACGTATCTATTAATTGACAACACATATGTTGCTACATCTATGTATGTGTATGAAATGTAGGATGCGAGCAAAAAACAAAAATCTGATTTCAAGCACGTATTCCACGGTCATAAGATGATAATACCATAAGATGATAATGTCGTGCAGTAATCGAATAGACCTTTGAAGCTCTGAGGGATCGTGCCAAATGAGTTGGTATTTATTTCACGTTGCTCTTTTTTCCGCTTGACAATGTTAAATCTTATATATTAACATGGAAGGAAAATTATCAATTGATTAATCAAAAAATATATATAAAACAATATAAAAAACACTGACACTTAAAAAGTATCAAATCTTAAACGAAAACGGTTAATTAAACTTCCATTTGCTTGCTAGCAATTGTTGTATCACATGCCCCGCTTTCTACTACGAGTAGTGAAAATTATGATAACATGTTTACATTACTTTTGTTGCTGCTTTTCATTTTAAGAAATGTAGGTCATTATTTGCGGTATTAAATGATACTAATTTTCTTTGAAACTACTCTCTGATGTTAGATCCCACTTATCACAGTACACCGCTGAAATATGTATAGAATGTAACTCGCGTGCAATTGCTTATTCTCCTTCCATGTAAATATCAGATTTAACATTGTCAAGCGGAAAATAGAGCAGCGTGAAATAAATACCAACTCATTTGGTCCCTCAGAGCTTCAGATGTCTATTAGATTACTGCACGACATTATCATCTTATGGCATTTACATATGATTAGATACTGATATACAATGGAATAGATTTCAGCTATATGAATATACAAAGAATTCAGGTATACAAAATATGGCGAAATGGGCATTACAATTACACATATCATGATTATATAATATGGTTACGCACCATGCAGAGAAGGAGAAGTAACCATATTTTGTTTACGTTATTTGTTAAACAAAAACACAGGAAACATTTGAAGCTTTGAACGGATAAATT
>JAIGNY010001146.1:1177500-1190000 GCA_020152595.1 Chiridota heheva | reverse complement strand
GATGTCCGACCTCCTCAATACATCTGCCGACGTTGCCCATTGCTAAATCCGGCTTTGCACCGTGCCCCGTTTCGGTATGCTACCATTGTAGGAATGCTGTTGTTTACTGATCTGCGGCCCACTGTACACGCTACCAGTTGTCAAAAAATGTATTGTGGGATATGACTAATAGCTACGTTAGGCCTAACGTTACGACTACGTTACATCACTCTAGTCAGATAACAATTTCGACTGTAGGCCTAACTTTAGGCCTAGGCTATATTAGTGTAAGAGTCTTGATTTTGTTGTGTTCCGAATTAATCTTTATCAATCATATATTTTGAGGTGTTTAGTGTATAAATAATATACCTTGTGGTGTTCAATGGTTTATCCCTGATAGGGTTTTATTTATCTAGCTGAGTTACATTGTTATGATTGTTTATGAGTTGAAGTTATATTTAAGTTTTATAAATTGGTTTCATGGTCGTGGTTCCAGAATTATCAAATCATAATTCTGGAAGATTATTTGGTTATTTATGTCACGAATGTACGGCTAAGAACTGATGACGCCAGCCTTTGGATATTTGTTCTTAGTTTGCATGATAATCACATGTCTGTCACATGCACATCAGATGTTAGGATTCATCTGCATACATTTACATACTTCTATACTTTTGTCCAATGGGTAAACTTAACTAATCATGGGGCTTTTGACATCCAATCACCTTTAGGTGTCACCATGAGTTTGATTTACATGGTATGGTACTTTCCTCCAATCAGGTGGTTAGATCTGATCAAGCGTTCAGGTTTAACCAATCGGAATAGCTGTTTACTTGGAAGGGCGTATGCTCTATCGATCGTATCCGTATCCACTTTAAGTCGAGTTAGTCTCGTCCGTGCGGTTGTCCTGTGAAGTCGTGTGTTGTGGATACTCTGATTTATTACGTATCATCTGTTGTATTTTCCGTTCAAAGAACTGTCATTCACCTGTAAAATCATTGGAGTATAAAGCATGTTGTCATATTGAAGGCTTTAATAAACTTACGACCAGAATCGAAAATTCCTTTCTCTGATGTTTCATTTTATCCGCTGAGTGCACTTCGTTACAGTTAAGCCTAACATTAGCAAACAACCCGTAAAATAAGGACAACTTAAAATCTTATCTTACATTAGTATTCATCCCCGTACTTGACCGTCGGACTGACGGATGCCAGCCGTGTTGTTAGTAATAGCTGCCGTTTACCGATGGCTGGCCCTAGTACAATAATCCCAATGTCAACTGTCAGACCGTACTGAGGGATGTGTATAATAACTATCGTAGGCCTATGCTATATTGAAGTGAACATCTCACTCAGTATCATGCCTACGTGCTTCACACTACTTGCAATACAGCCGATGCGTATGGCTATAGTCATATGTTATCTGACTAATAATATGCTATCTAGGCCTAGCCACTATAATGTTACATGGCCGCTATAGGCCTATTAATTGCAAGTATTGCCTAGCAAGTTGAATTAGGCCTAACTGTTAGTACCTATAGTTGTTTATCTCACGAACAGTAACATCTTTAAATAATGTAATTTTATCCACATAGGCGAAGGAAAGTTTGAAAACATCGTTAAGACTACCAACTGCTGATTATAGACCTAATTGATTTATTCGTTATAGACCTAGGCCTAATTGTCACAACCCACGTAAACGTACGTACGTACGTATGTTATCACTGCGACATTTGTTCTCCGTCAGGCCGTAGGCTAAGTCAGAAACGACAGCAATCAGTGAAAGTCAACCAACAAGAAGAAAAAAAAAGATCAGTGGGGAAGTAAAAGGCCTGGATCGGGGTTTATGACGAATAACTAGGCCTAGCCTAGCCTAGTGAGATAAGGCACTAAGGGCTTAGGCCTACTTGTAAGGCCATACTTGCATATTGTGTATAGCAGCCATGAAGTGGTTATAGCGTATACTACAGTCAGATGACCCAGCCTAGCCCCACTTTAATTGTGCAGATTGAAATAATTATATAGGCCTAATGAAGTTTATATCAACTTACACTTAGTATCGTCGATCGGATATCAAGCAAGATTTAAAATTGATTAAATTATATATTTTGTCTACCGCTATTGATAATGTACTGAAATTATAAGTATTGAAATATGTATTAAGAATAAGAAAAACATTACTGTGAGCTATAGGGCACCTGGTACTAAATTAGATACCTTTAATAACCATTTGGATATCTTACTGAACAATCTAAGCATTATTAAAAAGAAATTTATGTATGTAGTGATTATAATATAGACCTTTTAAACATAGTGATCACAAAGGTACTCAGGAGTTTGTTGATATAATATTTAGCAAGGGACCACTTCCCCTTGTAACCAAGCCTAGTAGAATAACTTATCTAGTGCTACTTTGATACACCACATTTTTACTAACGACTTACGTAATGATATTTTCAGTGGGTTACTTATCAATGATATCAGAAACCACTTACCTGTTTTTGCAGTGTGCAGTGGTAAAGAGATTTAAAAACAACAAGAGATACAGATTTGTCAGAATTATGGGCAATGATAGCTTAGACTCTTTAGAGAATGAATTGTCAAAAGAGGCTTGGACAGAGGTATTTGACAAGCGAGGCATATTCCTGTTTTATAAATCGTTTCTCAGTCTTATTTAATCAATATTGTACTATTAAGAGAATTTGTAACAAATCAAGGAGCATGAATAAATCGTGGCTTACTAAAGGGCTTAAGAATGCATGTAAGAAAAAAACAACACTATGTATTGGGAATTTTTAAGGCTTAGGACATTGTACAATGAAGATAAATATAAAAGGTATAAGAATAAGTTAATAAAAACATTAAGAAGTAGTAAGAAGATGTACTTTGACAATGTGTTAAATGAGCATAAAAAAAACATTTAAGGAATATGGAAAATATTGAATAAAATAATGAAAGGAAAACAGCAGTCTTCTAAATATTCAGATTGCTTTGTTAATAATGGTAGTAAAATTACAAATAAGAGGGACATTACAAACGGTTTTAACGAATTCTTTGTTAATGTTGGCCCAAACTTAGCCAAAAACATTTCTATTCCTGAAGGAAAAAACATATACAATTATCTGAAAAATAGAAATGAGTCTTCCATGTTCCTTGAAAACTTGATGAAGCAGGGATTGTAAGTGTGGTTACACAATTCAAATCTAAGAAATCAAAAGATTGTGATGATATTTATACGTTTGTCTCAAGAATGTTATTAATTGTATAACGAAACCGCTAACTCATAAGTTGTAATCAATCCTATGTTACTGGCAGACTGGGGTGTTTCAGCAAAGATAATGATTGCTAAAGTAGTTCCACTTTTTAAAGTAGGAGATACGGATAGTCATACTAATTATAGACCTGTCTCAATTCTTTTACAGTTCTCCAAAATATTAGAAAATTTATTTGAAGAAAAAAAAGACTAGGTAGTTTTTACTGATAAACAGTGAACAGAGAGGTCTACAACTTTGGCTCTTATGAAATTGATTAAGGAAATAACCTCTTCCTTGACAGGAAGAAGCATACTATTGGTATCTTCATAGATTTAAAAAAAGCCTTTGATACTATTAATCATGTTCTTCTTACCAAGATATTACATTTTCATGGTATCAGAGGGGTTGTAAATGATTGGGTATTAAGTTATCTCACAGATAGGCAACAATTTCTTTAAATAGGTGATTGCTCTTCTGATTTGTTAAATGTGGTGTTCCCCAAGGGTCCATTTTAGGACCAAAATTATTTATATTATACAGTAATGATATATGTAATGTCTCAAACCTTGCTAAATTTGTACTGTTTGCAGATGACACTAATTTATTTAGTTCAGACAGTGATATTGACAGTTTGTGTAAGAGTGTTTATATTGACTTAGAAATATAAAAGTATGGTGTATGGTGAACAAATTATCTTTAAATATTAGCAAGACAAATTTCATGTTATTTTCTAACAAGCAATGTCACAACAATATTATACTAAGCATAGATAACCACGTTATTGAGAGAGTATATTCAACACAAATTTTGGGCGCAATAATTGTAGTGGTTTGCATCAGAAGGATCATATTATGAGAATAAAATCTAAAATGAGCAAACTTATTGCAATAACGAATAAGATCAAACACATATTAGGTACGGAATCTATAAAATTACCATATAGTTCACTTATATTTCCTTATATTAATTACTGGGCTGAAGTTTGGGGTAATACGTTTAAATCAAATGTCCATCCAATTTATGTTTTACAAAAGAAAGCAATAAGAATAGATTACAATACCAGGTATAATGAACATACTAATAAGTTATTTATTGATTTGCATGCCTTAAAGATTTGGCTGATTATAAGACTGCTATAATAATGTTTAGAGCAAAGAGGTCTTTGCCACCATATCTGCAAAATGTATTTAATTGTGAAGGGCATAATTAATTTTGTACTAGACAAATTGACAATTTTAGACATCTTTTACACGCACTTCCTTAAAAACAATATGTATTTCCTAAGCTGTGGAACTCACTGAAAGATAAGCTGAAACAATATAGTAGTGAAAGGATCTTTAAAAATAATTATAAATGTAAAATTTTGGACGTATATAGAGACATACAATATTGACATATTTTGTTGTTATATATTTATGTGTTTAGTTCCATCATGATTAGTACAATTAAGAACAATTAAACCACTGTTATATTTACAAGACATTATTTACTGTTATATTTTTTGTAATTTAATCTGCATGTTAGTTTTGAGAGAGTTGAAAAAATACGTTTTAAACTTCATTCTCTCTCCTTTTCTATCGCAATGTATTAGTAATACTAGTAACAAGGACAGAAACTTATGTTTTTTTTTGTTATATTCAAATTCAAGTGTACTTTACTTTTGTTTTGTTTTTTGTCACTGTTTTTGTATATAATGCGTATTGTGGAAATAAATGATCAAGAAATGAAATGAAAATATCATACTTTTGCAAATGCATATCTAGCCTAGGAAAAGAAAATCACCACCCGGCCACAGGTAGCCTAGGCCTAACGCTACAACATACGGTAAGAATATTGTGCTAACTATTTTGTTAGAGTATGTTTCGTTATCAAAACTGAGTCTACGTTTTACAACCTTCCTATTGTGTATAGTTCCTCCCTCTGAGTAAACTTACACACTAACACCAAATCGTTTTTCTCTATTTTCTCGAACCATTGCTTGCTCGTCACTCTCTGTAAATATTTATAACAACTGTTATGGAATAGAAGAAAGCAAGAGAAAGAAATGATAACAGAATATTAGGTAATTTAAGAACAATGTCAGGTTTATGAAGGAGGAGGATGGCTTATAAAATAAAATTCATTTCCCTTTAATTTCTTGCCGGATGTGTTAGAGTTTGCTGCAGTCACTTCAAGACGGAGCTTGTATTTTTTAGAATTGGTAGCCTCTTGTCAGTCAAAGTCCACAAAAAAATATTATAATAGTCAAATTATTTGCAGAGGTAAGGACAAATTTGTAATTGAATTCCAGTGTGCTCCATAACTATGTAAGAGTTTTACTGTTAAATTACCTGTGTTAAAATAAAAATTATAAAAGTACCAGTAAGGTTTTTTCCTGAATAACGTCTAGTCAAACATAAAAGAATGACAAAATATTGATTCAAAATAGAGATAATTTAATTCTTTTTTCGAAAATTAGGTTTATATTCAGAACTCTACTTTCCAATTACAGCATGCTGAATTTTGGCCAAAATTTGACGACTGCATAAAAGTCTAAGCGTATGGTCTATCGCTAATCAAAACAAATTGTGTGTTTAGTTTTTGACAATCTAGTTTGTCCAAAATTCATGCTAATTAGTCAATCTCATCATGAGTTATTAGGACTTACTTTTTTTTATTAATATTATTAGAGTAGGCCTAGTATTATTATTTGTATTATTATCATTATTATTATTATCATTTTTATTATTATTATTATTATTATTATTATTATTATTATTATTATTATTATTATTATTATTATTATTATTATTATTATCATTATTATTATTATTATTATGATTATTATTATTATTATTTATTAGTATTATTAGTATTATTATTATTATTATTATGACTTTCAATACGGGACACACCTTATTTTCCATCATCACTCAAATCCTTAAAAGATTAGTTCAGTGGTCAAGTTCTGATGTAAAAAAAAGACTTTCTTGCTTGATCCCTGAACTAATCCTTTAAACTAAAACATTTTAAATATAACGGAGGCAACGTTACAGACGTCCATGGTGGTAATAATCCCGGTAATGATGTCGATTAAGGTGAATATTGTAATGTGGTATGACTTTCATATGATAAAAAATTATGCATAGACATGTATAGAAAATGGTTTCCATTTCGACTGCGAGAAAATATGGTATAAAATGGATAGATTCGTTAAGCAAAATATGTTTGTAGTAGTGGGGTATTTCACACTCAATCTTCTACTAACCCATTCAATTTATGTGAATTATCAATTTATGTTATACCCTTTTGATCATTAATAATGGGTCTCATTTGTAGAAAAAAACTGAGGTCAGCTCCTAAATCATAATTTATTACATAATACATGAGAGTAAGGAATTTTTTATGATCCTTACGATGAAGGTTTTCCTGACTGGAGGAATGCAATGCATTTTGAAACCAGGTGAACAATCTTGTATCATTTACCTCTTTGATCCTGCATTTATGCATATCTAAATTGATTGCTGAATTGACTTAAAACTGTTTTGCCAAACCTGCTATTGTTAATGTGTTGTTACGTATATTCATGTGTATATTGAACGTTTTACTCAAGGGAAGCTGCTCTAGTTGCCAGCACGAAAATGGTTTGTGTGAATAAAAAAAAAACAGGTTGAAACTTTATGAAATCAATGACATATGAAGTAGTAATTAAATTATTCAAAAGCATGTCAAACACTAGTCTATCATGCCTGATGCTTTGAACGATATATGTGGCACACTTTAGATCGATGTTGTGCGGTAATATGAATGGAATTTCAAATTTGTACACAAAGTGTTTGCATCAAGTGAGTATGAGACCGGAGGTAAGTGGTGGCATGTTTTATCCATATTTTCTTGATTTCCATTCCCTGCTCTTTTACAGGGCTGTTCATTAATGCATGTTGGTCACATGACAATGTAACATGTAGAGTACACGTATATCATACCAATAAGCGTTTTCACTTTTCTGTTTTTCAAGCTGCAGGGATTGCCGATTTCAAACGAAAAGCATAATTTTACTTATGTACAAAGCAGTTTTTTCCATGTAGTCTTTTATCAGTATGTATTCCTGGTTTGCTGTAAAGGGCAGTAAAAGCTTATTTTAATTGTTTTTTCTGCGCATATTGCATTGAAATTATTTGCACGTCTGTACAAAGCACCCACCACCTAAATAGCTGTATAGCTGCAACCTTAAAGTTGGTAAACATTTGGTATATATAGATAACTCTCCTCTACAAACTGACATAGGATTTTAAATAGTGCTCGCATGTCAATTCCAGAACTTTTGCCTATATGATAAAATTATCAATATGATAATAAATATGAATCACTCTCATCATTTGTTTTATGAAGAATGAATGATTTTATTCCCTTGAAGGAAAATAGCTATAGAATTGAATAAGGAACCGTACAACAGTTTAACGCAATCGTAAACTTGCTTTTATTACGATACATCATCATCTACCTTGGAATTAAGAGTAACAATGTATTGATTGCCTCACTAAAACTCATCAAATTGTGATAGTAAATACCCAGTTCTGTAAATTGCTTCTGAAGAATAATCAAGGTACAATCAGATTCTCATAAAAATGAAAACCAACACAAAGTGAAGAAACAACTGATGATTCAGTGGGAGAACAAAATGATCTAAAACTAAAGATGACGTTATTTGTTTTATAACTCAAGTGCAGAGACGAATAAGGTGCAAAACTCGTTGCAGCATCAAAATGAATCTTAAATGGCACCAAAATCTTTCCAAATTGATGCTTTAACAAAAAACGTAAGTGGATCTACTATGGTTTATTGAACTTATTTTTTATTATCACCAAATGAGTGCAATAACTTATCAAATCTCAAATCCCATTGCAATTATATTATATGTGGAATACTGAAATAGTGTTTTTAATAAAAATGATCAATATGATGAGGACATGAATTGTTCTATTATTTTTCAAAAATGTTTGTCTTGATTTGCAGGAACATTTCGAGATAAGAATATTAATTAACTTTTCCATATTTATTATTATATTTGAGATAACCAACGCTCTTAATTCGGCAGATGAACGTTTCACACCTTCATTTATTTCATAAAATTCATAAACACTACAATGATCTATTTGTAGATGAAGATATCACTTCACATGATTTTGACAGGAGCCTTGCATATGAGTAAACATTTATTTTCTATTTTATACTGAAATGAGTGCTTACTTCTGATCGAAGAAAAACTGTACTTATGCAATATCAGTTGTCTAAACTGCCGTTTTCATATCTTTAAGTTATCATTGGTAATCATTGTCTTTTTTGTCAATTACGCATTCGATACAGCTTACATGCAAAAAGCAGTCAAGAGACTTGTGGAAGAGTGAACAATTATTTTAATTTTACAACGAAATGTTTTTTTGATGAAAAAATTATCTTAGAAAGCATTAGCTACTTAATCACCTTGCAACTGTAATTGATATTGAATTATGATAGTCATAATAATATTTTTTCTTCAGTAAAATAATTAACGACATACGAAATAGTTGCTACGTAAGAAAATCTTACCTGAACTGCTCAAGGTGTAGGCGAGTTGAAATCATTAAATCTTACACGTGCATGATATGCTTTGCTTATACAGCTCAGGGTACTTTTGTTTTATATCATACTTAATTAAGATTTTAGCAATATATATGTATATATATATATATATATATATATATATATATATATATATATATATATATATATATATATATATATATATATATATATATATACATACATATATATATATATATATATATATATATATATATATATATATATATATATATATATATATATATATATATATATATATATACATATATATATATATATATATATATATATATATATATATATATATATATATATATACACCCAAAACATAGCTTTAGAAATCAAGATAGTTTGAATGGACCCTCAACAAATTACAACCCAACCCATAAAGTAAAGAAGATGATTATCCAGGTCAAAAAACGAAATGTGATATTAAAAGGAATTCCTGACGTTCAAGGGTTGAAGAGATGTCGTAGAATTTACTCACCATTTTTCAGGTTTACTTCGAAATAAACACTAAATGTATGGAGATAATGCTGAATCTGCAGTTGTCAGGTTTAACTGCATATTCCATACTGCTATATGTGTTATTCAAATTTGTAAGATATGAATTGTGTACCGCGTATTGATTATTCTTAATCACATTAAATGTACATCTTATGCATCAAAATGAATGAATGTTCCTAAATATATGTTTAAAGAACAAAATGTATAGATTTCAGTTGTTTCTAAATCCCTCAATACTTGTTTACAATTTCCTTTTGGATTGCAACTTTACGAAAATGCTCCTCCGATTTGGTTTCTCTTTGATTTATTTGATAGCTTGAGTTTGAAAACATGTAATATTCTTTTTAAAGTTAAACTTATAATATCGAGTAGCATTTATGAGGGAAAGAGCTTATTTTGAGAAAAAAAATTCTGAAAAAAACTTATTTTCACCTCAAAACGTTTTGTAACTGTTGTGTTATAAATTGTACTCGTAAGTATAACACCAAATCTATAAGTTAAAACTAAAATTGATTAATGATGATCTTACCCAGTTGAAAGTACATCATTAGCGAAGGTAAAACAATCATAAGTATTCGAATATCCATCTTATTCCGATTTCAGTCGCTTCTATCGTCCCGTGTAAGAATCAAATGGCAGATTGTCACACCGGTCCTTGCACTTGGAAAGTAAGCAAACTTCAATCACGTCATCGAATCGTATCAGTAATATAAACTTGTAACTGAATGATGAATATACACCGTTCATTTGCTCTCAAAATTCGTAATTCTTGAATTCCTTATAAAAGTTTGAATGAGAATATTCCATGATGCAGTAGTAATATCTCTGTTCATTTACACAAACAGACGTAGAATGATAAAGAAATTTTATTGTAGCTGCAATAGAGAAGAATAGTCCACACTCCTTCGAAACAACCTACAATTCTACTGTCGTTAGCCTTTGACATTCAGCTTATATACCGTTCCAGGGAAGAATAATGAAGAAGCAAACCTTACCCCGTTACCTCTATTGTGCTGGAAGGTATATCTGTATATTATAAGGTACACGTTGTTTAAAACAATGTAGAGATGTACAATTCTATGGTCATAACTGGTCGGTTCAATTTGCAGTGAAACTAGCTATATGTAGTTCCTACTAAATTGATTTGTACCTCATGGGACACAATCGGCCTGGTCTGTTGCGAGGAAAGATGGAAATGTAATCCGAGAATTCAGTGATGCGTTGCGTGAAAACAACATTCAACCGGAACATAATTGATTGTAAGATTCTTTTGCGAAGTTCTTTGGAAAAAAGGACATCCCTTCATTAGCTTTTCTCGTTTTGTCCGCCACGTTGCTTTTTATATTTCCACAATATAAAAATAGCAGATATCAAATCATATAATGTCGTTTAATCATTTCGACATTAAGTTAATTTATCGCCACATTCACTGTTTTTATTCTTGCCGGTGATCACATCGCTCCAATTAAAATCGACTTAAATTCTCTTAAAAGGAATATCCATCTATAACGACTTATAACCGTGTTGCAAAATTACCACATCCAAATAAGCAAATCAGATTTACTGAACTGTGAAATAAGAGTAATTCCCAAAAGGAAAAGGTGTTACGAATGCATGCGTTAACGGTGATACTTCTCTTCATTCCTTTCCTAAGCTGGTATGCCTGCTATTTGAAATTTCTGGCGGTGCTCAACGTTAGATGCATTCATATGCATCCTCAAGTCCTTTAGTTCCTCAAATTTTGAAGGGGTTTTCATGTAGTTTTTGAATTAACCAACGCGTACTTCGTTCATACTCGTATGGTATGGTTGAGCATAGTAGTTTTGAAGATAATGATTAATGAATATTTCTCTAACGTAGAGTTGATTTGTTTATATCTGGTATTCATAGAACGCATGGATGTAGCCAGGGGGTCAAAGGATTATACGACTCTCCCCTACCTTTCCTCCAAAAAGTAAAATGGTAATGGTAAAAAGGTCCAGAAAATATGTTAAAAGGTCAGATATTTCTCTCGGTGGCCCCACACCCAGCCAAAAGGCTGGCTACACCCCTGGAATACATTCACACAAAAATTATTTTGCTCCGCTTATTATCAGTAATCGTTAATTTCGCCATGGACGGAAAAGCAAACAAAACATAGGCCGATCAGCCTGTCAGCTGATGGGGACTTATTATCTTCGTCCGTCTCCGCCTGAATTGAAATGAGACTGTGAGAGAGGACGTTCTAACTTTATTTTTGGGACAAAGTTTTTCAAATTCTGAAATATCTAGCTTTGAATTTCATTGATTCCAAAGGGAATTATCTTCTTTGTTAAGGGGAAAAATTTCATCCACAATATCGTTGCTATTCTAAATCATCTTGTTACGAATAATGATAAACATAAAGGTGGAAAAGTCTTTATGATTGTATTGATTTTATTATTTTATTCCCTGCCAAATTTCTCTCCAGGCACTAAGATTAAATTAAAAAAGAACTACAATGATCATCAGCAAGAATTATTTCTTAAGATAATTGATTTAGCGGATAATCAAGAAAGCTGAAGCAGGTTTCTCCAAGCAATTTTAAATGAAGAGTATCAGATTTCGGGCAAAATATCACTGATCGCCTCTTTTTCCGGATCTACGGTCTCTCCAACTATCATGGCGCCTGTGAAATTCCCTTAAAGGAATATTCCCATGTATTTTTTGTAACCTTTCATAAAGAAACAAATTTAGAAACAAATTTAGTACAAAAATCATGTTGATATGTTATTCCTACCAGGATATATTTAAATTTTAAGGTTCACAAAAAATGCACTAGACCGAAAGTGAGGGCGCTTGTTTTTTACAAATATCATGCACAAAAGATTGATAAACTTCATGCCTCCATAGTTTACAGACGAGGCAAAGGTTACGTCAATATCAATATCAACCAAAAATTTGCTATACCGTTGCGTGCTAGATAAGCAATTGATTTTAAAGGGACCCTCTAAAAATACGCCCTCACTTTTCGGTCTATTGCTCCTTTAAACGTATAGGAAAAGGCTGTGTGACATCACAGCAAGACATTCTCCCACAAAGTTTATGTATTTCATTAAGATCTATCATCTTTTTTTTTTATTTGTAAAATCTGCTAGAAAAATAAATTGATGAAAGTTAGGTATTTATATACATTGCC